>JAAGEH010002315.1:0-248715 GCA_011751065.1 Lasiurus cinereus | reverse complement strand
CTCTCTCTCTCTCTCTCTCTCTCTCTCTCTCTCTCTCTCTCTCTCTCACACACACACACACACACACACACCACACTTCTCTTTTGCTTCCTCACTCACTCGTGCTCTCTCACTCACTGCTGCCTTCTTCCAGTCTCTGTAGTTGGATCCGGGTGTTATTGATCTACTCGTGGATGGAGTTTCCTCTCCAGATGTCTGGTTATGGGGCTTGCTCTTTAGCACATTGGCCGGACAAAATAAAATTCACCTCGATAAGACATGCACAAAGGGAACAAAACACAAATGTATTCACAACATTGATAACCCCAATATAAGTGACCACCTGAGAAAAGAGAATTAGGGGAGAGAAAAGAGAGCACAAATGATATCCCAGCAAAGAGGGTGGGCCAGAATCTGTAGAGACTGAGCTTATATACAGAAAATAAGGTTAAGAATTGGTTGAATATGGGGAGAACCTCAGTTTAGTACAGAGGACGTAGAAAGGGAATGAGTGGATAAGAAAAAAGGGAACGAGAAGAAAATAATAATAAATTTACAAAAATTGATTTAAAAATGATATAAAAATAAAAAATAGCAAGTAAAATAGAATGATGGAAAAAGAATGCGAAAAGAAATAGAAAATAAAGCCACGAACAAAAAAAGAAAAAGAGGAAAATTTAAAAAAAGAAGAAAAAAAAAGTTAAAATAAAATAAAAGTAAAAATGAAAAAGTGAAGTGTTGTTCCTTTGCCTGGCTTAAGATCCCAGTCTTCTGTACTGTCTGTGGTTTCTCAGTTTCCTGTTTCTGGGACTGAACACTTCTCTTTAGGCCAGTCGCTGTGTACTTGAAGGGACTAAAGACTATTCAGATTTTTTAAAAAATTCTTTGTACCATTCAGGGTGTATCAAGGTGTATTCTGGGTGTGGCTGTATCGGTTGCCTGGAGACTGGAGGGAGGGGCTAGCTCTTCAGGAGAAAATGGCTGCCCAGGTCCTGGGCTCAGGCATGTCTCAGTGTCAGACTCACTCTCACTTCTCCTGGACCCCATCCTCTCCCCGGACTCCACAAGTCCGCACCTTCTCCTGCACCTAAAACACGGGTGAGTGTCTGTATCCCAAAGGTCCTATGAACTAGGTTCAGTGAGGAAAAGCACAGGCCACAGAGAGGGGAAAGCCTGTGTCTCTGGGAGTTCCTCTTCCACTGGCACTGCGTGGTCTGGTCAGCCCTTCAGGCTTCCCCCTCTGGCTCAGTCTTTCCTGACTCTGGACCCGGATCTAGAATCCTCTGCCACCAGCAGTCCCGTGGACCTCCTTTCCACAGTCAGACACTGTGCTTGTCCCAAGGGATGCGGTTCGGTGCCGTGTGGTTTCCCACAGCTGAGTCTCCTGGCAACAAATTGTCTCACCAGCTGAGTCTCCTTTGCCAATTGAGGGTGGATGTTATTTGTTTCAGCTGCTCATTCTATCTGCTCGAGGACAAGGCTCGGGAGATGTCTGTCTATTCTGCAGCCATTTTGTCTCCCCCAGTTAATAATAATTATTATTGTAATTATTTATTATCCCCATTGAGAGCAATTAGTGTGTTATATTACTAAAAACAATTTAAATGACTACAATAAAATAACAACATCTGAAATTTTCAGGACACCTTTTTTTAAAGAGCCCAAATAAGGTGAAAAAGAATAAACTAGGTTTTTTTTTACACATTTTGTATGTGTTTTTGCAGTTACTTAGTTATAAGAAATATATATCTGTCTACATGCTACCAATGTGGTTGAAGAAATTGTTCTCTCAAAGTTGAATACAAAGAAAACATTAGAATAAGAGCTTTATTTAATATCAGATCAAATTGTTGTACAATACCCACTAAGAAGAAATAAAGTTATTTTATTGTTAAACAATCAGATCTAGCTTTAGCAAACCTCTATTTACATTGATATTTAAGTTCCATAGTAAAGCTAAAATTTTTTCAAAGCATCCTTTGCATCAAGCCTAACATGAGTTAGAACTGGTAAATCACAATGACTATTCATCTATAAGGCACAAATTAAAATTGGTGCATTTGGAGGTTTTAAATCTGGGAAAGAGTTTTATATTTTGACTGGTATATATAAAGGATGTTTCTGTTTTTATGAATGCTAATTAGCAAAAATTATAGTATAACTCATCTGAATTGTCACTGAACTGCCTAAAGAAACTCCCATAAATTTTCTCACCTAAATAAATAAGTGTGCTGGTATAGCATGCACCAATACCAAGAATGAATAAGGCTGATTTTTTTTTCAAATAATGGTATAGTTAAATTATAAAGGGAGATGGTAAGATTCTTCCAAATTATTTGATGAACTTGGTAATAACAGTAATATTTAAGCTATGCCATCACATAATTCCTTTGTATCTGGATTGGATTCTATCTATTTACATAACAGTATTATGTAAGTAAAATATTGGACAATATATATAGTCACATGTGGTTGCAATTGTTATATGAAGATATAATAGATTTTGCAAGAGTTTTTTATGTATATAAATGGAACTCCAGTGGAATTAGGAAAATAACAACTAATTTTTGTAATCCTTCATATACACTAGTTTTTGGTCCTTGAAATAATGTTTTGTTTATTTGCTTGTTTTGTTTTATACCTAGGATCTTTTGCAATAGGGTTTTCTTCAACCGTATACATTAGAGACCTCCTCTTGCAAGTGCCATATTATTCAATTCTTTGATAAAAGAGGGAGGATCTGAAAAGGAAAAGTTCCAGAAAACCCCATATTTATTCAAAGGTCAGCAGGTACACTATGTAAATGAAGTAAGGCTGAAAGAACAAGGCCTTGCTCATAAGATACCAGAACAGTAGTGGCTGGTGGTGCCTTGGTGAAGTTTGCCACTTGATTTTCTATTAATTCCTCCATATTATTGACATCTACCATGTGAATGGTACTGTGCTGGGTACAAGTGTGACCAAGACAAGTAATCAGTTTTCCCTTCAAAGAGAGCATAGACTAGACGGAGTGATATATACACTGATGCTTCTGTGCCAGATGGAGTGTGCAGTACAGCATGGTGATTAAGCACAGACTTCAGAGCCAGACTGCCTGTGTTTGATTCTCAGTCTGTCATTAATTAACTGTGTGACCTCTCAGGGAAGTTACTTAATCTCTTTTTCCTCGTTTTCATCATTGCCAAATGGAGGTGTCTATCCTAATAGTTTATTGTGATAATTAAATAAATTAATATATGGGGCATATATATTAATAGGGTTGAAGCATATTACTTAGGTTGAGAGGCAAAATTGATGTTTTGTGGTCAAAAACTGTTGAGTAAGCAATACATAAAAGTCCTAATCATGAAACTTAATAAATTAGACTTTATCAAATATAAATACTTCTACTCATCAAAAAATGTCATTCTGAATGTGAAAGGCAAGCTATAGATTGAGCCAAAGTGTCAACAGTAATTGGGCACCACTGATACCATAGAACAGAGTTTCATATAGTCAACCAACCAGGGGCAGCAGAGACAATATCCCCTGTGGCATGGCGTTCCTCATCCCAAAGCAAATGGGTCAGTTTTGGAAGGTGTCCCCAATCAGGTATGCAGTGGCAACCTTTGCATCAGAAACACAGATTCCTTCCATGTGTACAGTCTGAGGTGAGGGCTCTTTCAATGCCCAGTCTAATGATGGTCATTTGTAGCAGTTGGAGTGATACAGGCTGGACCAGCAGCTTTGTACTAGTTAGTTTCATCAGAGAACAGGTCTTCATTCTTAGCATCTACCTGAGTGGCCCACATACTTTATCAGCAACTGTGATTCATTCTCACAGTTTTCAGCCCCAAAAGGGTATCTTTAACGAGCCAGTCTTCACTTTCTAAGTGGCAGATAAAATAGCTAGATTACTGGAAACAAAATCAATAAAAATATAACCAGGTTTCTCAAGGAAACAATTGTCTAGAATTCTGAGAATGACCTTGAGTTCTGCCCACAATCCCTCTGCCCACTTCTATTTTTAGTTCTGCATAGCTGGTACTGAGGCTGGAGAGTCACAATAGGCCAGTGGATGTAATCAAGTTTAGCTTAGCTAAACCGTAAGTGAATGAAGTGAGTGAGCCTCAACTTTTTAGAAAAACAAATTTCCCCCACAAAGAGATGGATGTCACTTTTTCAGGTAAAGCCACACTATCACTGGTACCATTACCATTTGACCAGGAAGTTTGTTGGGTCCTTCCCACCTTGCTATTGAAGATAGTGTAAGTTCACTACACCACCCGCCACCCCACCACAATTTCCCACATAGGTTCTTGCATTGAGCCCTTCTTTAAACAATGTTGATTTGCTGGTTAGCTGACATGAAAGACTAAATAGAATGTCCAGATGAGGCATGTACTGTGTCCAATATCCTAAGAGTATAGTAGGGGTGGCAGAGATTTGAAGAAAGAACATTTTTTCTTTGACTCCCATAAGAATTGAGTATGACTCCAAATATTTTTTTTTGTTAATATCAGCCCTCCTACCTTTCTTTTCTCCTTCTCCCTCCCTCCCCCAACTCCCCATCTGCTGGTGGAGAATGGGGCTTCTGTGACTGAGGCATTGATTCTCTCACTAAGGGAACATTATCTGAATTAAAATTTTGGATAAGGTCCCTTGTGCTAAATACTGACCCACCCCCTGGGAGCAAAAGTTGGAGACTTTAGATACCTCTGGAGGAGTACCTTGCTATGAATAGTGAGTTAGAAAGCCACTCTATCAACTCAGGGAAGCAGCAAAATGCAGAGACAAAGAATCATGTCACAAATGAAAGAAATGGAGAAAAGCAATCGACTAGATATAGAATTCAAAACCACGGTTATAAGGTTTTTCAAGAATTTTCTAGAAATGAGCTATAAATTTAGCAAGACCCTCAAGGATATGGAAAAGGACCAACTAGAAATTAAGCATACACTGACTGAAATAAAAAATAATATACAGAGATCCAACAGCAGTCTAGAGGAATGCAATAATCAAGTCAAAGATTTGAAATACATAGAATCAAAAAACACCCAACCAGAAAAGCAAAAAGATAAAAGATTCCAAAAATATGAAGATAGTGTTAGGAGCCTCTGGTACAACTTCAACCATACCAACATCCAAATTATGGGGTTGCCAGAAGAAGAGAAAGAGCAAGATACTGAAAACCTATTTGAAGAAATAATGACAGAAACCTGCCCCCACCTGGTGAAAGAAATAGACTTACAAGTCCAGGAAGTGCAGAGAACACCAAACAAAGGGAATCCAAAGAGAACCACACCAAGACTCATCATAATTAAAATGCCAAGAGCAAAAGACAGAGAGAGAATATTAAAAGCAGCAAGAGAAAAACAGTTAGTTACCTACAAAGGAGCTTATTTCTCAACAGAAACTATGCAGGTCAGATGGGAGTGGCAAGAAATATTCAAAGTGATGAATAGCAAGAACCTACAACCAAGATTACCCAGCAAAGCTATCATTCAGAATTGAAGGGCAGATAAAGAGCTTCACAGATAAAAAGCTAAAGGAGTTCATCACCATCAAAGCAGTATTATATGAATTGCTGAAAGGTATCCTTTAAGAAGAGGAAGAAGAAGAAAAAGTTAAAGATAAAAATTATGAACAACAAATACATATCTATCAACAAGTGAATCTAAAAATCAAGTGAATAAAAAGTTTGATGAACAGAATAAACTGGTGAATATAATAGAATCAGGGGCATAGAAAAGGAGTGGACTGACAATTCTTGGGGGAAAAGGAATCTTTGGGGGTGCGGGAAGAGACTGGACAAAAATCCTACACCTATGGATGAGGACAGTGCAGAGGTAGGGGTAAGGGTAGAGGGTGGGGTTGGAACCGGCTGGAGGGGGAGCTATTGGGGGAAAAAGAGGAACAATTGTAATAATCTAAACAATAAATATTTATTTAAAAAAAAAGAAAGCTATCTATGCCACATTACTACTTATCTACTTATCACTCTTCTTGAAGTGGAGGATTTCTCTGGAGTAAAAATGCCCATAATATTAATTTTTCTACCTTCAGATATGTAAGCAAAAAGCAACACTGTATTAAAATGTTTAGAAGGTCCCACTCCCAAGGCTACTTTAACTTTTCTTCTACTGTAAATACTGCCCAAACCCCATTACCTGAATCTGTGTGCCTTTTACTTCGGGGGGGCTAGTAGAACAGTAACTTGGTTGCCTGCCTCCATTATAATTAAAATAGCTTGATTTCCTCCTCTCCCCAATCTTTGGATAATTTATTATTATTATTATCTAGTAGATCTTCATCAACATTGCAAATCCAATCTATGACAGAAAGTGTCTAAATAATTGTCAATTCCTTGTTTATGGTTTCCCTTGTTTGTTATTCCCCCAAATTCTATATTAGCGTTCTAACCCCTAATACCTCAGAATATGATAGGGCCTTTAGAAAAATAATCAAGTTAAAGCAAGGTTACTTAGATAGGCTCTCAAAACAAAAAGGGACATTTGGACACAAAGACACACACAGAAGATCATATGAGGAGACACAGGGAGGAGACAGGCATCTATAAGCCAAGGCAGGAGGACTGAGATAGATCTTTCCTGCAGCCATCTCTTGTTGTTCTTCCATAGTTTAATCTTCTAGTGTTTATTTGGATTTGTTTTGGTTGATACCAACAAACACACATTTTGCTGTGAGCAAACTTTGATTGTGTATTGGATGTGTAAGCACAGTCTCCTTGTATATAATTTTGCCCTTGAACATTATTTGTAACTCCCAATGCATCATGGTCTCACTTGTTCTCTTGATTATACAGTTATGATTACATTCCTTTGTAATTAAAACCTTAGATTGGATATATTAATCTCACTATCAGTGATTTCTTCTAGAGAAATAAATAATCACTTTGATACTATTAGTCACTTTTATATAATATTGTTCTTACGTTTTCCTTAACATCAGATGCTGTAACATGATTTGTGGATAATTTCTATCATATTTCTTCTCCTTCTCTATAATGACCAATGACAAGCAATATTTTGTGTGTGTGTGTGTGTGTGTGTGTGTGTGTGTGTGTAAATGTGTGTGTATGTTAATTGCATACCTATCATTTTGTATAGAAATATGTGTTATAGTGAGGATCAGAATTTGCCTGTCAGCTGCATGACTTTGGATAGGTGATTGAGATACTAAAAGTCACCATTATGGGCTATTTCTTTACTGTTATGGGCTCTTCTCTTAACTATTAAATGCAATACTATAGTTTTATATTAAATCTAGAGGCCTGATGCGCAAAATTCATGCAAAAGTAGACCCTACTTCTCCTGGCTGCCAGCACCAGCTTCCCTCCAGCCACCAGCACCCAGGACCTGGGCTTCCTTTGCAGAGGGAGGCTCTGCTCACTTGCTTCAGTCTTCCATTTGGTGGCCTCAGCCTCCCTCTTTCAAGGGATCATGGAGCCCCCAATTGATCACTCCACTGGCCCATGGCCTGGGCCTCCTTCTGCAGGGCAATCATGGGTGATTGCAGGGCCCCCAACCAATCACATCACACTTGCCTTGGCTGGCCTGGCTCCTATGGATATCAGTGTGGTCCCAGAAGATCATCTGGATGGTCATTCTGTTGTTTGGCCATTCAGTTGATTTGCATATTATGCTTTTATTATATAGGATTTTAATGTTGAGATAGTTGCAAATTTACATATAATTATGTACCCTTTGGCCCGTTTTCCCCAGTGATAACATTTCTCAATATCACAATATCACAACTAGGATCTTGATACTGATACAGCCAATATACAGATCAATTTCATTACCAGGAGGATCCCTCATATTGCCTTTTATGTCCATATTCAACTCCTTTTTGCCTGCCTTCCAGGTCCTGAGCTATAATCTGTTCTTCTTTTTATAATTTTGTTATTTCAATAATGTTACATAAGTGAAATCATAAAATATGTAACCTTTGTGATTGGCTTTTTCACTAAGCATAATCCTCTGGAAATTTATTCACATTGTTGCATGTTTCAATAGCTTGTTTCTTTTTACCAATGGCTAACAGTCCATGGTACAGTTATAGTCCAATTTGTTCAACTAGTTACTTGTTGAATAATACCTGGGTTCTTTCTAGTTTGGGGTTATTATGACTAAAACTGCTATGAACATTCATGTACAGATTTGCATTAAATGGAGCCCAGGATTTTGTTTTATTCAGGTACAATGAGGTCACAGGTCACGAGACAGTGACTTTGAAAAGACAGAATATTGCTCACAGTTCCCAAGGCCAGGAAGACACACTGTGATTGCATGCAGGATCACACTAAGGTCAATTGCAGGCAGAGAGAGAGCAGGGCAGCTGCAGGAAGGCCTTTTATCATATTTTTCAAGGGAAGGAATGGGCAACAGTGTAAGCAGGCCAACCAGGTTAGGATTGCCTACTTTGAAAAATTTCAGTGGGCTCAGTGGGCAGAGGTCACCTGATATCTGGTCCTGGGTTAATTAGGGTGGAAAATAGTGTCTCAGAAATCTAAGAGCAGCCCTAAGGCAGGCTGGCAGGAGGGGGATTTGGTTTTCAGATTGGGTCATTGGCATTTGAAAGGCTGGTTCCTGGGATAGTGCTTTGCTAATCCTAGGAATCCAGAAAACATGAACCAACCATGGGAGGGGCAGTCCTTCCTAGTCCGCAAACCCCAGATGTGAGAATAGCAGATACAGAAACTAGAAAACAGGGTTAATATACAATTTCTGTGTGAACTTAATTTTTCATTTCTCTGGGTTAATTGCCAGAGCTGCAATTGCTGGATCTTAGGATACTTGCATGTTTTGGTTTATATGAAACTGACAAACTATTTTCCAGAGATATTAAATAATTCTACATTCTCACCAGAAATGCAGGGGTGATACAATCTCTCCAGACGGGTAGATTTAAAGAAGTGTAGTGTTATTTGTATCATTAACATTTCAGGCTTTTATGTGTTACCATGTGTTTTTATTGAGTGAGTGGAATCTGCTGCACATTGAGCTGAGAATTTAGGAAAGATCAAAGGTGATTGGAAGATGACTGCTCCAGGAGCCTTCATCCCCTAGTGGAAGCAAACCTGCAAGTGATGAACAAGGAAGACTAAAAATAGGTGCTGCATGGGAGTTCAACCAACGCATAGTGTAGGTAAAGTGCAAGGGGACATTGTTACTGGGGGTGTCAATGGGAGGCCTGACTTAAGTAGTCATTTCTGAGCAGTTCTTGAAGAGTAAATATAATTGAAACATAACAAACAAACAAACAAACAAGTAGGAAAGGCATCCAGCTTTATAAATATTCTGTGTTCTGGGAGCATCAGAGGTGCTCTGATGGGATTAGAGCACTAGGGTGTGGATGGATAAATCCAGCAGTTAAAGTGAGAAATAGATTTGAATAAAGATCATGAGCAAACACAGATGACCTATGAACAAGCTGGACCTTTTATAGCTAATGGGAAGCCATTGAAGTTGGAGAGGATGGATACCATTTGACCTGCATTTTAAGAATTTTAAGATATTGACAAAGTTATATGGAAAAGTTATGACGGCAAAGCGAATAGATATGAGGAGCAGCTATGTATTAGGACCGGTGAGATGAGAGATGCTGAGAGCATGAGCTCATTGTGTTATTTTCATTTTTTAAAAAGTCAACAAATAATGCATGTTTCTTACAAGCAAGTCAGACAAAAATGGGAAGAAAGGGAAAAAAGATCACCCATAATCTCCTTACACAGAAATAACCAAAGGAACATTTGGTCATAATTTTTAAAGATTTGTTTGTAATCTATATTTGCAAATATATGTATGTATATGTAATTTTGATCAGATATCTCATTCTATACATAATATTTGTTTCATCTACTATATATTATGCTATCTTTTTAAACTTTACAAATGTGCTTATTCAGGATTGCTTGAAATTATTTCCATTCTATGAAAATACCACAACTTATTAACCCATCCCCACTGATGGATATTTAGATGGGTTGGTTTAATTTTGCTTGTTTTTTCTATCAGTATTATTTTTATTTGAACACTTTGCAGATTTGAAATGAAATATAAGATTCAGGACCTGTGGTTTTCCTCTTGTGCCCTTACCTATGGAAGGAGTGAGACCTCCAGATAAGGCATCCTGACCTCTTCCTACTGGCATCACTTTTACTGGCCTTGCTCAATCCCTCCATTTCTAAAAATAGCATGGCTTAGATTGAATTAGAAACCAATAAGCTTGTAATTTTCTAGCTGGTACACGGTCTATTCAAGGTCATTTGTGCTATGGTGAGTTCCCAAAACTGGAATGCGCATTCTTTTTAAAAATAAAGTGCAAAAGATCAACCATACAAAATTATGATTCAGTAGGTCTGGGTTGGAGTTAGGAAACTATATACTGTATTCCTTACTCTTGCCCAGAACATTTTGATATACAGCAAAGGTGCAAACCATGATTCAGGACCTCTCTTTCCACCCTTTTACTAGCATAACTCTCTCCACTGGCTACGTGTTTGTTAACATAGTGTCAGAATACATGCTAAGTGATGGCTTGATGTGCTCCTTCATGGGAGGTTTGGTGTCTTCATCTGAAAAGGAACCAGACTCTTAATGACCACTGACAGGCTGAAGGCTGAGAAAGTTTAGAAAAGGGGAGATTTTATAAAAACCTGGGACTGGGCTTCAGTGGCTATCTTACTAGGTGTTGATCTTCTGTTTTCCAAAATTACTTACTGACTTTAACTGGGTGATGAAATCTTTGACATCCTTACCAGGAAGCAGATAAAAATGGACATCTAGGTATGCATGAGTATCTCTTTTCTGAGACCAGATTTAACATGTGTGGGGTTTTAATATTGTCATCCTGAAATACGACATAATAGAAACATCTCCAAGTAAGGGCAAAAGGTTACAGACAGAAAGATTCAGGTTGCTGAGTACACGTTTTGCCTACTGGTATCTTTTTTGGGGAGGCAAGCTCTCAAATACTGTTCAAAAAATATTGTCCCATTGATCACATGAGCAAATTTGCAGAAGTGTGGTCTCTGCACCATTCAGAGAGGGTGTTCTACCACTGAACATGGGACAGAGTCCCAGAGTGTGTTTCTTCTCCCCCTGGCTAGCTTTGTTGGTCATTCCTGACAACTCAGAGTGGAGATGAGTGGTCCTCACTCATGACTCTTTTTTTTTTCTATTTTTTTTTATTAATTTTTTATACATATCTTCCCATTGCCCCCCCTCCCTCCCAGGCATACCCCAACCCCCCAGTGTCTATGTTCATTGGTTATGATTATATGCATAGATACAAGTCCTTTGATTGATCTCTTATTTACCTCACCTAACTTTAATCTTCCTGCTGTAATTTCACAGTCTGTTTGAAGCTTTACTGTCTCTGTATCTATCCTTTTGTTCATCAGTTTATAATGTTCTTTATTATCCCCCAATGAGTGCGATCATGTGATGCTTCTCCTTCATTGACTGGCTTATTTCACTAAGCATAAGACTCTCCAGTTCCAACCAGGTTGCTGCAAATGGTAAGAATTCCTTCTTTTTAATGGCAGCATAGAATTCCATTGTGTAGATGTACCACAGTTTTCTGATCCACTCATCTGCTGACGGGCACCTAGGCTGTTTCCAAATTGTGGCTATTGTAAATTGTGCTGCTATGAACATAGGGGTGCATAAATCCTTTCTGATTGGTGTTTGTAATTTCTTAGGATAAATTCCTAAGAGTGGTATTACAGGGTCAAATGGGAGATCCATTTTTAGTTTTTTGAGGAAACTCCATACTGTTCTCCTTTATCATACTCCCATTGAGTTTTCTATAGACATTTCTGGAAATCAGTCTTTGCCCTGTATCCCCCTTTCTACTTTCCTCCTTGAGTCTCTATAAAATGACCTGTTTGTTTTCTAATTCTAGAAAGATATCTTGTCCTCTATGGCTTACAACCAGCTGCAATCTTTTGTCAGTTCCATGACAGGGATTGGCATTTTTTTCTATGTGCAGAGGAGAGAACAAAGCTTTCAGTTCCAGCTATACACTTCTTCATAAGCCTCAAGCAAATTGCTGGGCAAAGGTTGATTTACCCAGTCTTCAAAGAAAAATGCTAGCATTTTCCTAACACATATTTACATCTGGAAAGCATCATATTAAAATAAAATGGTTAGTCACACTACAAAAAATAGAGAAGGATCTACACCATCAATATTAATCTTTCAAAACCTGTATATCAATAATGTGGCATACAAAAAATGAAGTTATTGCAAAAACATTGTTGGAGAGAAACCAAGATGGCATCATAGGTAAACACCTGAACTGCTGCCTTGCACAACAATTTCAAAACTACAACTAGAAGACAAAAGAGACATCATCCACAATCACAGGAAAGCTGGCTGAGTGGAAACTCCATAACTAGAAGGAAATAGAAAAGCACATTGAGACTGAGAGGAGCTGCAGGAGGCAGAGATACTGAGATGTGCACGCAGAGAGGACTGGCAACTGAGTGCACGGTTGGCTTTCTCAAGTGGTAGAGAGACAAAAGCTCCCGACTGTGCTGAACTCCAGTTCCAGGTGAGAGTCTGGGGACCCAGACTCATACGGGGTGAAACTGGACTGTTAGGAAAGAGAAAAGCACGTTGAGACTTAGAGCAACTGCAGAAGGCAGAGGTACCAAAGTGTGCACGTGCGGAGAGGGTGGGCAACTGAGTTTTCAGCTGGCTTTCTCAAGTGGGAGAGAGACAAAAGCTCCCAACTGCACTGAACTCCAATTCTGGGCAAGACTCTGGGGACCCCAATTCATTTGGGGAGAAACTGGACTGTCTGGCAGTGGGTGGAACACAAGGGCAGCTTTTTCTCAGAGGTGTTTGCAGTGATTACCATGGGACACTGAGACATAGGGGCCTATTAGTGAAGGGCTGATAAGAAACCAATGCTGTCTGCTTTACTCTGAGACTCTGCCCCATCCAAGCTGAGCACAGAGGCTTTTGCAAGTCTTATCTCATAAAGGTGTCTCTAGCACAGAAGTTCTTCCAATGTAGACAAGGCTGATTTTCACAGCCAATTGGCCTGGTGGTCAATTCCTCCCAGTGAACCAACAACAATCAAGGCTTAACTATAACAAGACTGTGCCTACAGCCCACAAAGGGGTGCACCAAGAGTGTCCACCTCAGGTAACTGGGGAGACTGAGCCACTGGGACCTATAAGACACTTAGCACAGAAAGCCACTCTATCAACTCAGGGAAGCAGTCAAAATGCAGAGACAAAGAAACAGATCACAAATGAAAGAAATGGAGGAAAGCAAGTGACTGGATATAGAATTCAAAACCACAATTATAAGGCTTTTCAAGAATTTTCTAGAAAAGGCAGATAAATTTAGTGAGACTCTTGAGGATATGAAAAGAACCAACTAGAATTTAAGCATACTGACTGAAATAAAAAAAATAATATACAGAGATCTAACAGCAGACTAGAGGATCACAAGAATCAAGTCAAAGATTTGAAATACATAGAATCAAAAAACACCCAACTAGAAAAGCAAAAAGATAAAAGATTCCAAAAGTATGAAGATAGTGTAAGGAGCCTCTGGTACAACTTCAAGCATATCAACATCCAAATTATGGGGGTTCCAGAAGAAGAAAACGAGCAAGATATTGAAAACCTATTTGAAAAAATAATGACAGAAAACTGCCCCCACCTGGTGAAAGAAATAGACTTACAAGTCCAGGAAGTGCAGAGAACCCCAAACAAAAGGAATCCAAAGAGAACCATACCAAGACACATCATAATTAAAATGCCAAGAGCAAAAGACAAAGAGAGAATATTAAAAGCAGCAAGAGAAAAACAGTTAACTACAAGGGAGCACCCATAGGACTGTCAGCTAATTTCTCAACAGAAACTATGCACGTCAGTGTGAGTGGCAAGAAATTTTCAAAATGATAAATAGCAGGAACCTACAACCAAGATTGCTCTACCCAGCAAAGCTATCATTTGGAATTGATAAAGAGCTTCACAGATAAGAAAAAGCTAAAGGAGTTCATCACCACCAAAGCAGTATTATCTGAAATGCTGAAAGGTATTCTTTTTTTTTTTTTTTGGGTTAGGTTCAGTTTCTTTCTTTTTTTTTTAAAATTAAATCTTTATTATTCAGATTACATTTGTTTTTCTTTTTCCCCCTCCATAGCACCCCTCCACCCAGCTCCTACCCTTCCCTCCCTCCCGTTGACCTCATCCATAGGTGTATGATTTTTGTCCAGTCTCTCCCTGTATACCCCTTACCCCTTTCCCCCTGAGAATTATCAGTCCACTCCCTTTCAATGCTGCTGATTCTAGTATATTCACCAGTTTATTCTGTTGATCAAATTTTTAATTCACTTAATTTTTAGATTCACTTGTTGATAGATACGTATTTGTTGTTCATAATTTTTTGACTTTAATCTTTTTCTTCTTCCTCTTCTTAAAGAGTACCTTTCAGCATTTCATATAATACTGGTTTGGAGTTGATGAACTCCTTTAGCTTTTTCTTATCTGTGAAGCTCTTTATCTGCCCTTCAATTCTGAATGATAGCTTTGTCGGATAGATTATTCTTGGTTGTAGGTTCTTGCTATTCATCACGTTGAATATTTCTTGCCACTCCCATCTGGCCTGCATCGTTTCTGTTGAGAAATCAGCTGACAGTCGTATGGGTGCTCCCTTGTAGGTAATGAACTGTTTTTCTCTTGCTGCTTTTAATATTCTCTCTTTGTCTTTTGCTCTTGGCATTCCAATTATGATGTGTCTTGGTGTGGTTCTCTTTGGATTCCTTTATATGGGGTTCTGTGTGCTTCCTGGACTTGTAAGTCTATTTCTTTCACCAGATGTGGGAAGTTTTCAGTCATTATTTCTTTAAATAGGTTTTCAGTATCTTGCTCTCTCTCTTCTGGCACTCCCACAATTCTGATGTTGGTATGTTTGAAGCTGTCCCAGAGTCTCCTTACCTTATTTTCACATTTTTGGATTCTTTTCTCTTCTTGCTTTTCCAGTTGAGTGTTTTTTGCTTCTTTATATTTCAAATTTTTGACTTGATTCTTGCCTTTCTCTAGTCTGCTTTTAGGACTCTGTATAATATTTTTTATTTCAGTCAGTGAATGTCTAATTTTTAGTTGGTCCTTTTTCATCTTTAGTTGGACCTTTACCATCTCAAGTTGGCTCTTTTGCATCTCTAGTTGGTCCTTTTTCATCTCCTCTTGGGACTTGATAAATTTATCCATCTTTTCTAGCATATTCTTGAAAAACCCTATAAGCGTGGTTTTGAACTCTATATCCAGTCGTTTTTGTTCCTCCATTTCTTTTGTTTGTGATCCCTTCTCTTGTCTCGGGCATTTTCACTATGTCGGGGGAAACTTCTGTGTTGAATTCAGCCTTATAATGCCAGACGTGCAGAGCCGCAGAAGCCTCTGTTGAGCTTGGGAGGGGTGGAGTCTCAGGGCTTAAGGGACCGCCTTGCCTTCCAGTCGCCCCGCCCTTCACGGCCCCTGAGTCTCACGTAACTGGGTAATGGCTGGAGCGGTCCTTGTGCCGGAGCGCCTGTAGTGCTGCTAGACCGCTGCCTTTCCAGCTCCCCTGCGCACCAGGACCACACGAGTCTAGGTCCCCAGGGTTTCACCCGAAACAGGGGCTTAGTGGACTCAGAAGTGGCGCAGTTGGGAGGGTCTGTCTCACGCCCACTTTCGAAAGCCAGCGGCACAATCAGCATTCTGTCCTTCACACAGTGTCGTGCGCGCCACCACCAGCCCTCTGATCTTTTGCGACTCCCCTAAATTTCTGTGCACTTCTCCCTTTTCACAGTCCAAACTCCCCCCGTATGAGTTTCGGCTGGATCTGGGGTTAGTGTCGTAGGATAAGGGTTTCAATGCCATTGGGAGTCTCCGTTTCCCTCCCGCCAGAGAAAGCCAGCCAGGTACTCGGGCACCCGCTCTCTCAGCGCGCTCGTCTCCGTACCTCAGCTTTTTGCAGCTCCTCTGGGTCTCCGTGAGCCCCTGTCTTTCCTTCTAGCTGTAGAACTTCCACTCAGCCAGCTTTCCTGTGGTTCTGGATGATGTCCGTTCTGTCTTTTAGTTGTAGTTTTGAAATTGTTGTGCGAGGCAGCAGTGTACGTGTTTACCTATGCCGCCATCTTGGATTCTCTGAAAGGTATTCTTTAAGAGGAATAAGAAGAAAAAGTTAAAGATAAAAATTATGAATAAGAAATACATATCTACCAACAAGTGAATCTAAAAATCAAGTGAATAAAAAAATCTGATGAACAGAATTAACTGGTGAATATAATTGAATCGGGGGCATAGAAAGGGAGTGGACTGACAATTCTTGGGGGAAAAGGGGTGTGGGGTTGTGGGAAGAGACTGGAGAAAAATCATACACTTATGGATGAGGACAGTGGGGGCGGTAAGGGCAGAAGGTAGAGTCGGACCAGGTGGAGGGAGCTATTGAGGGGGGGGAAGGGAACAATTTTAATAATATGAACAATAAAGATTTAATAAATTAAAAAAAATAGTATGTTGTTACAAGTGGGGATCGATATGTCCTATTTGGGAAATCAACACTGTGACTTCACCTCGTCATTTATAATGTATTAGCTAAAAGGTCTAGGGTCTCAGTCAGAAGACACACCTTACATTCTCTGTATGAACATTAGCAACATTCATTTATTACCTACTGTATTCTGCTTGAGTCACTCTCATTGAATTCCACAATATCCCTGGAGGGGAATTCCTACTACCCTCCAGTTACAGATGCATCTTCTCAAGAAGAACTTCCAGTCAAGGTCAAAAATATTCAGATGTTTCTTGGGATCTTTGTATTTTCCCACACAGCAGCATGGAGTCCCTGTGGTTGACTCCTTCACACAGCCCCAGGTTTCTTAACTCTTGTGGTCAGTATGGCTGAAGCAATAGTGCTCTCTCTTAGTCTTTTATTTCTCTCTACTTTGTGTGAGATTAGCTGACAATATCTGAAGCAAGTCAATCAGTTCCCAAAGATCTGATTATAATGAGAGTTATTGGTGGTGGTTGGAGAAGTGAACATAAGAAAGAAAGAAGGAAAGAAGGAAGGAAGGAAGGAAGGAAGGAAGGAAGGAAGGAAGGAAGGAAGGAAGGAAGGAAGACAGGTAATGAGGGACAAAGATTGATCTGACAAATCTGAGAGATGTGTTTTGTAGAGTAAAACTGAATTAATCCACATTAGAATAGTCATGTTCTCAGCCTTCAACCTGTTGTATTTTAGGAGGTCAAATAGTCTTTTCAACTAAATCAAACATATAGATAGACATCATAGCATTTTGAAGGTATGTAAAAACAAAGTATACAGAAAAAAATAAATTTACTTTTATTTCTTCCATCCAGAGAGATCATCACTTAATGTTTTGGCAGAGAGAGGGCATCGGGGAGGAGACCAGGTAGAAAGATAGAAATATTTCATGAAAGAGATCATAGATTATATTATCTTGTGTTGTTGTTGTTTTAGTTATGAACATTTTCTTATGGCATTATCCTTTGAAAAGATGTTTGTAAAAAACCAGTAACATTCCACTATATCAGCAAAATTAATTTAATGATTACCCTTATGGGAACATTTACATTATTTTAGAACTGCTTTTCTCCTACATGATAATTCAGTAGACTTCCTTGAATATATATTCTCATTCACCTTTTATTTTTGTTTTGTTAACCCTCACCCTAGGATATTTCTCCACTGATTTTTTTAGAGAGTGGAAGGCAGGGAGAAAGACAGAGAGAGAACATCAATGTAAGAGAGACACATCTGCAGGTGTCCCGACCAAGGCCAAGAACGAGCCTGCAGAGGTAACATGCCCTTGGCCAGAATCAAATCTGTGATCCTTCAGTCTGCAGGCTGATCTCTATCCACTGAATCAAGCCAGTTAAGGCTTCTCATTCACCTTTTGAACTATTTCCTTATAATAGAATCTCAGGCTTATAATTATGCCTTTTTTCCTTGACTCTTGTTGTCTGTTATCAAATTGCTTTACATTAATAAGTACTTATAGCAATAGTACCAGCAGTGTTAAAAAATGACCTACATACTATTTTTAAAAAATGTACAAGTGTAAAAACCATTATATAATAGTTTTAAATTTTATTTCTTTAATTACTGAGGTTGAACATTGTCCAAATATTTATTAGCAGTTATGTCTTTTTTTTTTTTAAATCTGTTCATGTCTCAATCACTTTCCTAATTAATTTTTCTCCTGCTGATTCTTTGGATGCCAGTTATTTTGGGCCAATTTATAATTTTTATTTAATTTTATTTAATATGTTTAAGGTATATTAAAAAGCTAAAAGTAAAATAAATGGAACCAAGAAAGCTCTAGGTGAATTTTGAACTGCTATTATATGGGGAAACTTTTTTTTGCATATAAAAGTAATAAAATAAATAATCAAGAGAAAGATCAAATTGGACTGCAACCAAATGTAAGCCGTTTGCTTTTCAAAACAATTTTAGATTATAATATGTGACAAGCAATTATGGATTTGAACATAAATATAATTATCCTTTTAAAAACAAATATATAATGTCAAATTATTTTTCAAGTTATTTATAACAGTTTATATTCCCACTTTCCATGAAATAACTATAATAGTGAATCAATTATGTATTAAAGAGTGTTCATAGCAGTATGGTTTGCAGTAGTCAAAAACTGAAAGAAAAAAATCTGTTTCATGTATTATTTAAACAGGGGAATGGAGAAATTGACATTTTCAAATGCTGGGACATGATATATCAGTGACAATGAATGAGTTCACATCATGTGTGATTCCCATAAAAATATATAAAGCCCTAGCTTGTTTGGCTCAGTGGATTGTGTGTTGACCTGTGGGCCAGAGAGTCCCAGGTTCAATTCTAGACACATACCCGGGTTGTGGGCTTGATTCCCAGTGGAATGCATGCAGGAGGCAGCCAATCAATGATTCTTTCTCATCATTGATGTTTCTATCTCTCTCTCTATCTCTCTTTCTCTCTGAAATCAATTATATATATATATATATATATATAAATATATATATAAAACAAAAGGAAGCAAAATACACAGAATACATTTAGTATAACTCCATTTGTATAACATTCATGAAGAACTAAATAGTAAACTGCTGGGACAGATATATATGAATAAAACTATAAAGAAAAGCCAAAAGAAGAGTAAATGCAAAACGCTATTGTTTACATTACTGTTTCTCAACCCTGGCTGCACATTAGAAGTAACTGGGGAGCTTTTAAAAAAAGTATCATGTCCAGGATCCAGCCCAGAACAATTAAATTAGAATCACTTTACCCAATGGCTTAGCTAAGACTTACAGTAAACAAATACTTAGTGCATCATTGAGGAAATTAGGGTCATCCTTTCTCAGTACTTCAAGGTCTTTGCTTTTGCAATTATTCTCTCTCTTACTCCTGCAGCACTAATTTCCTCCTCACTCTTGGGTTATTCTCTTTGGCATATGCACATGCCTTAATATGAGCCATCTTAAAAGAAACAATAAAACAAAGAAATAAAAAACAGTCCCTTGATATTATGTCTTCCTTTGTTCATCTACTAACCTATTTTTCTCTCTGCTTTTATAGCTATTGTCTTGGAAACAATTGCCTATACCTCCTCTTTCTATTTCCTTATTTCTATCTTCCCTCAGTCCATTTTGCCCAGGCTTACATCCCCAGAACTGCTCCAAAACAGCTTTCGTCAGTATCATCAGCAATGGCCTCCATCCTACCAGATCACCGCAGTTGATTCTTTGGCTTTATCATGTTCAACCTCTCAGTGACATTTGACACAGTTGGTCACACCCTCCTGCTTTTCTTCCTGCCTCAGAGTCATATCTTGTGCTGGGTTTCTGCTCCTTGGCCTGAGCTGTACACATTGGCTATGCCTACAGCTTAGTCCTGGGCTCTGTTCTTTAACTATCCTGTCCTTTATCCAGAAATACTGAGATAGTTCACTAGCTGTAATTCAGGGCTCAATCAACAGCCTAATTTCCTTAGATGAGCTCATCCTGTCCAAGGCCTTTATATATCACCTATATATATTTTGGCTTCTAATCTTTTTTCTTCAAATCTAATGTCTCTCCTACACTTGGACTAAAATATATAATTGCCTATTCCACATACATGCCCATGCAAACTAGTACAGATGGACCCAGACTTAGAATGGTTGGATTTAGGATTTTTTTGACTTTATGATAGTGTGAAAGAAGTGACATTCATCCCATAAAAAAACATACTTCAAATTTTGAATTTTGATCTTTTCCAGGGCTAGTGATATGTGGCATGATGCTCTCTCATGATGCTAGGCAGCAGCATTGAGGCACAATCCCCAATCAGCCATGTGATCTGAGGCCAAACAACTAGAACTCTATACTTTAGGATTAAATGAAATTTTCACTTAAAATATTTTGAACTTCTGATGATTTATCAGGCTGTAACCCTATCACAAACCAAGGTGCATCTGTATTTGATTTTAACCCCAAACTAATTTCTACCATTCACCCAATTGATTAAGATAAATAACAGTAACATTTTAGCAACAAGTTTTCTAGAAGGGCCTTCAAATTATTAAATGAACCAATAATTTCCACTATATCTAATATTAAACTATCTAAATATAAGACATGTCTGAGCTATGCAATAGCTTCCTAACTTCTTTCTACTTCCACTCTTTTTTATTTTTATTTTATTTTATTTCATAGAGAAAGGGAGAGGGAGAGAGAAATAGAAACATCAATGATGAGGGAGAATTATTGATCAGCTGCCTCCTGCACACTCCCCACTAGAGATTGAAGCCGGGCATGTGCCCTGATCGGGAATCAAACCACAGAGTCATGCCGGCTGGGCTGCTTTCACTCTTGACCCACTTAAAGTCTTCCTAAAGGCAGTTTTATATTTTTGTCCTTTTAAAATGCAAATCCAATTGTGTCTCTTGTTTTAAAAAAAAAACCAACATACCAAACCTCCCCAATAGTGTCCCATGGCTGAGCTCACCATGGCCTAGGAGGATATATAAGATCTGGTCATTATCTACCCCATTCCTGACTACTCACCTTGGTTGTGAGACTTCAATCCTACTTCTATCCCTTGGAAATACCTGGTCCCTTTAGTGTCAATGTCTGAGTTACCCTCTTCCCTCTTCCTGAAATACTTTCCTATTAGGTTCTACCTTAGGTGGCTTCTTCCTGTGAGTAATGCAACTCTCAGCTCCTATGCTACCTCCTCCTTTAAGGGCTTTCGCTCATCATTCCAGCTCATAGCATGATTTTTCCAACCCACCTCACATTCACTATCACATTAATCTGATTTCTATCTTGAATAAAGTATCACCATATAAGGTTATTTAATTTGTTTGTGTATGTGTCTAGTCTCTTCCCTGCCTCATTGAAAATTAGCTCCAAAAAATGAGGACCAGATATAAATCTCTGCTGTATTAATCTCATTGTATTTATCAGTGCCTAACAATTGGTAGGGTCACAGTAAATGGGAAGGATAAATAAGTAATAAAACAAGCCAAACTTTCTACTCTTTAATGTATGGATGTCTTTGTTTTATCCTTATGTTTGTTTGTTTCAGTTTTATTTGCAGATCTTGGTCACTACATAAAATGATAAAGTCACACCTCATTTTCTGGATATTAAAAATTTATTTGCTCCAATGTTATCTCTTCATAGAAAAAGCCATAACTGAGGAAATGTTCTGAAAACTATTTCTCTCATTCCCTCAACATTGCCCTGCTTCTGTTTTTTACTGCAAACTGCCACGTGTGTTATTTCCTGGCACGCTGGACTCCCAGATGTTTGTCATTCACTGTCACCTTTGCTACACTTACTTGTTCCTACTCCCCCAAGTTCTATTCTTTTTCTTCATTGTCCTTCAATTTTTTGTATGCTCTGTATACAAAATGCTTTCTTTTAGTATCTCTCTAAAATATGAAAATAAGGGCACATCATCAGAAGAAATTTTCATTCTCTGACTTTCCATCTGACTTTCCAGCGTTTGTCAGCATGGACCCATCTTTGGAAAGAAAGCTTAAGGGGTTAGTTAGTATTGACAATTTGAACCAGATGGCCTGGAGGCACTATATTTCACTTGATGACATTCTGGACTCAATCAAGATCTTAATTAACAGCTTTGCCCTTACTTATTATACAATTGTCATTATGTGGCATGACACTGGTTATGTTAAACGTGCAGTTCTTTAGGTGAACAATTCATGCAAATGTAACTTTAGCAAAATATAAAATGTTTTTTAAAACATAAATCTATCTAATTTTAATGTTCCTGAATTAAGTGGCAATTTTGTGCTGTTTTTAAGAGAAAAGATTTACACCTACACTATAAATTATAAAGCAAACTTCAATGTTCTTAGCACCCACTTCATGCTGTTTCTGCTAAGAATTTCAAGAAGGTCCACTTAGAATATCTAGCAGTTAAGTGAGTTACAATATTCTCTAAAGGATTTTAGGACCCCAGAGAAATAAAAGTAAAACATACAATATACATTTAAATGATAAAAATGCTATTTCAAAAATTAAAATTAGAATTTCTCTGATTGTTCATTCTTCACATCAACATTGGATTTCTGCCTCCACTCCATACTGAGTACTTCAAAAGGCAACATCTAATGGTACAAACTGTCTTTTTTTCTGGGTGGCTGAGTACAAAATCTCAAGAGACAAAATGTACCCTTTATTCAAGTATTTATGATATTTGAAAAAAATTATACTATCATTAAGCTAAAATATGATTACATTACCATGAAAATAAAAATTGTAAAAGAAGAGATGTATTACCCTTGCTCTTTTGTAATAAAGTATGCATGATATGGAGTAAAGGCCTTATGGTTTATGATAGAATCATGGCAATAGAGCCATTCTTCTGAATTCATCCTGGTCAGTAGGTCTTTGTCCAAATGTTGAAGTCCTCAGATTTTCTGGCTTTGAACATGAGACCTAAGATCCATTAGCCACTGCAGTTGACACATTCCTGAATTTACTGTTTGGAAATCTTTTCACCCTCCCTTCTTCTCTCCCTTCCCTACCCCCCATTTTTGAATAGCATTTCAGCTCTCTTTCTTTTAGCATTTACCATAATGTGTCCATAATCTCCCTTGACTGATGGGATCCTTCGGGGCAGAGAGTTGATATTAAATTTGCTTTTAGTAGGTGCTCCCTGGAACCTGAATGGGATTAGATTGACAACCTGGGCAGGTATTCACTTTGTCTCCTGCTGTTTCTGAGAAAGGACCATATCCCTTTCCTACCTCTCCCCCAAGCTAGTTCTTCGGACTCTATCTAGACACCTCCTATGTTCTTGGGCTTAAACTGGTCCATATTAGCAGGTTTATGAAAATAGTACTTGTGCTTCTAGGTAGAGTAGGCTTGGAATTTGTATCTTCTAAAACCTCTCATCTCCTGATTTGTCTCTTTAATGTGTCATTTCTTCCTACATTGCTTTTTACTACCATGCTAGTAAAAAACAGAATAAACCAGAATGTTTGTCTTGCCATGTTTCTCATTATCAGGATATTCTGTCTCTCCATAGTATTGTGTGATATGTCTCTGTGTACTATATTGCCTGTAAACTGGGTAGTTAGCATTCTAGACACTTGACCAGATTTAGATTTGAGATTTGGATATTTATTTTGTGGTATTGTATACTTCTAGCATAGACATATAATATATGTTTCTCAATTTTTTTGTATGTGATATCAATAGCCATTGATATTTATTAGCTAAAGACAATATTTTATTTACTCTATCTTTATTTATTAGTAGAAATAATAATCTAAAGGCAAACGTTTCTTATCTATTATTTGGTATAGGGAAGGCAGAAAACAATATTTTAAATTTCCTTTTTATTTCCTGGTTATCAAAATAGTGATTTATATTTAAAATATTTGCCAAAGTAAACAATATCCTGGGTGATAAAAATTTTTAAAATAATATCACATAAAACATATTTCCTGACCATACAAATTACAATGCATAAAAGGTAAATAACTGGAAAATCCACCAATATTTAAAAACTAAGTAATGCATTTCTACACAATCTTTGAGTAAAACAAACGAACAGAAAACACCTAAGAAATTAAAAATTACTTTTATCTAAATGAAAATGAGACCACAACATATCAACATTTGTAGGATGTTACTAAAATAGTACTTAGAGGACAAATTTTATCAATACCCATATTATACAAGAAAAACAAAATCTCAAATAAATGGTCTCAGCTTCTACCTTATTAATCCTTAAAAAGTAGTAGAGCAAATGAAATCTAAAGTAAAAAGATTTATATATATCAGGGTGGAAATCAATGAAATAGAAAATAGAAAAATAATAGAGAAAATTCAATGAACTCAAAAGCTGATTTTCCTTATCAAGTTTTGCATTTGGCACCATTCTGAGCACTGGCGATGTCTCAGTAAACAAGGTAGAGCTGGATCAGATTAACTCACTTTTACCTAAGAGACTTCAAGGAAAAAATATACACCAGAGCAACAACTTAGTGATTAATCAACACGAGGATGATGAGTATATTTACTTGCCTTGATAAATCTACAAGGAAAGCTAAGGATAATCCGGCCTGGCATTATTGTAGAGACCTCCAGGTTCTAACTTTTTCTGTGCTGCTGTAACTGACAGACGCTCTGTGAGTGAAATATTCTATCTTTAGAAATGTTCATACAGTTGATCTGGCCTTAGCCAAACCCTGAAGACCTGTGAGTCCTTTGATCTTTGAGGCTCCTTGGCATATTTATGCTCTGTTCTGCTTGGATCTCTCAGTTTAACTCTTAGAGCTGGTGTTATTCTTTCACTTTCAAGTCCTTGGGGGCATGATTGCATAACTCCCTCTATTCACAAGCCTCAGAAGGAGTTTGAGCTCTTTGTCTATTCCTTTGAGAGAGTAAGAAGATGTACCTGAAATGTACGATTTAACACAATTCCATCTAATATTACCCTGTGTATCCAGCTACATGGCAGCGATGGTATTGCAGTACTCTCAATCCTGTTAAGAGCTGTTAGTGATGATTAGTAGAGTAGATATTGCTTCTGTAGTAGCTGTTTTCAGCCTATAGAGGTACATGGGATTTTGACAATACTTTTGCAGTCATGAAATGAGATATGAATACTCTTCAATCTCTTATGATTACCATCACAGCTTTATTGAGACTCGGAATTTAAATGTGCTTTGGGCAAAAGAACCAATTAGTAGTGGAGAGAAAATAAAATTACTTTTTATTCTGGATAACCAAAAACTGTAGAAGCTTGCTGATTTTATTTTTAAAGAAATCCCCGTTAAAACAAACTTTTAAACATGGAAGTCTTAAAAAGGTCATCTGGTTTAGCCTCTTTTCTCTTCACATGCCTATGCCCAAACAACTATTTTTAAAGATTCTAGAGATGACAAATTCAGAGCATCCTTTGTATATTGTTTTCAAATTCAATTTCCTACCTTGCTTCTCTTTTCAAGAAACTCACAGCCTTGCAGAGAAGACAAATATGTACTCTAAAAATTAAATACAGTGAGGAACATGTTATTACAGAGATGTACCCATAGCCACAGGAACACAGGTTCACAAGGGAATCTTGGGAAAACATGGAGAGCTTTGTGGACCTGCAGTGCTTCATGCACAGAACTGGGTAAATCTTCCAATTTTAGAACATGTGCTATAACAGCTGTCCCTTCTATGCTGTTCCTTCTGAGGTGGGAAGAGATTCTAATTTCCTCTCATGAACTTTTCTTTCCAACATTCCTTAGATGTACAGATGCACACATACACATGTATCTTACAAAGAATAATCACAATTAAGTTCTAAGTCTATGTTGAGAAAAGAGACTTATTTTTATCAATAGGCAAAGTTCAGCATGACTCAATTTTGACAGCCCCACAGATTATCAATGTAACCAGGCTCTGTTTGGCAAGAGTTGAGTATATGAACTGAAAGTCTCTCTTTTTCTTTTCTTTTTGTCAAGCTCAGAGGTACAAATGTTTGATTCCCAAAATACTGTGACAATGATTTCTATCTTAAAAGGCCTGGGGTCTATTGCCTTGATTTATTTACTGATGAGTTGGGTATGAACAGGGCCATAAATTATTTCTGAAATCATCTTAAAGGCAAAGAGATCTTTTCTCCAATTGAATCTTTATGCTGTATTTGAATGTCCTAAGTGGACCTTTTCTTGTAGTATAAATGGGATTGTCTAGCTATCAGTAGGATAGTGTTCCTTTATATCCAAATAATTAGACCAACAGGGAGGTTAACAGAAAATATACTTAAGTGGTTGAGTAAACTACTCCTTTATAATTCTTTTTATCTAGATTTTTCATTGAGAAGTAATGAATCATCTCTTTCTAGGCTTCATAGATTTCTGGTTCTTGTTTTCCCAGATATCAGTTTTTGTGCCAGATACTGCTACCTGGCAACTCTGAATATATCTTCCTTTTTAAGAGAGCCCTGGTTTTTGTTCATAGGTCAGTGTCTTAAGCCAAAGTCTAATTAATTTCCCAGGTTCCCTCATTTAACTCTGTTCTGGTAAGTAGAAGTAACCAGGTAACACTGCTGAGACAGCTATTAGGTTCTTGATGAAAGAGAATAGATTCAGCCAGCATACGTTTTTTACCCTTCAACTTTATCACTCATCTTTGTCTGAAGTGAAGGATTAAGGATCAGTAGAGAGAAGTCAAAACTTCAAGCATAGAAGTAAGGACACATTCCAAGGAGAGTGGATCAAAAATGTTTTGAGGCCTCATTCCTTAATGACTTCTTGAGTAACCAAGCCAGTGCTGGACTTCTTAATTCTGGACTTCTTGGTCTATGTAAACCACAAATCACTGGTTTAGTCAGTGTGGCTGAGTTTCTGTTACCAACTGGTTTAGTCAGTGTGGATGAGTTTCTGTAACTGACTGACTACTTTTCCCTTTGTTTGGACAGGCCATTTAATAGAAAGACAACCTTTGGAGTTAGACATACCTGAATTCACATTTCAATTCTGCCTCTTATTAGCTATGTGATCTTACACAGGTTATTTTATTAATTAGTTTTTTATATTGAAACAGATAGTAATACCTTGCTATCAAGTTTATACACATTCATTTTAAGACAATGTAGTCAGTAAATACCTTTTCTGGTATTATCTCATTAAAACGTCATTATTATCATCATCTACAATATTTGTTAATTCTGGACTACAAAAGAGTCTTTGCTTGGAACACATTTAGGATAACTTCCTAGAATTCTACCTCATGGCACAATGAAAAACACTCAAGCTAAAATGTTAATAAATGAACCATTGCTTTCTCATAAACAAAGGCATTAAAAGGGAGTATAAATCTTAAGAAAATTCTATTCTCTGAAGTGAAGCTAGTTCAGTGGTCAGCAAAATCATTAGCCAACAGAGCAGCAAACCTGGCTCGCTAGCCACAGTTTGCCGACCATTGAGCTAGTTGATTTATATTCTATCCTTAATCTCTATTTCCTTGAAATTGATGTCAGAAAAAATATCCATGGGGAAAGAAATGGATATCAGCTATAAAAAAAAACACCAAATAATAGATCTCTTTAAAATAAAATAATTCCTTTTAGAATAGGATAAAACTTTCTTCATAATTGGAGACAGGGAATAAGGAAGAGAAGAGAAGGGAAGTTTGATTCTGGTACCCCTGGGTTCTAAACTCAGTTCCATCACTTAGTAGCTGTGTGACCTTGGCCAGTTTCTAAGTTGTAAGCCTCAGTTTTTCTTCAATGTATTAACATTTTTTTAAAAGAGTATGCATACCAAGTGTCTGATATAGCCATTTAGTATTAAATAGGTATTTAATTTTAAAACAGAGCTATTATTATTTTAAGTAAACACAGGAGGAGGAACAGACATTTATATCATCATGTGCTATGAGTTATTCTGAAGCAACTGAGCTGCTGGTCATAAAACCTCCCATTGCAGTGGATTATGGAACCAGTGGCTTTCAGAGTCACTTCATGATGTGTATAATTCTAATAATCCAGAAAACCCAGGTCCACTTTTGAGAGCACAATCAGCTGCTGATTGATATTCTCTAAACATTAGAATTGTTCCTAAATCCTTGGCAATTAATATTCCTTGGAATAGTCATCTCATCTCACAGATTAACAAGAAATGAGAAAATGGCCTTTAGTAATCTTAAATATAATTTAAGTTTCCTAGATATTTCTTTTTTAAAAAAATAGGAAGAAAGGAAGAAAGGAAGGAAGGAAGGAAGGAAGGAAGGAAGGAAGGAAGGAAGGAAGGAAGGAAAACACATCAGCGTGATATTTGAGGGGAAAAGTATCTATAGTGGAATTGTTCTAACACATCAGTCTGCCTGTTGAGTGGCTAAGAAGGTCCTTTCTGTCACGGAAAATAGTTATGTTAGCACCCACCTTTGCTGGTTTCTTGGAGGCAAACACCTGAAGGCAACTACCTGTCCACTGGTACAGGTGGAAAGAGCAACAGCACCAAATATCAGTGGACTACTGATTGTTCCATCCACTGCTACAAATGGCAAATAACCAAACAGAATGTTTGTTCATAATTGTGGTCAATTACTTGTGAACAAGAATTTAAAAAAATCCTCACCCAAGGACATTTTTATTGACTTTTAGAGAAAGGGAGAGAGGGAGAGAGGGAAAGAGGGAGAGAAGGTGAGAGGGGGAGAGGGGAAGAGGGGAGAGAGAGAGAGAGAGAGAGAGAGAGAGAGAGAGAGAGAGAGAGAGAGAGATCTGCATGAGAGAGAAATATTTATCAGTTACCTTCCACATGTGCCCTGACCAATGATGAAATCTACAACCTTTCCATGTATAAGATGACTGAACAAGGATTTTATAGAATAGCTTATTGAAACCAAAGTGTGTTATTAATGCCAATTATGATATCATGCCACCAAAATGAAAACAAAAATATCATTAATGAATGCGCTAACACATCCGAAGTCTTTATCTATGAAGAATGCTATTGATAATCTTAATTTCCTATGGGAAAACCATCTGTCAATGTGATATGAGAGGAAGTGGTTTTATTTGGCAAAGTATTAATGATCTAAATAAGACTCAGAACAGTGTCTTGAAGATATTTTAGAGTATTTATTGATGAATAGATTCCAAGACACTTATAGACCCCTTAAATAAACTGCAGTGGCAAAATTTATTTTGGATATTCATTAAAAATAATATAATTATGTCATGCCTTATTATTTTTCTCAGATTTCTCTATTCTTCTGAATTTCAATATAAATTATTACAATTCTACAGTGTTTTATTTTTGAAATGATTACCTTTCCTAGAACTTACAGAGTTTGTTTAGTCTTTGTTTAAATGAAGCATCCCTGACAACACATACTTTGTCCTTATAACTATAATGGAAATGTGAGCTGAGCATTGTTAAATGGAGAGGGACAAGCTAGAAGGGACAAACTAGCAGGTCTTTAAAATTAACTGGAATTTACTAATCAGAGAATGGGGAACGGGACAGACATAATGGCATGTGCAGAGTCACAAGCGATGATACAGAAGGGCATGTTGAGAAGATGGTGAGAAGTCCAATGTGACTGAAATGCAGATGACAGACAGGGAAGGGGAGAGGCATAGGAAAAGCATGTGGGTGGGAAGGTAGGCCTAAAAAGATAAATTAGAGATAGATTAAGTTATCTCAACTAATGATAGATAACATCAATGAGAACTAGCACTATTTATTTAGCTCTCACTCTACTAGGTATGATAAGCACTGTATATAATTTAATATTTGCAAGAGCTCCATGAGGACATTATTAACATCTCAATTTCATGAGTGAGAAAACTGAGCCAGAGAAAAATTACTTTCCCAGAATCACACAGCTAGTAAGTAATGAAGTCATAATTCAGCCCATCAAAGCTCATATCCTGAACTGCTTAGCATATTGCTTCCCAAAATGCTATGGAGATCTTTCTGGTCTGTACCAAACTATTTGCACACTTTTCTGTAGGCATGGAGAAGTTGATGGAGGGTTTTGAGTAATGAAGTGACATGGTATAAAAGGCAGAGCAGCAGGGGAGTGGACTGAGGCAGAAGTCTGTCCCATGATGTCCGTCCTTCCTTCCTTCCTTCCTTCCTTCCTTCCTTCCTTCCTTCCTTCCTTCCTTCCTTCCTTCCTTCCTTCCTTCCTTCCTCTCTCTCTCTCTCTCTCTCTCTCTCTCTCTCTCTCTCTCTCTTCCTTTTTTCCTTTCTTCCTTTCTATCATCTATCTGAATAATAATCTATTGTTTGGGGGTGAATAAGGTAGAGCAGATAGAAATGAACCTTTGGTTTCTAAATTGGGAGAATGGTTGAATTGTAGGACATTTAACCAAGAAAAGGGATACTGTAAGAGAAGCAATATAAGAAGAGTCAATGAAATTCATTTTGGACTTGTTGAGTTGGAAATGCCTATGAACACTAGAGATAGTTAGCATTTGGTATCTTTAAGTTCACTATCTTTTGGGTTCATGCTACACAGAATAATAAAAATGCTGTTGTAATATTTTTCCAAAGTCGAAACCTGGTGTCTGAAGTGAGATGAATAACAATGTCCTTAGACATTACCATTGTGTACCTCTGAAATACATTAAGGGCAAGAAAATGACACAGAAAATGAAAAGGAATATAGAGCTTGTTTCCCTTTGGCTCCAGGATTGGTATAAGAGATGATAGAGTGGGAACCAGGCTCAAAGTTCAACAGCCATGTCTTTCTCGTTCTGTTAGCATGCAAGCTCCCTGGGACACAGTGCAGGGTAGGTCAATGACTGACTCTAGAATCATCAGAGGGCCTTTTAAAATTGTGGTTGCCTAAGCCTGGACTTAATAAATGAGTCAGTCTGTGTTTCAGAATCAGGAATCTATGTTCTTTAAAAGTTCTACAAGTAATACATATTTATATGTACGTATCTTGATAAGAAATATTTGTTCAATGCCTATAATGTATTGGATACCATGCTAAGTGCTTAGGACACACAACTATGGAAATACAATGGAGGAAATAGGCAAAAAATCTTTATTTCCCACCAGCTTTTATTCTCATCCAAAATGATGTATACTAGAGCAGGCTTTTACTTCTACATCTCTAATGTGAAAATCCTGCCAATGATGTGAGTGGTTTTAAATCCTAAATTAATTATTTGATATACATGCCATTTTTGCACCACCTACATTATTACAATTATAGCTCCTTGTTGGGTCCTGTCCTCAATCTGAAGTCCAAGATACCCACCCCTAAAAGAAAATTAGAAATTATAACAAGATATAATAACATCAGATTGGGAAAGCTAGATCAAATAGAGTCATGAAAGACAAATATTGATGTCAATCAAAGTAATAATCAGGCTAAGTGCCTAAATCAGGGTGAGTGACTGAGAAGCAGCAATTATATTAAGTGAAATCATGAAACCAAGATCTAGTGAGGCAGAGTGGACCAGACACAAGCAAAGGAGATAAGCCTTGTAACAACCCAATGGAGCCTGAGGGTATGGACTATGGACAGGGAAGAATAAAAAGGTCTCAATGCCTTTTCTTTTTGTGGCTTAATGTTAATATTCAGTTTTGATATAATACAAAAAAAAAATGGTGAGGAAAGCTAGAATGCCAAATTTGGTGAGAAAGAAAGAGGGTCCCCTAAAAAATATTTTGCAAACTTGGATATTTTAAGAATGACCAAATGATCAAAAGCCCAAGTTGCCTTTCAATGCAAGACAAATGTTGGCTTAATTATTGGTTCTAATTAATTATCTGAAGAGACACATATTTTAAAACTGTCATGAGGACAAGTAATTAAACTTTTTATTATGGAAATAGGGATAAAATCCATAGCAGGGTGCCTTAGGAAAATAAACTTCATCTCTATATAATTATTATAATACTTGTAATGTGTTAGCTACTTTTATTAAATTAATTACTAATTCCTGCATTGCCAAGGAATTCGGAATGAGTTGGGGAGGCATTAGGAAGTTTCAAGCAGACCAATAGCATGACTTCTTTTATAACAGTCTGGCTGTGAAAATGGACTGTGGGAGGTGTGCTGATGTTAGAAAGGCCAGATGAAAGTCCCTGAGTGTTCGTTAACCACCTGTCTTAATGCTGTGAACTTCACATAAGATTTTATCATAAGACGTTGAAAAATGTGATTATATTTTACTGATGACATACCTGAGGTCCAGAGATATATCAACCCCAGGTTCCATAGTTGTTAATGTCTGTATAACTCTGAACACCATGAGTATAGGTGTTTTCCATATTATGAATTCATGGATTCATTATTTAATAAATATGGGCCTGACTTAATGGGGATACAGCAGTGAGCAAGGCAGACATGCTCCACGCAGAGCCTACTGGAGGAGGTAGACACTTAGCACTCTATCAAACTAATAAACCTATAATTATAAATGCTGACTAATGCTCCAGGGGGAAATACAAGTTGTTATGAAAAAGGCAAGGTAAGTGAAGGAGTCAGTAAAGGAAAGGCCTTGCAACAAAAGTGACAAGCTAAAACCTGAAGGAAACAAAGGAGTTAGGGAAAGAGGTGAAAGAGAATTGTTTCAGGCAGATGCGTTAAAGTAGCTAAGAAGTTGGGGAAAGGCTAGTGATGTGCAGGAGAGGATTGTGGTGAGATGAGGCAGGAACAGAGGCCAGATCATGCAGGGTTTGGTTTGTAATACTGTGAGGTTTGGATTTGATCCTAAATATAATGAGAAGCTATGAGTGTGTTTCAAGTAGACATGGCATGCCTTGATATGTATTTTTCAAGATGATTTGTAATTTGTTGAAAGAGGGTTTCTTGGGCTGTTTTATTGAAGCTTGGCAGACCCTAATGCTAAGAAAACACAATCTAGGAGAGGAAGAGACAGATATATTTTTAGGAACAGCAAGAAAAAAACAAACTTGATTGGCAATGGTTTTCAAATTTAGGTTTACCCACCTCCCCACTCCCGTCCCACAGGCCTAGCTAGTTAGTTGGAAACCCAATGGAACCAAATGAGGATCATCCCATATCAGGAAATGAAAAAAAGATGAGAGACTGGGGACTGGAAGGATAGAGTTTAAAGGGAAGAAAAGACATTCATAGTGGTGTTTATTTGTTTGTTTTGTTTTTTTGCAATAAATGGGAAAGATATGTCTCAACCCTCTCCCCCCCCGAACAGATATAAAAAATATATAGGACTCAAAACTACTGAGGAGCCATGGAGAAGATAAATTGAAAAAGTAGAGTAACCATTCTGGCCTTCACCCTGAAGACACAACATGGACTGGAGATTGTAGAAGACAATTAACTCAGTTAAGTTGAAGTCAGCTTGGGGAAATAACAACCAGCCCAAAAACACAGCACCTACTGATAGTTACCAAGCATCTAAAGCCATTTGCCTGTATTAATACTTTAATTCCCACACCCCTAGAGGGAGGAGCTATGATTGTTCTCACTTTATTTAGAGTTAATGGAGGCACAAAAAGATTAGGGACCTGCCTCAAGGTCATTAAATTAGAAACTGGTCTTTATGTAAATATCATATTTTCTTTTTGTACCACATCTATTGCAGTTTTTGCCCCCTCACTTGCGTTTTAAGATTCATGTCTAATAATGGGCTGATTTTCAAAGTGCCCCAGCCTCATTCACAACAGAATCTGGATATAGTCAAACAGTGTAAAATTAAAGAAATTGTATCCTTCAGAGCCCTCTCTCTGATTTGCCTCCACTCCACTTAAATCAGCTGTTGAGAACACTCTGGTACAATTACTCAGAGCTAATGAGAAATTGCTGATGTAATTGATCCTTCCTGTCAAGTGACCAGTAATAGTTCTAATGATGGGCCCATGATCCAACTCATATAAATGATTATTTGAGTTTTGATTAATGTTTCATCCTATTTTTCAAAATTTTCAGGAAATGTATTTTAGTTTTTATATTTCCAAGGAACTATTCTACTCAAGATCAACTGATGAAACCATCTAAAATAGCTGCCATGAAGATAGTTATTACTGCTACTAGAAAATGTAGGACCTGGATCCGGAACAAAGATTAAGCTCTTCTCTCCCTATTGAAGCATGCATGCCCTTCTCCATTAGTTGAATGCTTCCATGAGTCACTGCAAAACTAAAATGCTTAATCAGTGATATAGAAATATTTAGAACTTGCAAAAAGGAAACATATTACAAGAGGCATCGGCACTTAGCAAAACATATATCTTTAAGTTCTACAATTATAATTTTTATAATTACAATTTAATTGTAATGATTTTAATATGTTTAAATTCATGGTCAACAGAATATTTCTTATTAGAATTCTGCATACTTACCTAGATATTGTAGTATTTACTATGGATCTCAAATCAATATAATTCTACCAACAAACACAGCCTCTATTAGGTGCAAAACAAATTATGCTTGGGATGCAGAAAACAGAGACACAAATACAATACACCTTAAAGATGGGGTCAGGGGGCAGGTAGACCCACAAGTAATTAGAATTCAAAACAAATGAACTAATTCTTATAGAATTGGTTGAAGGAAAGATCTGAGGGCTTGCAAAGAAGCATGTGTTATTTCTTTGAAGAGGGGCTATTGAGTAGAATCTTGAATAAAGATCTGAATTTTAAGTGTACAGTATTGGGCAAATATTAATTACTCAAGAAATATTAGATATATGAACAAGGTTAATATCTAGTATTACAACCATTTTGGAAAAAAGTTTAATGGTTTCTTACAAAATTAAATATATTCTTGCCATATAATATAACAATTATTCTCCTTGGTTTTTACCTAAGGAAGTTAATAAGTTATGTCCATGCAAAAACCTGCCCATGGATGTTTATATAAAATTTATTTGTAGTTGCCAAAACTTGGAAACAACCAAGATGTCCTATGATAGGTGAAGGGGTAAATAAACAATGATACATTCAAGAAAAGAAAAAAAAGTCTTATGCAGCAGAAAACAGAGACCCAAATAGAAATTTTTTAAAAAAATGAGCTATCAAACATGAAAAAACATGGAGGATATTTAAATGCTTATAAATGAAAGAAGAAAATATGACAAAGCTACACATGATTCCAACTATATGACACTGGAAAAGAGGCAAAACTATGGACACAGAAAAAGGATCAGTGGTTGCCAAAGGTAGGGAAGAGATGAGTAGTACTAATAGGTGGAGCACAGAGGGGTTTTAGGGCAGTGAAGATACTCTGTATGATACTATAATGATGGACACATTAAACGTTAGTTCAAACCCACAGATTGTACAGCACTAAAAGTGAACCTTAATGCAAACTATGGACTTTAGGTGATGATGATTTGTCAATATAAGTACATCAGTTGTAACAAATATAGCACTCTAATGGGAAATATTGATAATGGGGGAGGCTGTATCTGTGCAGGAGCAAGGACATATATGGGAAATCTTCATATCTGCCTTCCAATTTTCCTCTAACCCTAAAACTGTTCTAAAATTTTTTTTCTGTTGTTGCTTTTATATTTTGTTTTAAATAAGTAAAAAGTAGTGGGGATGGGAAAAAAGGGGGATAAGGGTGGGGAAGAGAAGGTTTAGAAAGGGAGAAATGGGAATAGTATTCCAGACTGAGAAGGATTATTCTCTGCATTCCTTTTGTAAGAACATAGACTGGAAAGGGCTTAATTGAAATACAAGATTTTGGCTGTCAGAAAGAGAGGAAGCAATCAGCTATGATTTGACACACAGAAGAAGTGTAGGTATTAGGAAGGATTTTCAAGCATAATTTAGAAGATGTGATTTTCTTTTTCTGTCTCAGGGGATGGCTTTACCATCCATTCAGTTAGACAAGTCAGATTCCTAGAAATTGTGTTTGACATCTCTCTCCTAACCTTGCTGGGTTCTGTTGACATTATGTCCTAATGCTGCTAAACAGCACACTTCTTCCCACCCCCACCTCCACCAGTTCCAATGAAGTCTTTTTTTCACACTGGCTTCTAAAAATCCCTTTTAAATGGTTTCTTCACATCCACCATACTGTTTTCAATTCTGTTCTCCATTAGCCAAGTGACCTTTTAAAAGAGCCAATCTCCACTTTGCTAAAACTTTTAAGTGATTTAGATATAAAAATCGTTCATGATTTGTTCCCTGCCTACACATCTGCTCTTATTTCACATCATTCTCACATATCATGATAAATTTACTTTCACGGGAATAATTACCTATACATTGGTATATTTTTTGTGTGTAATTAATTTCTCTCTCTTTTTTTTAACCAGGGGATTTCATATATTATATGAATTTTTCCTTTCACTTTACATTCCAATTCATGATTCTAAAAAGTTATTTAACCCTTATCCACTTTAGTTTTCTCATCTGTTAAAAAAAGATGTAATTAGAAAAATAAATAAGAATATCTCATTGAATGGTTGTACATATTAAGCGGACTAATATTCACAATTGTTTTTAGAGCAGTTCCTGGCACATGCCACATGCTCAATAGATGAGAACTGCTAGTTAGAAAATAAAGATTCTATCACAGAATCTGTTTTGCATGAAGTAGTGCTTTGCATGAAGCCTGATACAATTGTACAGTTCCTCAATAAGTATTTGTTGAATAAATAAATAAATAAATAATAATACAAATGTAATTACTCGATTGCACAATGGAATATCATTTTATACTTATGAAATTAAAGGATGCTTGAGATGTTTATCAGGAGTTTAGCTGATTCTGTCTTTGGATCTTAAAAGAGGATGACCTAGATGTAAATTCTTAGCTTTGTAGGCCAAAAAACACAGATTTTGTTAGTATCTAACTAAGCTCACTTGATGGAATTGGTTTTCTATTACTAGACTCACAGAGTTAATCAAACAATGCACAAGACAATTTGTATTTTGATTATTACATCCTTTACTTTCTAGGAAAGTCTATATGAAAGCCAAATTATTATAGAAAATATATTTCTTAGGCATGGAATCAGAGCAAAAGGAGTAGTTGGGTGATATTTATGATTAATGACACTGGGCTATCAAACTGTGATCCAGCCATCTACTCCTTTGGGATACAATGACCAAGAGATACACCACTTCCCTGGGTTGTTGGGACCAAGTCTTCCTCTTGGTGATAGTGTATTTTTTGCTGGACAGTATACAGGCCACTTGATGTGCTTATATTTTTCTTCTTTTTCAGATCATTGCCTAGTTGGAAATTGCTATGACTATATTCAAATCCTAAGGAATACTTAATCTTTCTTTATTAAGACAGGCATTTCCTAAATATTCACAATAATAGTTTTACAGATTTATTTTAGGGTGTTTTGTTATAATTAATTAATCAATTAATTACTTTTTGCCTTTTATCCAAGAGTTAATCTCATTTTTTTTAATCTCATTTTTTGTGTTGAGGTTTAACCGTTCTCATCCTGGAGCCATCTACTGATGTCTATCATATGCCACCATAATATTAAGTAACTGGTATTTTAAAATTAACCTTTTATTTTACGTTTGGACTACTTTTTTATATAGGAAGGATAATTTAGTTTTTTTTAAAGTTTAATTATTATTATAAGCAAAATATAACATTCCAAAATTTAATTTAGGGAAATTTGTAGGATAACATAAAAGAAAGGCACAAAGTAGAGGCTTGGTGGCAGCATTTGGAACACACCCAAGCTGGAAACTACTTGCATTGAAATCAAGAGACAAGCAGGAATGCTGCTTTCTTCAATTTATGGGCAGTCATAGAATTGGTTTGTATTTAAAATAAAATTAACATTTAATCTTGATGAATCAAATTATCTTTAAAACCTTTAATTTTCTTTATTATTGGATTATAAAAAGAAATGTCATTTAATAATCTTTAATAAGTATTTATTTGAGCAATAGTTTCAAAACTACTGTTATTTATTTTGACTAATCAGGGAGGAAAAGCTAGTTTGAGTTTAATGAAAAGTCTAAAATAATTTTTATTCTCTTTAAATTTTACAATAAATAAAATAGGCTAACTCCTGGTTCTATTAATGAGCCACTGAAAAATATTTGTAGTTCATATATTAGTTATTTTAAAGTACAATTAATATGCAAACAAGATCTGTTAAAAATACTTAAGGGAGCAAACAGGAGTCCTACTATTGATTTTTCAAACCAAATTTCTAAAATTGTACAAAATTACTTTTTGTCTTAGAAACATTTCTTATTATTACAAGTTTTAGATTTATAAGGCACAATTTAGGATTTTAATCTCATTACAAACTTTATAGGTGGAAAGCTTAAGTAATTTTTTAAAAAAATTACTTCTATTTCTTTTTTTTATTAAATCTATTGGGGTGACATTGGTTAATAAAATTATATAGCTTGTACAATTCTACAATATATCATTTGTATATTGTATTATATGTTCACCATCCTGTCAAGTCTCCTTCCATCACATTTATCCCCCTTATATCTACATATCTACCTTCTCTCTTTTCCCTCCTTTAACCCCTTTCCCTCTGGTAATCATCATACTGTTGTCTGTGTCTTTGAGTTTTGTTTTTTTACTCCATCTTTTTTACTCAACCTTTCTCACCCCTCACCACCTTATTTTTTTTAAATAGCAGCTCCTTTTTTGTGTTTAATAATCTTTTGCATTTTTAATGTCTGCACATCCCTAATTAAGATTACAATTACTGGCTCAAAGTTGAATGCATGATTATGTGGGAGTATTTCAGGTAATAAGTTAGATATTTTAACTCAGTAATTGCCAGTGATTAATTCTATTTTTCTAGATTGTTTTTTTTTTGTTTGAATTTGAGAAGTTCACTTATTATTTCCTTGAACTGTAATTGCCTCTAAATTATGCAGAAGGCTCTCAGTTCTGAGTTAATTATATCCTAGTGAACGCTTTTAAATCAAACTCAAATATTTTAAGGTGCACACATCATAAGAACTCATTAAATCCTTTAACATGTGTCTGAGTAAAGAACTGCATGCATGATTGATGACAGTGGTTTTTTGAAGTTCTTTCAATTCTGTGGTGCCAATCATTGAAGGCATCAAAATTCATCTCTATTGAAGAATTTATAGAGATTTAAAAATTATAATTATGCTTGAGAATTGCTGCTCAATGTCTTTAATCCCAATTTCTTTTTTTAAATATATATTTTTATTGATTTTTTTACAGAAAGGAAGGGAGAAGGATGGAGAGTTAGAAACATCAATGAGAGAGAGACATTGATCAGCCACCTCCTGCGTGCCCCCAACTGGGGATGCGCCCACAACCAGGATACATGCCCTTGACCGGAATTGAACCCGGGACCTTTCAGTCCACAGGCTGATGCTCTATCCACTGAGCCAAACCTGTTAGGGCTATGAACCATTTTTATTTTATTTTATTTTATATTTTATTTTTTTAAAAACTACATTTTATTGAACCATTTTTAGTTAACTTTTATATAAGGTATGAAATATGGGTAAAAGTTAATTTCTAATTTTTTGCATAAGGGTGTTCATTTGGTCCATCATCATCTATTGATTAATTCTACATTTGAATTACCCATCTTTTCCCCAAATAAATTTTCCTCTCCTATACCAAGTTCTCATATGGTCTGTTTCTGGGCACTTCTCTCAATTCGGTCAGCCTATTTGTCTATCATTATGCCAATAAAACACTGTTTCAATTAACATAGTTTTATAATGTCTTGTTACAGTAAGGCAAGCCCCTTGCTTCATTTGTTTTCTTTAGAACTTTTTTGATTTTTCTAAAACCTTAATTTTCTCTATGAATTTTAGAATCATATTATCATGTTGCATAAAAATATCCTATAGGAATTTTTGTTAAACTATAACTGAATTAATAGATAATGTGAGAAAATTGATACCATTGTGATAGTATTTTACCATACACGAATTTTGTATATTTTTGTATATTTTTCCATTTCTTCAGATCTGACTGACCCCAACACCAGGGCATTTTCCACTGCATCACCCTGAACCCAAGCAATTCATGCTGTGAGTTGTAAATACAAAAAATACAAAAAATTCTAAAGGACTGTTTACATATTAGATATTGGAATAACATATCTTCTAAATACTGGTGAAAGGGTGGAACCATGACTCTTCCAGCTCCTTTTTGCCCTATGATTTGACTTAGAATTTTCAGTTAAAGTCAAACAATATACTTTTATCAAACCTTATTCACAAGGAGAAATATATGACACTGACGGCTTTTTCCCATAAGAGAGACTCTGTGACCAGGATGAGAGCCTTATAGTTACTCTGTACCAAAAAAGGAAAAATAGATTTCCTTAGACTTTTTGGTCTAACCAAAAAGAAAAGAAAATAAGAAAGAAAGAAAGTATTTCCACTAAGAGCAACATTTTTCTCTGCATAATAGTTCTGTCTCACACTTATTTCATTGACAATGCATGTGACTTTTGGTGGGAACATTTATATCTGGAATTAGTTTGACCAAATTATAAATGCCTCCAATGCAACAGCTTGTACAAATAAATAGGTCTTCCTCTTATTTGAAAACCTACTGCTATAAGGTTTTTAAAGAGAATTTAGTAGAAACCCCTAGATAATCCTCCAACTTCAATTGAACCAATTAATTGTATTGCAAAGAAATATCTGGAGGAAGTCTTTTGACTGCCTCTCTAATACTTTATATCTTGTGACTTTCATTTTTAGCAATAAGTGATTAAAAGCAATAGACATGACTTTCAAAAAATAGTATGTGGGACTCCAAACTACATTAAAAAAAAATTAGCAGTATTCTTCTGCCTAACAACCCACTTGCCATGACCTGCACAGTGGGGTTCAGGATATAAAGGAGGGACTGATGCACAAATGAAAATGCTATACAAGAAATATGAATTGATAAGGCATTGGGGGTCAGGGAACCCCTCTGGCCGGTCTTCTTTTTACTTGCTTGAATACACATTTGCCCTTTAGTAATGCATACAGGCACATCAAAGGTGAAGTTTAGTAAACAGTAAAAGGATTATCAGGTTAGGGAATTGCCTGAGCCACCACTATCTCAACACAACCATCGGTGGTTAACGTCAGCCCTGCTAATGCCCAAGGCCCGTTGGCCTTCTGAGTTCCTCGTTGCATTCTCATGACATTATCAGCAAGTGGTGGCTTTCTGCAACCACTGAAACTTTGATGTCTTACCTCATTTTATCTTAACAATGTTATTCTTCATTTGGAAAATCTGAGAAAGATAGATTTTTAATAACCCACTTAGCCATAGCCTCTTATTTAATTGGGTGGACAGGTATTAAAACCTAAAATAAGGTATAGATTTCCCTTTTTACATTATGATAGTGCCCCACAAAATACATAAGACCATTTTTTAAAGGATATCCTTATCTAATAAAAGGGTAATATGTAAATTGACCATACCCCCACTACACCCACAAGCCACACCTACCAGCCAATCAGGTTAATTTGCAAGTATGCAAATTAACCCAACCAAGATGGCTGCAGCCACGGAGTGAGAGGCTTGGGTTTCCTTGGTGACGGAAGAAGGAAATGGAGGAAGCCAAGCTGCCTGCACAACCTGGCTGGCCCAGGCCTCTGCTCAAGGCTACAAAGTTTCAATTATAGAAGATAAATAAATCCCAACAAAAATGGCTGTGGCCACAGAACAAACAGGAGGCTTGGATTTCCTTGGTGACGGAAGAAGCCAAACTTCCTGGCTGGCCCTGGCCTCTGCTCAAGACTATAAAGTTTTAGTTGTAGAAGATAAATAAATCCCAGATCCCAGGGCCTCTACTTGGATCACTGGGGGTCATGGCCAGCCTGCAAACTACCAGAGGCCCCTTGCCCATGCTACCTCATGCCCCAAAGAAATCCCCACCCTGATCCGGGACACCCTTCAGGGCAAACCAGCTTGCTCCCACTCATGTACCAGGCCTCTATCCTATCTAATAAAAGAATAATATGCAAATTGGCCATCACTCCAACACACAAGATGGCTGCCCCATGAGGTCAAAGATGACTGCCCCCATGTGTAGACAAGATGTCTGTCACAAGATGGCCAGCAGGGAGGGACAGTTGGGAGGATCAGGCCCGCAGGGGAGCAGAGTTGTGGGCAATTAGGCCAGCAGGGGAGGGACCAGGCCTGCAAGGGAGAGCAGTTAGGAGTAACCAGGCCTTTATGGGAGGGCAGTTTGGGGCAATCAGGCTGGCAGGGGAGCAGTTTTGCATCAATCAGGCTGGCAGGAGAGTGGTTAGGGGGGGTGATCAGACTGGAAGGCAAAAGTAGTTAGGGGCAATCAGGAAAGCAGGCAGGCAAGCAGTTGGGAGCCAGCAGTCCTGGATTGTGAGAGGGATGTCCAACTGCCTGTTTAGGCATGATCCTAGACATCCCTCAAGGGATCCCAGATTGGAGAGGGTGCAGGCTTGGCTGAGGGAAACACCCCTGTGCATGAATTTCATGCACTGGGCCTCTAGTATGTGTGTGTGTGTGTGTGTGTGTGTGTGTGCATGCATACACACACACACACACACATTTAATAAAAAAAATGTATTGTCAAGTGAAACATTATGCTTCTGATCCTGATGGGGGTCCAATAATATTATATATATCTCTCTCCCTTAGATTTTTGCCTTTGAAAACAGAATAACTGTTACTACTTTTAATATTATTATTTATTGTTATTCAGCAACATTTCCATTTTGCTTTCAGCTTTTCAGAACTTAGTTTGCAAATATTATGGAGCATTTAAAATAAGAACTTTGAGGTGTCACCTAGCCAGCATGGCTCAATGGTTGAGCATGGGCCTATGAACAGGATCTCATGATTTGATCCTTGGTCAGGGCACATGCCTGAGTTATGGGCTCAATCCCCAGGAAGAATTGATCTTTCTCTCATCATTTATGTTTCTATTTCTCTGTCCCTTTTCTTCCTCTCTGAAATCAATAAAAGCAAACAAACAAGCAAAAAACTTTGAAGTGTAGCAGGACACTAAATATACAAACCTCTAACAACCTACAATACTCACTGTGTTTATTCCTCTGCTTACTACTTTTGCTCTGTTTCCACAGAAGAGCTGTATGTCTATCAGTGTTAGATTAATTTTTCTACTATGAGTCTGAATCACAATTCTCCCCATGAAAACTAGCCCCATCACATTTTCTCTCCTATCTTTTCTTCACTTTACCAATATTTTCAAAAATTACCTTCAACATATTCAAATTTCTCCTGGATTAATCCCAAAAAATGCAAGTGATTTTAGGGTACAAAATACAAACAGACACTCTGTAATTTCCATAAATTCCTTTATTTTGGGTTTTTCAAATCTAACTGTCTTTTTAAAAATTAGCATCATATTGCTTTATAGCCAATTAATTTTTTAAAATTCTCTCTATTATACCAATTTTTAAAATGTGTGGTTTGTACAAAATTGTCAGATTTTGGAATTAAGTTAATATTTCCCCAAAGTGAATTTAAAACTCTTTCCTCCTTTTCTACATTCTGAAAAGTAAGAAAACCTTGTAACATTGCTGTTTCAAATGTTTGGAAGAATTTTTCAATGAGGCTATTTGGGCCTGAAGTTTTATTGATCTAATTAACTATGAATTAAAAACTATGTAGTAAAAGCTTAATATGCTAAATGTCCAACTGTTCACTTGATTCTTTGATCAGTCACTATGATGCCCACTGACCACCAGGGGGCAGAGGCTCCATTTGGTAGGTTAGCTTGCTGTTGGGGTTCTGCTGATCAGGACTGGAGCCCTCCATAGTCCCTCCTCAGCCCTGATCATGCACCAGTGGGGTACCTGCGCCTTAGGCATAAGCTGGGCAGCCACCATCCAAGGCTTGCCTGTGCCTTGGGCATCAGTTGGGCAGCCACCATTTGAGGGTGCTGGCACCTGGTGCTGGCCCTGGGCAGCTGGGAGGCTGAGGGAACTGGGGGCTCCAGAGTTAGGTGCACAGAGTGGCTGGATCCACCTGAGGGCAAACCCAGCCATACCATGTGCCTGCCGCCCTGGCGGAGCTGAGGAGACTCAGCACCACCATCTTGTAGCTGTGGGCACCGCCATATTTGAGGATGTGGCAGTCAATTAACATGTGGCCTCCTTATTGGCTGTGGGTGCCACCATCTTTGTGACAGCATGACAGTTTATTTGCATCTCCTCTTTATTAGATAGGATATTTTTATCTTATCATTCTCTACATTTAAATATTATACAATTTCATGTACGTATATGAAACTTAGAACAATATACAGTGGTACCTCGAGTAACGAGTACCCTAACATACGAGATTTTTGAGATACGAGCCGTCGAGCGAGTGGTTTTTACTTTGAAATACGAGCAACAGTTGAGATACGAGTAATCTCGCGGATCAGCCGGCTGCACACAACCCACCAGTTTACCGCTACTCGAGTGTCTCATAGTTTCCCACACCTCAAGATTATGGAACGAATTAAACTCGTATCTCGAGGTACCACTGTATTTCTATTTCCTTCTATCTTATGTGCTACTAGCAACCTTGTGCATGAAATTCGTGCACTTGAGGGTGGTCCCCTCAGCCCAGCCTGCATCCTCTCCAATCTAACAGCAATCGAACATCCCTCTCACAATCCTGGACTGCTGGTTCCTATTCTCTCACCTGCTTGCCTGCCTGGTCACCTCCAACTGTCCCACCTGCCAGTCTAATTGCTCCTCACTGCCTTTGTGTGCCAGCCTGATTGCCCCTAACTACCACTGCATACTGACTTGATCACCTCTAATTGCCCCCTGCTGCCAGCCAGGTTGTCCCCAACTACTCCCTCCCTTCCAACCTGGTGGCTCCTAACTGCCCACCCCCACTGGCTTGGTCCCCCCTAACTAACCCCCTCTGCCAGTCTGTTTGCCCCCTAACTTCCCCCCATGCTGGACTAGTTGCCTCCAACTGCCCCCCCCCCCACTGCCCTAGATGTCCCTCATTGTTCCTCCTGCCAACCAAATAGCCCCCAACTACCCCCTTACCAGCCTATTCACCCTTAATTGTTTCCCCCTGCTGGCCTAGTTGCCCCCAACTGCCCCCCTTGCTGGTCTGGTTGCCCCCAACGGTCCTCACTTCTGGCCTGGTGGCCTCACGCAGCCTGCTTGTTCAGTTGTTTAGTCATTCCTCACTAACCCACCCTGCTGGCCTGATTGTAGGCAGCTATCTTGTGAGGGCCTGAGGGTTAATTTGCATATCACCTCTTTATTATATAAGATACTTCTGCTTCTACATATACTAAAAATCCCACAATACAGTTTCTATTTTGTTTTAGGCAATCAACTATCATTTCAAATAAATAACATAAGGAAATATTTTATATGTATACTCATTTTTACTATTTTTAGTACTCCTTTTTGTACAAATCTAGGTTTTTTTTTTTTTTTTTTGTCTAGCACCAAATCGTCTGCTAGAAAACTTCCTTTAACACTTCCTTTAGCACAGGTCTGCTGACAAAGAATTCTCTTTGCAATTTTTGGTATGAAAATAAAAATTTTGTGTTGCCTTCATCTTTGAAATTTAGTTTCATTAGGTATACAATTTTGAGTTGACAATTTCTATTTATTAAAAAATGTCACTCCATTGCTTTCTAGAATGCTGTATTCTTATCTTTTTCTTTGCATGTAATATTTTTCTTTGCTCTGATGGCTTCAAGATGTTATCTTCCTCTTTGATTTTAAGCAGTTTGACTCTCTGTGTGTGTGTGTGTGTGTGTGTGTGTGAACTTTTGAGATCTGTGTTTTTTTCCCCATTTAATTGTGAAAAATTCAGAACCATTACCCTTTAAATATGTTTTATACCTCACGCTGTCTTTCTTCTCCTTTAGGAATCCTAGTTTTATGCACATTAAGCCAATTGTTATTGTTCCATAACTCTTGGATGTTCTATTCTCTCTCTTCTGCTTCCTTCCTTCCTTCCTTCCTTCCTTTCTCTCTTTCTTTTTTTTTACATTTGTTTATATTTATGCTTTATTTTGGAAAAGTTTTATTTACCAACTAGTGGCCCAGTGCACAAAATTCATGCAAATTAAAAGGGGATTAATTGATGAACAAAAGGATAGATACAGAGGCAGTAAAGCTTCAAACAGACTGTGAAATTACAGCAGGAAGATTAAAGTTAGGTGAGGTAGATAAGAGATCAATCAAAGGACTTGTATGCATGCATATAAGCATAACCAATGAACATTGACACTGGGGAGTTAGGTTATGCCTGGGAGGGAGGGGGGGCAATGGGGAGATATGTATAAAAATTAATAAAATAAATAAAATAAAACATTTTTATAAAAAAGAAAAAAAGGGGATTAATTAAAGGAAATAATTTAATATTGCTATTTGTCCTTTCTCTATAATAGAAGTATCAGAGATGAAAGAAGATTAGTAAAATGTATATGAAAACCTTCCTCCTATCAGAGTCTGGGGTGCACCATGGGACCCAGAGTCAAGTTCCTGCCCACCCACATGTGCCTCAAAATCGCATGAGACCCAGACCTGACCATCCCCCACCCTCATTGGACTAGATCCAGACCGGGCCAGTGCCACCCTTGTCAGGCCCTGCCAGGTCCCTGGCCTGGTGCCAGGATGAGGGGCATGGCCTGAGGTCCCTCAGCCCAGACCAGGGTGGGGGGCATGCCTTGAGATGCTCTGTCAAGCCTCACCTGGTGAGGGGTGCAGCCTGAGGTCACCCAGCCTGGCACTGGGACAGGTAGAGCAGCCTGAAGTCCCCTGTCAAGCCCTACAAGGGCTGGGAGGGCATATCCTCAGGTCCTTATAGGAACTTGGCTTCAGCTGTGGGTGCAGCCATCTTTTGTGACTGAGTGATGGTCAATTAGCATATTCCCTCTTTATTAGATAGGATTCTCTAATTTACTGTTTAAACTTTTAAAAGTATCGGTCTGCTGGTAAATTCAATGAAGAATATTGTTATATTTGATAGTTTTTCCCCTTCTTTTATAAGCATGTGCTTGACTTGATAAAATTGTGTTTTCCTCTATGCTTTAATTCTCCTCTATTTCGCGAGATACTTCCATACATTAATCACAGCTATTTTAAAGACCTGATTGTTCCAATGTGTGGCCATTTCTCTGGTTTTGCTAATTGCTTTAACTATTGACAATGGGTCTTTTCTTTTATCTTCTATTTTCCTGATTCATCTTGGGCCTTGAAGTTTTCAACTAAAAGATTGACATTTTGTGAAAGAGAACTATAGGGTCTGAGGTAAATGCCATTTATGCTGGGAAATGATATGCATCTTCTTTTGTGACACTTAGTGTGGGGAATTGAATTAATGCAGCCAGTAGGTGAGCTGGGCTTGGGTATTTTCTAGGTAGAGCTGCTATTGGTATAGCACAGGCTTCAGGTCTTCCAGTGTTTGTTTTCTGTTAGCTAGCACATAGTGTAGTAGCTGGGAGCTGGAGGATCTTGCCCAGGATTTGAGTCCCCTCAGAGATTTGCCACAGAAAGTTTCTCACCCCAGCTCTTGTCCAGTGGTGTTATATTTGTGCTTATTATTCAATGCTAGATATTATTTTTGGGGTGGGGAATTTTTGTTTTTGTGGTTGTTCAGCTTTCAGCAGGATTTTTGTGCCTAGATCTCAGGGGTGGGGCTTTCTCTCCATTTCTAGGCCTCTTTACTGTGGCAGCCAGACTCTGGGTGGCCTTAGGCAGAGATTTCCTGCCTTTCCTCCAATAACAGCGGAGATGCTACTAGGTTCAAGTAGGAGTTTTACTTCTACCACTGGCTTAGCAAGAATGGATCTCTGGCTGTGTCCTCAGGTCAGAGGCTTTCCTCCCCCTTCCCAGAAGCAGACAGTTTTGCTTCTGTTCCTACACCAGAAGCAGTGAATCCTGACCCATGCTCTGGGAGTAAGAGTTTATTTCCCTGCCCTAGCAGATTAAGGCTTTTGTGTTGCAGGAGAGAACAATTCAAAGCAGCAGCACAGGTTTAACCTGGTCACCAGCAGCTGCCATTACCTCTTTTATTCCTGTGCCACTGAGGGAACTGTGCTACCTTGTCACTGGTGCTGCCTCAAACTTTCTGTAAGTAGGTGATGGAGGCCTGTGGATTATAGAAAGTGTGTATGAACTCCCCTTTTCTCTGTCTGGCTCTGCCAGTTATTCTAAACTGAAACACGGGGCCACACTGGGAACTAAAAAAAAAATTGTTAAACTTTAGCAGATTTTTTTTTACCCAGTTTTTTGTTGTTGTTGCATATCCCATGCTCTGCCAAAACTGAATAAATTTGTGTATCCTGGCTCTTTTTGAATGAGGCTTGTCCTTGGTTAGATGGTTACTTGATTGCCCTGTGATCTCAGCTTTATGATAGGCTCAATAAAAATTATTATCTTGTAGATTATATGACCTTTTTAAGGTTAGAGAAAGAGCACTGTTTTTTGCATCTTTTAACAACTTCAAGAAAAAGTAAGCCTCAGCTAATGTCAGTCTAATGGGAGGTGCTTAATACACTTCTAAAGCTATGTTTTCACTATTTCTCTCGCTCACTCCTCAAATTTATGTGCCTCTTCTATTTTGATGTCTTGCTGCAAGCATGAAACCACTGTTCAGATGGCTAGTTGTAAAAGTAGAGGAAGCCATGGTGTCTTTGCACGGGCTATGGAAAAACACTGAGTTTATAATTATTTAAACCCATTTCATTAAAAATTTAAAGATATAACATTTTCTTTCTCTTATGAACAATATGACAGATAGCCAGAATACCAATCAAATGATAAATTAGGCAAGTGTGAAAATATAACAGATGGAAGAAGGCAGGAAAGATAGATGCTGACAGTCTCACTTAGATGAGGTAGAAGAATTTTGGAAATTAAGTTTCATCAGGTTAGGCAATGCTCTCTTTCTCTGTCATCACCTTGGCAAGTGTTCTAGACAAGGTGATTTGGTAGAATATTCTCCAACCACAAAATAGAACAGCTTTGAAGAATAAGACACCTGATATCCATCTCTACAAATGTGGTGATAAATATAAGTGACATTTAGCCCTCTTAATAACATAAATAACACTTACAAATGGGGAGCCAGATTTTCTGCTGGAAAAGATAACTTTTGGGTTTTACATGGACTTGTTAACTCTTTGCATCTAGACAACCAGGGGCACTTGGCTTTGCCAGATGACATGATAGTAATGAGAATCCTATCTCTGCTCAATCTTTTTTAATTAGGTGTCTGATTGTGAGTTTCCCTGCTAGATCATTTGGCATATCCCCCACAATATTCTTTTCATTTGTAATAGGAGACTCTGAGGTAGTGGGGATTTGATGGTTATCCCATAGGAAATATCCACTTTTAATGTTTTTCCTAATAAATGAGGAAGTTAAGAAATTTTATAAACTCTAAACAATCTACAGTGTTATTACTGGACCTTTTCATTGATAGAGGGGAGTAACCTATATAAGCAGAAAAATATTGATAATTATCCAGCTTATTATTTCATTTGGAGGGGGGAGGGCATAACGTCCTGTTCAATTGTATTATTATCTTCTTTAGACCAATCAATCAAACAAACAAACAAAAAGCCAAATATGGAACTGTTTTCATGTTTTATTTTATTTCTTCTTTTTATTTTTCATGCTTTATTTTAAAGGAAGAAACCATACAATTCCTATTAAGCGACTTGGTCAAAAGAGTCACTTTCAATTTTGTTCCTGTCCTCCATAAATTTTCAAATCAATTCTCTGCATGGTCTACATCTGCAAGATACAAGAAAAAAAACCATCAAAGAAAGATTTGATTGTGTTCATGAAAACTTACATAAACCAGGATGTGACTCAATCTATTTGGAAAGGACATTTAACCATAAAAGTTAAAACAAACAGAAACTTCTAGCTAATTTTCAATTAACTATAGCTGCCTAGCACTTTGTTATTAATGAAGATTTTACTCATTCTTGCATTATTTTTATGACATTCAATTTTACTTGGGTTCTTCACTGTATTTCTCAGAGGTCTATTTTTTTGGTTGGAAATCCAATGAAAGTGTGGAAGGCTTCCTGTGTGACCTTCATAAAGTTATCTCCCTGTGATTCTTTTTTAATTTTTAAAATAACAATAATGATGTCTACACTACTGTGCTGTAGAAGAAAGGAATGAAATCCTACAGAGAAGCAGGGTAGTGTTGAAACGACTAAAAGTTGAGAGCCAGGTAAATATGGTTTCACCAGGTACATTGGGCATTGACATCTCTTAGCCTCCATTTCCTTAACAGTAAAATAAATGAATCCTAATTGCAATATTGTGATTTACATGAATTAATATCTATAAAGGATATTATATAAAAGGCAAAAAAAGAGTTAGTTGCTAAGAATGTTTATGTCCCCTCAAATTCATGTTAAATCCTAATTCCCAGTGTAGTGGACCCCAGGCCTTTGGAAGGGATTGGGTCATGAGAGCAGAACTCTCTTAAATGGAATTAGTACCCTTATAAAAGATACCTTTGAGAGTTTCCTCATCTTCTCCAATATGTGAGGTTGAGAAGGTTAAAAAGGGCTATTTCCAATTTAACCCTGATATTTGGAGGCTAGTGATATGAATCCATGCCAGCAGGCTCAAGGTACATTCTTGATAACCTATAATTAAGTCACTGCCTCCTTTCCAGATACTGGTCTTGCAGAACCAGTTACAGAGGCCATGGGGCTGTGGACAGTACACTGCCCCAGAAGGAGGGTTATTAACACTGGCACTAGGCCAGACATTAAGATGTGGCCTGGAGACCCCCAAAACCTGGGGTCCTTCTTGCAAGGCCTGTGAAAAGAACTAGAAGCATAATTCATATTTGTGAGACAAAGACCACAGGGAGATATAAAGGAAAGCTCCATGCATGTTCCTGCACTCAGATTTGGAAGGTTGTTCCCTGAGTCCACTGGTGTATTAAACAGTGTTGCTCCTCTTCTTTGAAGCATCCTTGGTTTTCCTTGGTCTTCTGCAACAAGGTTACAGAGAAAAGATTGGGTCTAAAAAGCAGGATCTCACCAGACTTTGCACTTGCTAACACCATGATCTTGGGCTGTCCAACTTCCAGAATGGTGAGAAATAAGTGTTTATCCATTTGTTTGTCAAGTTGCTTGGTGGAGTCTATGAAGATTTATTGTTGATAAGTGACCCATTGTCTGGTATTTTGTTATAGTATCCAGCCTAAACAGGCAAAGACAAGTAGATTTTTTTCAATTGAGAGAAGACCCTGAATATGACTACAAAGAAACAGGAGAACCAGCATTAGGCCTTGTGTTTTAATATTACTTTTTGTCTTTGCCAGAAAAGTTTCTTTCTCTTTATTCAATATCCATCCCTATAATTATGTACTCTAAACCTAGTAACTCACTTGAAAAATTCTTAATCAGTTTTTTTAGTAAACTATGACCAAGGTCCAAGCCAGGCTTCTACAGAAGCCCACACTTTTTGTTTCTCTCAGAAAAATAAAAAAAAAATTAATTTGGGTGTTGGAAAAGAATGACATAGTTATATTCTAAAGCAGTGGTTCTGAAACTACTTTGCATCTGATTCACCTGGGTAACTCAATAATTCCCAGATTTAGGATCCCTACCCCTGATTCAATAAATATGAAGTGTAGCAATACAGCAAATACTGTATTTCTTCAAGTAAGTAAAGATTTTTTGTAACTGCGATAAAATACACATAACATAAAATTTACCATCTTAGTCATTTTCAAGTGTAAAAGTGGGTGACATTCTCTCTACTCATTTTTTGTGTGTTTGTGAAACCATTACTACCTTTCATCTCCAGAACTCTTGCAAAACTGAATCTATACACATTAAATAAACAGCAATGTTTATTTAATCCATTCTTCCCCAAGCCCTTGGCAACCACCATTCTATTTTCTGTCGTTATGAATTTGACTACTCTAATTGTCTCATACAAGTGGAATCATACAGTAGTTGTCCTTTTGTGAGGGCATATTCCACTTAACATAACATTCTTAAGATTCATTCATGTAGCATGAGTCAAAATTTCCTTTCTGTTAAAGGCTGAATAATAGTCCATTATTTGTATATACCACTTTCTGTTTATCTATTCATCCATCAATGGATAGTGCCCCAACTGACTTGATTTTTCAAATATGGAGTGCATCACAAATTTGTCTGTGTGCCATGGTAATCTTTTTTGATTGTACCAATTTTAGTGTATTGCTGCCAAAATGAGTACTCCAAGTGATTTTGAAAACCATGGATAAGGCAGTTTTTCTAGCTACACATTGGTGAGATCAATTTAATTCAGTGACCAATATTTTATAAAGATCTATAATAAAAAATAAAAAAATATAGATTAGAATAAAATAGAACATATAAAATTATAATAAGAAAGTGCATTACTTCAAAAATTTTGTTTCTGTAGATGTGTGTGTTTATTGTGGGTAAGGGTGGTGTGTATCTCATGTCAGGATATAAAATTAATTTCCTTTAGTTGCTCTCATTCAGAAGATTGTGAAAGCCACCTGTTCAAGGAACCAGAATTTAGAGCATGATTGAATGATAACTAAATTAATGTTATGCTCTCAACTTGAAATGTAATATAGAATAATGGTAGTCATAATTTTACTTATTTAAAGTAAGAGAATGGTAAAAGAAAAATAAAAGATTGAGAACTTCATTTTGTGACATTGGATTCCAGACTTTATCATGGAGATCTGAATGTTGCTCATCAATGAATCATTTTCACAACACTATATCAGGAGTCATGTATAAATTTAACATCTCTCTAATGCACTATGCTCTTATGGACTCCAGAAGTAGATAAAAAATTGCTACCAGCAGTGATGAAGAGGTATGAGTGCCACCAGCGATTCAGAATTCTATTCCAGCTCAGGAAACATACTATCAAAATCAAATTAATTTCTCCCCTTTGGCATTGTTCTCAAGCATATGTGGTTTTTAAATTGTTATGATGACTTCCATCACTTTATAGAAAATATACAGATGTATTTATCTAAAGTAAATATGATTTTACTTGGTGTGTTTTCTGAAATAACAACACACAATATGCATCAGAAAACAAGGCAATCATACAATATTATTACTGTTTGTGAATTGTACTTAGTTCTGCCAGAATTTATGAAAGATATATGTTTAACTGTTGTAAATGTTTATATTATATCATATGGCACATAGTTATTCATGTGCTTTCTAGAGATGTGTGGAACTCCTGTTCATCCTCAGGAGAGCTATTATATTTTTTAAAATATATTTTTATTGATTTCAGAGAAGAAGGGAGGAGAGAGAGAGAGAGAAACATCAAAGATGAGAGAGAACATTGATCTGCTTCCTGCATGCCCCACATTGTGGATCAAGCCCACAGCCTGGGAATGTACCCTGATGGGGAATCAAACCATGGCCACCTAGTTCATAGGTAGACATTCAACCACTAAGCCATGCTGACCCAGCAGGAGAGAGCTATTTTATATTGCCTTACATGTTTAGTATATGGTTCTACCAAAAACCTGCGAGTTGCCTGATGCTGACACTGGCATTAATGCAGGGAAACATGGTATTCCCCAGTAATCAAAGTTCATGCTTTTAGTTCATAGGGAAGATGGTGGGATAGATGCTTAGATAAGTAGATAGATGATAGATGACAGATAGATAGATAGATAAATAGATGATAAGTCTAAATGTGAAGTTAACTTTAAAAATTATAGTAAGTGGAAACACAATTAGGCTTTAAATACATAATGAGAATTTTATTCAGAACTATAATACTAGTTTATAAGAACATTTTTACTGCATTTGTTCATTAATCCTCAGTACTGGGTGAAAAAGTCCAAATTGTTCACATTTTACAGGAAGGAAAACAGATGCTAACATTAAGAGCCTTGCTGACTCCCAGGCTCTGGAGGCACCAGTCAGGACCTGTAGCAAAACTTCAAGTGCAGGCAACATCCTACTAAACTACTGCGTCAGACATGCAGAATTCTTTACTGCTGTTGCGTTTGTTTTTAGAATCCCCCAATTCCAGGGTGAAACTGTTCAGCTAAACAGCTAACCCCTAACTAAGAAATTACTGATAATTACCAACTTCTAAACCAAAAATACAGAGCCAAACAATCTGATTCTTTGCCTGTTTTGCAAATATGCAGAGGTTTCCAAATGTAGGTGATATTCAGAATCAGCTTCAGGGCTTTGGGGAAGTATAGATTTCTAGGCAACACCCAGACTTATGTATTATTTTGGTAGAAAGCCAAATAAATAAAATAATAGACATCTGTTTTCTCCGAAGAGGTCATACAGAAGGCCAATAGACCAAGGAAAATGTGCTCAATGTCACTAATCATCAGAGGAAGCAAATTAAAACCACAAGGAAATATCACCTTACACCTGTCAGAATGGCTACCATCAATAAATCAAGAAACAGCTAGTGTTGGTGATAATGTGGAGAAAAGGGAACCTGAGTACACTGTTGGTGGGATTGCAAATTGATGCAGCCACTGTGGAGAACAGTATGGAGGTTCCTCAAAAAAATAAAAATAGAACTACCTTATGACCCAGTAATTCTACTTTTGGTATTTATCTGAAGACATTTGGAACACTAATTTGAAAAGATATATGCCTCCCTATGTTCACTGCAGCATTATTTACAACAGCCAAGATATGGAAGTAACCTAAATGTCCATTGATAGATGATAGGATAAGACAGATGTAATATCTAGTATATACAATGCAATAGTATTTGACCATATAAGAAATGAAATCTTACCATTGTGACAACATGAATGGACCTAGAAGGTGTTATGATAAGTGAAATAAATCATTCAGAGAAAGACAAATACTATATAATTTTACTTATATGTAGAATCTAAAATAGAAAATAAATGAACAAATAAAACAGAAAGAGACTCATAGACACAAAGAATAGATTCATAGTTGTCAGAGGGGAGAGGAGTTGGTAGGCTGGGTGAGAAAAATGAAAGGATTGAAAAGTAAAAATTGGTAGTTACAAAATAGACATGAGGATGTAAAGTACAGCATAGAGAACCTACACTAATAAAAGAGAAAGATGGAAATTGTACCTTTGAGATACCCACCAGCCAATCAGGATTGAGTATGCAAATTAACCCATGGCTGGTTAATTTGCATATATAGGTGCCTAGCAGTCAGGGGTGGGATGCTTGTGCTTTTGTATGCCATGGTGACGTCACAGGTGTTTCACATCTCCCCAGCCACTCTGGGCCTCTGGGTAGCATGGGAAGGAGGAAAGGTAGCTCCAGGCTGGAACAAAGGCTATATTGGCAGCCAGGGTAAGGAAGGCCCATTCTGCATGAATCTTCATGCATCGGGCATCTAGTGTAATCAATAATATTGTAACAACTATGTATGACTTATTGTTCTGAAGGATTAGAAAGTACTACTAATAATATAGTTTTATTCAAACTGTTCAAAATGTGAATATAATTTCTCCAAAATGTAAATTAAAGCAAATGCAAGAGATGAAAAAATTCAAAAGATTTTTATGCTTTCAAAATACTTTTTTTCAATAACATATTTCAGATCTCAATTAAAATTAAAGTCAAAATATAAATGATACTTAATGTGTACTAGAAAGTTAGGTCAAAACAATTTTAAAACCTAAATTTTTACATTTAATAAATTACAAAATTTAATCTTTTAAGATACTTTTATGAAAATAAAGCTATTTGCAATTCTATTTACCTGTGTAATGAATCAGATCTCAATTCATATATGCATATATATGCACATTTAGAATAACATTAATTGTCTAACATTGTGAAAGGTTTTTCAGCCACTGTGTGTACCTGTTGCAAATACCATGGTGATTTGTCAGGAATTTCAGAAACATGACTTGGAACACAAAGAGAGGCTGGAAAATGGGTATTTGGCACCCCTTGTAATTTATTCTTCATTATGCAAGAATCTCCTGCATTCTCCTCTTCTGGGAGGAAGAATGGATTTGCCTTTCCTTCCTCCTGAGTGCTGCCCACACTCAACCCTTCTTGGTCCTCTGAATCAGTGGATCTGTGTCTGCCACACAGCAATCATTCCTGGCATTCAGACCCAACAGCTTTTTGTTTTGAGGCCAAGGGGAAGAGAAGTGGAGGAGCACCTGGGTTGAACCCCAGCATTTTTAGGTGTGGATTGGATCTTTATGGTTACGGGTTAGTACAGTTCTGCTGTAGTTGGCAGTTGCAGGGCCCCCTAAAGTGTGGGCTCAGAGCAGAGCCTCTCTCACCTAGACCTACACCCAGTAATGGAGAATAAAGAGAACAGTAACACAATGATTTTGTCTTCATATACTTGTCAATTCCAAATACTTGTGGCAGGCAGTCTGAAGTAACCACTCCTCCATTTCAGTGGAAGATGCCTATAATAGATCTGCAAGCTTGTTCCATCTGTCTGTCTTCTCTCACTAGACTACATCCTATGGCAAATATGTAGATATTCACTTTGAATATATTGGAGGAAGAAATCACATTCAATAATCCTTTTTTTTTCCCCAGATAATTCACACTGCAGTTTGGAAACAAATACATTGTACTATTGTATATCATAGTAGTTCAGCTCAGTTACTTTCATGACCCTTGATTTAAAAAGTTTATTAATTAGGCAGTGTGTTTTACCTAGCAATAACAACAAAAACTCTATTTCAAAGGTTCCCTGGCCCTTTAAATAGAAAACAAACCACTTTATTATTTTAAAGGGTTCTAAACAGAGAAAACTTGAAAAAAAACTTTATTTGAGATACATTCAGATAATAATAATAATCTGAAAAGAAAGATTAAAGCCAGTTAATTATTCTCCCAGGTGTTTTACACAGTAAGTTCACTGGTTTGGGTTCAAAAACGCTGGCTGGAGCTCATTTCTCTCAAGTCTTTCTCTCTTTTTTGAGAACTTCAAACTCCTAATTAAACAGTTTCCATTTTTGTAATAGTTACAGATGAGTCAGTGCTTAAAAGAATTGACTGATCTTAATTGGGAATCACATCTCCGAGAGGTCTTTCATTTCCACCTTCTTAAACACTGCCGACTCACTGGGTGGCCCGGTCACCAATACATATAATGATTTAAAATGTCTAATAATGTTCCTAATTTGAGAAAGTTCAGAATGACTCAGAACCCAAATGTGTACCGAACATCAGCCATCACGATCCAGGCTCCTGCTGACACACTGAGGGCAGAGGTTGAGACAAAAATGAAACCTGAAGTTAATATTGCTGTCACGCCAGTAGATAGAGATCAGGCAGAGCCAAGTTCTTTCAGCTTGAATGCGAGGGGGTCATAACTATTTGTTTGGCTGCTCCAGAGGCCAGCAGACAGCCTATGCGGGGCCAAATCTTTGCGGGATCCCTTATGGTCCCCAAAGTTCAGGCCCTTTATTCTAGGAGATTGAAGAAATTATTTCATGGTATTGTGTGTGTCAATGAATTGAGCTGTCACAAAGCTAGCAATAGTCTGCAGCAAACCCATTGAATTTCCTCCAAATGTTGAGTCCTAAGAATGCAAGCCAAGGAGGAACTACACAACCATTTGATACATTCCAAGAGGCAGCATGAGAGAGAAAAGTAGAATGTACCACCAAGATATGCCACTTGGGCGTAAAGACTATTTTGAGCTGAAGGCAATTGGGAAGAAGAAGATATAGGAAAAGCTCTTTGCTTTCCTCCTACTTGCCTAAAAGCAGAACATACATTTGTAATGGTGACCCCCGTCCCTCTCTTTCAGGAAGAAGAGAAGTAATCACTGGAGACAACCTAGAACCATGTCAGCCCTAGAACACCACCAGAATAATCTGCATAGCATGCCTGGCTAACACCAACACACATTTATCATTAGTTTCCTAATATATTTGCCTTCCCGCAATTTACCATTCCTAGAAATTCAAAGTCCTTTTCCTTGTTCTCCTCACTTCTCTAAAAATTTGTTCTTTTGTTAAGATGCTATTTAAACACAAATTCTAACCACCTTTTGCTAAGTACTCCCATGTGTGTGTATAATGGGCATATTCAGAAAATTCTGTGCTTTTTTTTTTTCTCTTCTTAACCTGTCTTTTGTTAGTCTACTTGATAGGACAATATTGGAGAGGTGATGGAAATCTTTGAAATTCTATTTATCTTAGGCTGTCTTTAGGGCCTTCTAATATATAATCAGAAAATCACTAGTAGGATCCTTGTATTTTAAATCTAGAAAGAAAGAAGTAGATGTTTTCCTATCTTCTTTGAGAAATGCGGGAGTGTTGTTTTAGGAAATAAGATCTATATATGTATTTATTAGGCTACTAATTGTTTTTCTCAATAATTAGCCTTATTTTTGAAAGCTAAATAGTCATTACAACTGTTAAAAACTCAGCTTTTAACATTTACCTTCTGGGGAAATAATATGTATTTTGTGCAATCTATTTTTATTTTTTTTGAATCACTGTTATGTCATTTTCACTTGAGGGGGAAACTAAGTGCTCCAGTCTAAATTATGTAGTTTTTACAGAGTTGGTTAAATATCTGTAAGGGTAAGGGGTGTTTGAATGGTGAAGCCTACATGCACTTTGTAGGGTAGTTTTTAGCAAAAGAGGAAAAGGTTAGGTTTGAATCTAGTACAGAAGTTCAGAGTATTAAGACTTGAGATTTTATAACCTAGGGTCAGAACTGAGCTATTCTAAATCTTCAAATCTGAGAGACAGAATTTTAAGAGAACTAGGTATATTTTTTCTCCTTTTTTTTTCTTTTCTTTTTTTTTTTACATTTTAAGGTCCCTGATAGAAAAATGAAGCCATCTTTTATGGTCTCCTTCACTATTGGTAAGCCCTGTTAAAGAATGAGAATATTTGTTTTTGCTGAACTATAAACTGGTATATTTAATTAATTCTTAATTATCAGTGGTTACAGGGAAAGGGAAAAATTAAGGCAATAAAATCATAATTATTTTAGCTGTGGGAAAAAAATCAAACTATTTTCTACTTTCCTGGTTCCTTAAGCCAGACCTATTTATGTGCACAGCTTGCTAGTTCCTAACTTTACAATCACTCAAACATTTTTTATTCTTTTACTTATGATTTCTTTTCTTCTAACTTGTGCCTTTCTGACCCTGACATTTGACTTTATCATTTACTCTTAGATTTCAACTTCTGATCTCATGATGTTAAATGATCTTTCTGGCTCTTTTGTCACCCTGGACGTTGGCACTGTTGCACAGTTTTTACTTACTGTATTTATTTCTAAAGATTTAGTGAGGATTTCAGACTCCACTTCTAATTATAACAGATAATAACAAAGTGGTTGCCTGACTTGCCCAGTTTTAGCTACTCTTTAAGAGGTGAAAGTGAGTGAGGAGATAGTCATTACAAACTAGATTAATAAAAGGGATCTGAGTTTTATCATTTTTCTTTATTATTATACTAGAGGCCTGGTACACAAAATTCATGCACAAGGGTGTGTGTACCTCAGCCAAGCCTGCACCCTTGAGGGCAGTCAGACATCCCTCTCACAATCCAGGACTGCTGGCTCCCAACTGCTTGCCTGCCTGTCTGCCTGATTGCCCCTAACTGCTTCTGCCTGCCAGCCTCATCGCCTCCTAACCACTCCCTTGACAGCCTGATTGATGCCTAACTGCGCCCCTGCCAGCCTGATTGCCTCTAATTTCCCTCCCTTATAGGCCTGGTCACCCCTAACTGCCCTCTCCTGCAGGCTTGATCACCTCCAACTACCCTCCCTTGCAGGCCTGGCCCCTCCCAAGTTCCCTCCCCTGCTGGCCATCTTGTGGTAGCCATTTTGTATCCACATGGGGGCAGCCATCTTCTGTGTTGGAGTAAGTCAATTTGCATATTACTCTTTTATTAGATAGGATAGAGGCCTGGTGCATGGGTAGGGGCCAGCTGGTTTGCCTTGAAAGATGTACAGGATCAGGGTCAGGGTTCCCTTGGGGCATGGGGTGGCCTGGCCAAGAGGCCTGTGGTGGTTTTCAGGCCAGCGATGCCCCCCATGACCCAAGCAGAGGCCCTGGATTCTGGAATTTATTTATCTTCTACAATTGAAACTTTGTAGCCTTAAGCAGAGGAGGTCAAGGCAGGCCAGGGCTGTGGGAGCTTGGTTTCCTCCATTGCTAGGGGCAACTCAAGCCTCCTTCTCTCTCCAGTTCCATGGCTGCCACCATTTTTGTTGGGATTTATTTATCTTCTATAATTGAAACTTTGTAGCCTTGAGTGGAGGCCATGGCAAGTCAGGGAAGGTGGAAAGCTTGGCTTCCTCCATTGCCAGGAAAAACCAAGCCTCCTGCTTGCTCTGTGGCCACAGCCATCTTGGTTGTAATTAATTTGCATACTCCCTCCTGATTGGCTAGTGGGTATGGCTTGTGGGTGTAGCAGAATGATGGTTAATTTTCATATTACTCTTTTATTAGATAGGATACTCCTTTATTATTTCACTCATAATGGTCAAAATATAGTAGCTGAGAATACATGATGTAGAAAATAACTATCCAACTATGGATAATAGCTATATTGAGTAATGGACTATATTCTACCTCATATTTATAGAGATAAATTCTAGGCTAACATCAGTGCTAAAATTAAACTCACAATTTTAGAATTAAAAAGGATTTTAGTGATTCTATGACATAGGCTAGTAGTTGGAGCAGGAGAGTTCTTTGAGGTCTCCCTCCCCCTAAGGGGCCAATATAGGAAGTCAGAGTAGGTGAAAGACAGATAAGTAAAGGAGGGGTGAGCTAGGAAAGGCAGGGAATCTTCACCCCATTTCAATCTCAGCATCTCAGCCATTACTGGTTTTGCCTATATAAGTTCCAAAAAGGATTTTTGTTTGAACAAATGCTACTGCAAATTAAAAATGTTGATGACTATGGATCTGGTTCAGTCTATCATAACTCCACTTGAGGAAACAAAGGCCCAAAGAAGTTAAGTAGGTAAGGTCACAAGAAAGCCTGTCTTTTGGCTCCTAGGCCAGTCAGTACTCTTTCCACTGACCCACAAATGAAATTGTATCACAAGCAATGAAATAATGGCAGTTATGATCCTCCCATTGCTCTGAGTAACTTGATAAATAACAATATGTGGATTTCATATTAACAAATTATTAAATAAATTTTCTAATTTCATGTTCATATATATAAGAAGCTTGTAGTATTTTTGTCAATTATCAGAAATTAATGAACATTTCACTGTTTTGTATTCTATAAGAATTTAGATACAAGGTGAAGAGAGTACTAAGATAAATAAAATGCATTTCCAGAACTTAAGAAGCTAATTTTTTAATGATAAAGTCTATTTTGGGAAGGTCAGGAATCATAGACACTCAAGATTGAAAGCTGCTTAATATAATTTGTTCAATTTAACTAACAAATATTGTTGCATGAATAAATGAATAATGTCGACACACAATATTTCCATTTACTTATATAGGAATTGATGACTCTTTTTATACTTGTCTACAATGCATTAGACATCTTATCTAATAAAGAGGGAATATGCAAATTGATGATCACTCTATCACAAATATGGTGGTGCTCATAGCCACAATATGGTTACGCCCAGTCCTCTCAGCCCCACCAGAGTCCCCCAGTTTGGGGGAGAGGGGCGGCCACTGAGAGTGGGCAGCATGAGTGGCCTGGCGGAATGCTTGCTTTGTTGCCATAGCAACAAGCCACGCATTCCACCCTGGCTGTGGAGGGCCTCTGGCCCAGGAGGACAATTGGCGGCCATGAGGCTGGGAGGGGAGGGAATTTGAGGTGATCAGGCCAGTGTGGGGAGGCAGTTGGAGGCAAGCAGGCTGGCAGGGGGACAATTAGAGGTGAGCAGGCCAGCAGGCAAATGATTAGAGGTGATCAGGCAGGCAGGCAGTTGAGCAGTTAGGAGCCAGTGGTCCTGGATTGCGAGAGAGATGTCTGACTGCCAGGGTAGGCCCAATCCCACAGGGACATCCCTTGGCAGTCGGACATCTTTTGAGGGTCCCAGAATGGAGAGGGTGTAGGCTAGACTGAGGGACACACTCCTATGCATGAATTTCATGCACTGGGCCACTTGTGACATTATAAAAATAAAATTATGAGTATATTAAGAAGTAATTTTATACATTTATATTATTAGAAATTATCACTTTTTCTAATTTCTTAAAATATTTATGAAAATAGCATTTAATAATCTCTAAATTGCATCTCATATTTCCAAATATATGAGAACCTAATATTGACGCAGTTGCTATGATAATTAATTTATATAATTAATTCCTAAGTACAATGAATTGGCTTAGTAAAAATTTGGTATGTATTTATATATATTTTCATGAACATTTCTATTATGTTAACTCCTTTACTAATTTAACAAAGAATTGACTGAGATTTTGCTATTTCCCAGACACTCTGCTAGTAATAAAGTTCTCCTCTCAGTTCCTTTAAGGAACTTACAGCCTAGAAACAGACAGGTTCTTCTGTCTTATGTTTTATTCTCAGATAAAATAATGATTGTGTTTGAAGAAAAAGATGGTATCAACAAATTATAAATGTATAAATATATAATGAAAGAAAACACTCTCATTATAAAGCAAACACATCTATTTTAGAATAAAATACAACTTGAATGTTTTTTGAATTTGCAGAGAAAATAAGCTCTTTTGCTATACAAACATATGGGGATAAACCCTATAAACTAATATAAGAGCTATAAAGATCCATTAAAATAACAATTTTTAAAAATGAAATCATATGTTGGATAGATTTACCAGCCACCAAGCTAAAGGTAGGAGTAACAGAATCTCTATAACTCATAAAATCAACTTATTTCCCTTCTAGTGAAAGTGGCAAAGGAAGCATTATTGACTCATTTGCAACCTTATACATAATAATTTCTGTTTTTGATATTTTCTCTTTCTCACCTCCCTAATGTTGCATCATCTTGTTTGCCTCAAGGTAATCATGCAAAGGAGGCCACTTTTTGGGGAGTTATCAAGCCTCCAGTGAAGGGAATCAGACCCATCAAAGGAAAGGAAGTGATGCATTGAATTGTTTCATAATAACATTCATTTCTCAGTGACCTTCCACCATGCAATCTGATTAAGAAAAAAAACAGCACAATGCGCAACTCTCTTAGTGAGTGCGAGCAGAAAAAAGAAATGAGGTGTTATCAAGGAGGTTTTCCACATGTTGTCACCTGGCTAGAGATTTAGGTCACTGCAGTTGAAATCATATTGAGCCTTGGTGCCCTGCGCCTATTAAACACCAGTTAGTGTGTAGATGTGTCCTCAGCTGGCAGGCGAGAAGGTCTAAAGTTCAGATTGTTTCAAGAAGTCATAATGAAGCCACAAGAGCCATGTTCTTTATGAGAGAGATGTCAGCTCTTGGAAAGTCTCTTAAACTGTAAAGGACACTTCATTACCTAGAATAACTGACTTACTATACTTTGCAAATGACTTCATAACATCCAATTTTTGAGAATCATTTCCATTCTTTTATTCACAGTACATAGGGAAATTAGCTAAAATATTTATCTTTGCTTCTCTCTAAGTTTTATAGCACTACTCAAAAACTAATTAGACTCTGGCAATTAAATCCTGCATATATGCTTCTCTTTTTTTCCCCTCTCAAGGTTTACTTGTTATGCAACTTGCTCTATAGCACAGAGTGGCCTATTTAAAGGATTTTAGTTTAGATTTTTTTTTTTTTTGTCAAGCATAATTACTTTTTCTATGTATATCTGACAGGTGCTTAGGAAAATAAAAATGGAGAAACCGCCGAACCCGGTTTGGCTCAGTGGATAGAGCGTCGGCCTGCCGACTGAAGGGTCCCAGGTTCGATTCCGGTCAGGGGCACATACCTTGGATGTGGGCATATCCCCAGTAGGGCGTGTGCAGGAGGCAGCTGATCGATGTTTCTCTCTCATCGATGTTTCTAACCCTCCACCCCTCTCCCTTCCTCTCTGAAAAATCAATAAAATATATTTGAAAAAAAATGGAGAAACCAATCACTAAAATCAGTAAGCATCTAATAAAATATTATTCAAAGTAGGAGGAAAATTTCTTATCATTTCAGGTCAGTAGGCAGGTAGGAATCCTCTTACAGATGTTCCATAAAACTTTGATCTACCTGAAAATGCAAGGACTGCTATGGGGCAAGTTCAAATATAATATTCATGTATAATATGAATCTATAAATTTAGGGCAAATATGTTTACCCTCTCCAAGGAATTTTAAACTGTGTATATCTTCATGAATTGCTCCTTTTATCATGTTCCCCTTTGGAATTACTTGTTCTGATTGTTGGCTGCCTCTTTTGTGTTGTGGAAGGCTCTTGGGCTACTTCCTAAAGTGGGTGACCTTCCTGGTCTAGCAAGATTCAGTGGTGCGTAAGATAGTTTAACTCTGCTCTTAGCCCAGAGATATAATGGTTTCTTTCCTTTGATAATTTTTACCTCCGGGGGATTCCCTATGGCCACCTAAGTGGCAAGATCTTGAGAGTAATGATTAGGATGTGAGTCTGTTATAAATCTTCCAAGGAGTCTTTTTGTTTGTTTTATCTGGGTTTTAGACTAAAGGCTAAATATTTCCTCTGTAGCTTACAAGTGATTTATTCCATTTCACCAGACCTAGAAGATTCCACTGCAATGTTTCTGACTACAGCCACATGAAGAGTGATATTTTGCAGTGGTGGGTGTTCTATTCAAATTTTCCTCAAGATTGCGGTGGTAGGAAGATACTTGTTAAATATTGAAGACCTGGAATACCAAACATCACTATTACTTCAGAAAAATAGAAAAAAATAAAATGAACTTAATTTCTCCTACTTCAAAATACAGTGGTACTTCGAGATACGAGTGCCCTAACATACAAGATTTTTGGGATACGAGCCGCCGAGCGAGCGATTTTTGCTTTGAAATACGAGCAACATTTGAGATAGGAGTAATCACGCAGATCGGCCAGCTGCACATGACCCACCAGTTTACCGCGACTCGAGTGTCTCATAGTTTCCCACGCTTCAAGGTTATGGAACGAATTAAACTCGTATCTCGAGGTACCACTGTAAATGAAAACAATGAAAAAAAAAAACCAACATTTTATCATAATACCAGGCAAATGCTTGATTATTCTTAGAGTTAGTGTATATCAGTGAGAGAAGTCTACTTGGTTATAAACATACACACAAAAATGTAGGAATTAGAGCTAAGATTTCTAATGAAATGTATTAGGAAAAACAGAGAAGATAGTGACTCTTATCTATACATTAACAATCTAGGCATAGACATAGCTGTATATAAGAATAAAAAAGGGCTGAGAAGTCAGAGCTAGAAATAGCCTCATGCTTAGATATTGTAAATTTTTATTTGTCCATGTAATTATTAATGAAACTAGAGGCCCAATGCACAAAATTCATAGCTGTGTCTGGAAGGTGGTTCAGAAGGACATCCAGAAAGCTGTCTGGTCTAATTAGCATATTATCCTTTTATTATTATAGATATTTTAGTACCTCTATTTCAAGGTACTAAATTGATCCTGTGAATGATGTAAAAATACATCATACATGATTCAAGCAGCTACTCAGGTATAAATGGAATAAAATATTTACAAATAACAAGACTACCTTTGCTCCAGACCAGAGCCACCTTTCTGCCTTTGCTCTGGCCTGGAGCTGCCTTTCTGCCTTCCCATGCTGCCCAGAGGCCCAGAACAGCTGGGGCTGTGTGGAAGGCCTGTTTTGTCACCCTGTCCCCAGCCAATTGCCACCTGCATACACAAATTAACCTGCCATTTTTTGGGTTAATTTGCATACTCACTCCTGATTGGCTGGTGGGTGTCACAAAAGTACAGTCAATTAGCATATTTCTCTTTTATTAGTGCAGATTAATTAATTAACTTATTTATTTACAAAATCTTTTTTTGTTGAAAGTATTACAAATATCCCCCTTTTCCCCTCATTGACCCCTTCTGACTCCCCTCCTAGCCTCCAATCCAGCCTTCACCACCTATTGTCTATCTCCAAGGTTATGCATATATGTATACAAGTTCTTTGGTTGATCTCCTCCCACCAACCCATTCATTCCCACCTTCCCTCTGAGGTTCAACAGTTTGTTCTATGCTTCTATGTCTTTGGATCTATTTTGTTCATCAATTTATTTTATTCATTAGATTCTACATATGAATGAGATCATGTGACACTTGTCTTTCTCTGTCTGGCTTATTTCATTTAGTATTATACTCTCCAGGCCCCTCCATGCTGTCTTAAAGGATAAGAGATTCTTCTTTTTTACTGCTGCATAGTATTTCATGTTGTAAATGTACCACAACTTTCCCCACACACACACTCATTGCAGCATTATTTACAGTTGCTAGGATATGGGAGCAACCTAAGTGTCCATCAATAGATGAATGGATAAAGAAGAAATGGTACATATATACAATAGAATATGACTCAGGCATAAAAAGAATGAAATCTTGCCATTTGCTACAACATGGATGGACCTAGAGGGTATTATACTAAGTGAAATAAGTAAGACAGAGAAAGACAAATTCCAAATTTTATTATATGTGGACTATAAAAAAACAAACAAACCAGAAAGAGACCCATATATACAGAAAACAAGTGGATGGTTGCTAAAGAGGAGGTGGGTGGGGAGATGAATGATCTAACTACAGACATGCATAAATTAAATGAAACCATTTTATAAATTGCTTTTATTCTACATGGAGGATAATAGCAAGCTAAGGGATAAAAAAGGGCAAAGAGAACTTGAATTTAACACATACTAGCAGTCTCACATAGAGAAGTTTTCACCAGACCGAAGCATAAATATAAGCTAATACTAGTAGTGGTATCTATTAGTTTAATATTATCATTTGGTGATGATAACAGCTGTTTTTAAACCTGCAAAAAAGGGAGGTGGGAAGGGAGTTTAGTTAAAGATAACACATATTTACAAAGGAATAGCATTAGAAAATTAAGCAGTTTTTAGAATTTAGGAATTTGGTTCTGTTTTGTTCTGTGTGATAGGTAGGATTATAACACGATTACCAAGATTCCTGCTCTCTGGGTGCATGCTCTATATTATCTTCTCCCTTGAGTTCAGATGGAGCTTGCAAATTTGATGATTGTTGGTACAATTAATTTTCCTACAATTGCACAATTCATTATAGGTTGCTTCTTCAAAAGCATCAGCTTTTGAAATTTAGGAATTTGGTTCTGTTTATAAACTCCATCGACACTCAAGGGAGAAGATAATATAGAGCACGTACCCGGAGAGCAGGAATCTTGCAAATATGGTGGTTGTCATTCTATGGTTAGGTTAAATTACATTTAATTAAGGTCCTTAATTAGTTGACTTTGAATTGATCAAAAGGGAGCTTATATTAGGTGAGTCTGACATAATCAGGTGAGACCTTTAAAAGCAGGTCAGACTAGAGGCCCAGTGCATGAATTATTGCACCTTGAAAGGAAACTGGGCCACAAGGCTACAGTGGGCCCAGGGGTGTGTTTCGGCCCAACCTCCACACCAGGCCCTGTGACCATGGCTCCTGGTCCCCTGTATGGCAGCGGCCCTGCTCCCACTGCCACCACTCCCACTGCCACCACTCCCACATGCTGATAGTGCTGGACCTGCTCACATCCATTGACAGTACAGAACAATTAGGGCCAGCACCAGCAGTGGGTGTGAGTGGGGCTGGCACTATCAGCAGGTGTGAACAGCAGCTGCTGCCCCAATTGTCCTTCTCTAGCAGGGGGAGGTGTAGAAGCCCTGAGGAGTGATCTGGGCCAGTAGCCACTACTATTATTTACTGATGCTGCTGAAAGATTGGTACTGGCACTGAATGCTGGCAGCGGGTATGAGCGGTGGCTCCAGTGCTGGCTGCAGTTATGAGTAGGGCCCAGCACTGGCAGCGAGTGCAAGAGGCAGCTACCAGCCCTGATTGCCCCTCAGGAGCAGGGGAAGGTGGAGAAACTCTGAATGGTGATCAGGGCCAGCATATGCTACTCACACCCACTGAATGCACCAACCAATCAACAAGCAGGGGCTCTGGTGCCAGCAGCAGGTATGAGCACTGGATGGGACGGTAGCACAAGGGAAAAAAGAATTTTCAGTAACCACTAGAGGCTCATCCCAATGACAACAATTGGTGCCCCACCTTGGTCTGGCAGCCCCACTCACTTGCTCTACCATCTCGTTGTGGCCGATATCCGCCATGTTTCATGCTCTTCCACCTGCTACTGATGCCCTCCATGTTCCTTGTGTGTCCCCTGGTGGTCAGTGAACATCATAGTGACTGGTTGTTCAGTTGTTTGGTTGCTCAGTTGTTCCACCATTTGGTCTATTTGCATATTAGGGTCTTATAAATATATAGATACTCAGAACATTTCAAAAGCATAGCTGCTGACTTTGAAGAAGCAAGTCATCATGAGTACTACAATTGTAGAGAAGAAAATGAATCCTACTAGCAATCAGGTTGCTTGGAGGAAGACCCTGAATCTAGCTCAGCTGCACCTGTTGTCAATACCTCAATTGTATATTGTGCAGGGTACACAGCTAAGCCCTACCAGACACCTGATCCACAGAAACTGTGAGATAAATGGATGTAGGCTACCAAATTTGTATTAAGTTGTTACATAGCAATAAAACATCAATACATTCAAAGATAGATTGTATCATGGTCTTCAAAGTGAAGCACATGTGTTCCTGGGGTTGACAAAGGCTTTCGAGGGCTTCACAGATGCAGATGGGTTCCAGTGGAATCATTTCCCAGATAACCAACACCTATGTGTCTTTGCAAAAACTGATCTACCTGAAAATGTGTTGGTTTTCCTCTCTCACCTCCTCTTTTATAATCACCTGTTTTGACAAATCCTGAATCTTATTCTGGTGTCCTAGCCTGGGATGAAAATACTCGGAGGTGCCAAAAAAACCAAATCGTGTGTTTTTAATACTGGGGTCCAGAAACTTCTTATAATAAAGTCATGGTCAGTCTATGGCTCCCTATCTGTTCTCATCTTACATGCATTTGAGTGAAGGCAAAATTTATCATAAGAAACAGAATATTCCTGGATCAAGGTGGTAGGAGTTCTGAAATATTACAGAGTGGGCCAGCAGAATTGATAATGGCACATTTTCTTTAAGAAGCTAGCTTACCTCCCCTATATGCTGTCAAACACTTCATTTCTCCTGAAGATCGGTCCTGGAGACATGAAGTACTGAAGGCTGTGGCATTTTTCTTTATCTAGTAACAAACTCATGGCAATGCTCAATAACTCTCTCTATATTAAAGTTAGAATAACCAAAATTTGTAAAACATGCTGGTGAATACGAATCTTTTCAGAGTGCCTTCTCAGCACCTTTACCAACCACAGCCTTGAGAGCTTGGCTAGTGTTTTCATGGACCTGTGTCTCTTTTTGCATCTCAGGGGCATGTTTTACCTGATTTCAAGGAAAGTGAGAAAAAATTGAAACTTTATTTATTTTTTGCAAATTATTACATATTTGGGGAAAAGAAACACATATAGGAGGCATATTAGTATTTCATATTTCATTGAAAAGTTATTCAGACTTACAGAAGTGTATTGTCATCTACTTTTGCCAAAAAATTATCTGATTATTGGATACTTTAATATTTAATGTTTAGTCCCTTGTGTTCATACTATCTAGATATCTAGATAGATGGTTATTGCAGGGACATATAATGAGATGATCAATAAAAAACTTTCAAGCATAAAACTACATTAGGATATAATTCTGAGGGATAAGAATGGAAGTATCAGTTTAAGGGTAAAATAAGTGTTGTTAAAATTCTGACAAAATCATGTTCAATTGTATTTTAAATAGGTTATGGTGGATATCAAATTGCTCTTATTTAGATTTCATTGTATACATATAAAGTAATATAATAATTATATAAGCATCATAATGTTTATTAAAGACATAAATATTTAGAATTACATTTTGTAATAACATTTAAACTTATAATAACATTTTTTCAATACCAGCTTAAAAATATATGAGCAGATACATGGTTTTACAATATTTTTTTAGGAGGTCTGTGAACAAAATATTTCAAGACCAAAGTTGTGAGGGACAATTTTGGAAAGGTAATTTAGTGCTTAATTTTGTCCACTGAAATAGAGCACATCAATTTTACTGGGTAAGCTCTAGGGAGCCAATGTTAGTTTGAGAAGCATGCTACTCCTTAATTTTGGATGCCCTGACTAAGTCTTTTGTAGGTGCCATACCCTCTCCAAGGCTCTATGATCGGAGCTTTGATTCGGAAAAGTCTGTGTGATAATGGCAGAACTTCGGTTTCTCCATGAAAAGATTTCACTACTGAATTGTTCAGGGTCAGTAAGTGTCTGAATCATTTTTTTAAACTATATGTTTGACTACCCCTGTGGGTAGGTTCAACAGTTCTGAGCAAAACTGAGGGCAATATTAAGGGCTTTACCATCCTAGGGCAACTGATCAAAGGAGCCAGAGAATGAAATGAGCACCCATGTGCTGCAGTCCTGAATTCCTGAACATCCAAGCACATAAGTAGAATAGGCCAGATGTGTTAGATAAACAACTGCATAATTTTTTTCCTATACTGACAACCACAGTCAAAAAAAGCAAGAGGTCAGCAGTATCCATAACTAAATGTATATATTAACCCTTTATCCAGATATCAAATTCTTATCCTTCATGATGTTATTCTTTGTGGCACAAAGTGCTCCCACACTTTTCCCTAAGCCTTTTATCTAGAAACTGGAGGCCCAGTGCATGAAATCGTGTGGCCCTGTCCACCTGAGTATGCAGCACTGTCCATCTGAGGCAGTTTTTGGTCATTACGGTGTTAGGGCCACAGGCCTTTTATGATATATATTTTATTAGACCAGGCATTTGAATGCCTTTTATTACTTGTTTATTCTACTTGTATGTTTTTTTTCTTTCTTATCCTATTATTGCAAACTAGAGGCCTGGTGCACAGATTCATGCATAAGTGGGGTCACTAAGCCTGGCCTGTGACCTCTCACAATTTGGGACCCTGAGGGGATGTTGGATTGCCAGGTTTTGGTCCAGTCCCTGCAGGGATGTAGCAGTGCCAAAGCAGCTTCTGGCTGAGCGGTGCCCCCATTGTGGGAGCACATGACCACTAGGGGGCAACTCTTGCCTTGAGTTTCTGCCTTCTGGTGGTCAGTATGCATCATAGCAACTGGTCGATTGGGTGTTCTGGTCGTTCGGTTATAATGGTCACTTAGGCATAATATATATATGTATGTATACACACACACACACACACACACACACACACACACACACCAGTGGCCCGGTACATGAAATTGGTGCAGAGGGGGGGGGGTCGCTCAGCCCAGCCTACATGCACCCTCTCCAATCTGGGACCCCTCAGGGGATGCCCAACTGCCAGTTTAGGCCCCATCCCAAAAGATTGCAATCCAGGACTGCTGGCTCCTAGTTGCTCATCTGCCTGTCTGCCTGATCACCCCTAACCACTCTGCCTGCTGCCTACTTGCCCCCAAGTGCTCTCCATTGCTGGTCTGCTAACCCCCAACTGCCCCCCTGCCAACCTGCTTGCTCCCAACTGCTACCCTTTACACCAGCCTGATAACCCCCAACTGCCCTCCCCTCCTGGCCTGATCATCCCTAACCACCTCTGCCTCTGCCCTGCCACCACGACTTTGTCCGAAAGAATGTCTGAAGGTCTCTTGGTCTAATTAGCATATTACCCTTTTATTAGTACAGATAGATATGCTGTAATCATAATAGATGATGATACCTATTGTCAATAACATGAGCATTCATCTCAATTAGACTTTTGGTTTCATTAGATATCTGTGTGCTTAACTCACCCCCTTTTGTTATGATTAAAAACATCCTCTGACTATCCTTTCTATAGATCTTACTAACTTTACATGTAACTTATAATTCACTCTTTTACAAATTCTATATTTTCTAAATCCCTCCCTTTTTATACAATAATGAATTTGTCCTCTGACAAATGATGCCTTCTTACCATTTTCCAACTCTGTAAAGTGAAGATGACTACAGTAGTAATTAATATATTTATTAGACTATGATCTACTCATCTTACCACTCTAAGGAGAGCTATATGGGCCACAGGGTTGGAGAGATTTGGAAAGGCTTATCACTGGAAGGTGAGTGGAAGAACTTGGGTTTCTCTTTGAAAAAATGAGTACAGTTCCCTTGGGTAAGGAATGTGTGGTTATTTCCCAGGACCTGGAACCAAAGCATGCATCTAGAGATTTCAAAAATAAACTGAGATTCTCTAAGGACAAAAATGCTGTTTTAATATGCAATGGTATCCTCCTTCCCAAATATTCTATTTATGCTTTTATCACCAAAGGTTAAACTATGACTGATTTTTCAAATCTGGGCAAAAGAGCTTCTGCTTATGTAGGTCAGGTCTCTTTCCTACACTGGAAGCTTTATCAGCTGACAGACTGGTTGTTCTCTGGCAGGCCCTCTTTGTTTCTTAATTTAACACAAGTCTAATCACATTCTGATATATATCTATAAAAACAGTTCACCACAGGTTTGTAACTTGGTCACAGTCAACTTAATAAAATAGAATACTGTTGGCATAATTGGTTTGTGTCATCATAATTATCTATTCTTTTAGAAATTTTCAATGTCATCTGTTTTTCATCTTTCTAGTTAAAAATGAGTTGACTATCTTGTTTGGGGTTGGATACCTAGATATCTAGAACACCAAATAAAAGTTTCAGGCTATTATCACAATTGATACATCATCACTTATTATTGCTAACATTATTTTCTGACATTGGGGTCCCAAAGGGTCACCACACAGCATATAACTGCATTACATGTGAGTAGGTGTTTTAAAATGAGGTATGCTTTTTTATTTTACATGAAGGCAGTCAAAACTAACATTTATATAAGGAAAATGCAACTTTTAGCAGAGTATTTCTTACACAGCCCCAATTTCTATAACCTTTATTTTTCCTTGACAGTACTGAATAATGGATTGTATAATATTTTTAGATGCCGCTGTTACAAAGATAGATTTGAATTATTCTGTTATTAGTTCAGTGGAGTCTTATAGCATAATATTCATTAGAAAAGCTTGATATATCTTTGTCACACCAAATTTCTGTTTTCTCACATAATATAAATTTGCTTCACATTTAATTTTGTGCATATTATAGACTAAAGTTCTGCATTTTAATTGCCTATTTGTAATAGCTGATTGACTAAATTAAATTTCCCTCCAAAATTTATACCATTACTTACCTACTTCCCTGCTTCTAGAAAAACTATACATATTTATGTTACTATAAGATGAATGTAAAAAGGCATATGTTCTACTCACCTGGCAAACTTGCTGCAAATGCATTTGAGTAAAGATTACAGTAAGTAATGTTTTATTTTTCTAAATTCTAAAATTTCATTTGTCATCTAAAACATAAACTTTTGAGTGGAAAAGTTTGGAATGGATTTACTTACAGACTTGACTTTCTTAGAGAAAGAAAGCCCAAGGTCTTTTTAAAAATATTGAATACTAAATTAAACCTTAAAACTTGATCAGTAACCATTAACTAATTGATAATTTCTTAATTATTTAATAATAATTTTTTAAAAATTTCATGAGAAATTTTATAAATGCAAAAATATTGTCAAAATAGGTTATAATGTTCAATAGGTCAATAATATATATTAGAATGAAATTTTATAATAATGCATTTAATATTGAAAATTATATCCTTAATTCTTGGATGTACAAATTAAAGCTGGGTTTATCCAACACAAAGAAAATATCAAAATCAAAGATAGTATAATAAGATAGACAGTAGTTTTGCATTCCTCTTACCATTTTTTAACTGGGTCCTAGAATTTTCAGGAAGGCTTTGTCAAAATGGTAAAGGAAATAAGATTTAAGAGTAATTGCTGCTTGTCAGGAGTAATGAATGTTTATTTCACCTTTTCTTTTCCAAAAAGAGCATGTTGCTCTCCATTAAAGAAGACTCTTTCTAATAATGTATAAACTAACATGTTCCTACTGAAGTCAGAACTATATTTTATGTGTGTATATTAACTAGGTATTCATTCTTCCAAACTGGTCAATTGTAAGGGCACACAGACTCATAAAGTTAGAAGCAGGTGTGATTTTTAGTTGATCTTCTTCTGTACTAATTAAAAATTTAACAAGAAACAAATATTACCTTTATCAGAAGTAAAAATATTGTCACATTTCTTAAAAACAAAACAAAACAAACAAACAAACAAAAAAAACCTGCTGCCCTAGCCTGTTTGCTCAGTGGATAGAGTATCGGCTTTTGAACTGACAGGTCTGGGGTTTGATTCTGGTCAAGGGCACATGCTCAGGTTGCAGGTTCAATCCCCAGTAGGGGGCGTTCATGAGGCTCCCATCAATGATATTCTCTCATCATTGATGATTCTACTTCTCTTTCTCTTCCTCTCTGAAATTAATAAAAATATATATTTTTAAAAAGTAACTGCTGCTTAATGGAATTTCCTCTCTCCTCTGTGCTGCAATGAAATAACATGCTAATTTGTATTTTCCCTTGAGAGAGAGCAAATGGTTTGTGGACAGAGAGCAAATATTCCTTTTCCAGGAATATTTACTGTAAACAGATGCAGACATTATTTATTACATGTTAACCATGGGTAATGTTTTGTTTTGTTTTCTACAACAGTAGAAGTGATCTTTATTAATTTTTAAAAAAATAAGCAGCAAGTATCACTGATAAACTCTTCAATTTATGCTGATTAGGACTTTTTTTGTACACAGTATGCTATTTCATATTCTTTTATTAGGTAGAAAAATATCATCAATGAATATATGTTCTAAAATTAAAAATAGCTAATTCTTTTCTGTGGATTGGTATCTAAGAGTTATCATTGTCAGCTAAAGACATAACAATGTGATTTTTATATTTCCCTTCTGCAGTTATTTAAAAGTATGGCATTTGCAGATGGATTAGTCTGTGGGAAGATTAAACATGAATATTCTTAAATAACTACCTTTGTTATGTATGGATTATTTCAATATCTTAGTCTTTTATGTCATGTAGCCTGCTATGTGAATTAATGTCAACAAATTTTATGGTGTGGCTGATTGATTTTTAAGGGGATTATGTTCTAGGTAAAGAGTCTGATTTTCAGAAGTATGCAGATAATTAAATATTCCTAGTCATTTTTATATTTAATGGAAATATAAAAACTTTATTATTTGAAAGTACAACTTCCTTTTAAGGAAGATGGATTCTTACATAAAATCTAAAGGTCATTACTGACTCTGAGCTGCTAATAGAGCTCCTTCATGTGGAAACTTGGATCAGTTTTAGATATTCAAAGGTGTTCCTGGGGTTGATGAATATTATAGTCAGAAGTGGGAATCAGGAGCAGTCTGGGAAGGATAGAATGGATAATAGAGAGAATACAAGGGCTAAAGCAGAGGGGAGCCAGCACTATCCCAGAAGTTGGTGTGCTCCATTGGGTCAGGTATCCAATGAAAACTGTTCAGTGATAGACTGACTGAATGAAAGGGCTTCTGGAACAGGGAAATCTAATATGCAATGTTCAGTACTTGGCTTTGTGTATGTAAATCCCATTTTGATCCCCTAACATGTAATAAGGGCTGGTCTATACTAATAAAAGGGTAATATGCTAATTAGACCACGTCAACTGGATATCTTCTGGTCATCTGGTCCTCCTTCCAGACAAAGCCATGGTGGCATGGACTAGGCAGAGTTGGTTAGGAGTGATCAGGCTAGCAGGGAGAGGGGTTAGGGCAATCAGTCAGGCAGGCAGAAGGGTTAAGCGATCAGGCAGGCAGGCAGGTGGTTCCAGATTGTGAGAGGGATGTCTGAATGCCAGTTTAGGCTTGATCCCAGGGATCCCAGATTGGAGAGTGTGTAGGCTGGGCTGAGGGACTGCCTTCCTTGCATGAATTCCATGCACTGGGTCTCTAGTATTCATATAAAAACTTTCTATGAGAGATCTTTGTTTGTCTGTTGGCTTCCTTTTTAAGTAATGACCATGACCAAGTGCCATGTTTGTATAGATACAGTGAAGAAAAGGTATGACACATAAAAGACAGCCAGCCTCTTCTTAAAGTAATTCTGTAAGAAGCAAGAGCTGAGGTCAGAGATACCCATGAAAAAACAATCTCCTTAGAAATTTGCAGAAATCTTTGGCTAGACATTCATCTTCCCTCAACACATCAATAGGGAAAGGACTTGAGACAATCATTCTTCTTACTAAAAGTCTGGGCACCTGCAGCTGGCACTTGTGTTTCATAAATATTTAAAGTTGTGAGGAATCATGACATAAGCAGGTTTGTGAAATTTGAACTCTCCTCTCTGCTGTTGCCTCAAAAAATCACTCATGGAAAGCTTCCAAAACCAATATCTTGGCATCTCAGACTAGCACTTTTCCTAAGAGGACTATGCATTCTTTCATCTGTTTGTTAAATAAGTATTATGTACCTACTCTACATCAGAAAGTATAAATGCACACATGAATAAGATTGTCACTATCTTTATAAAGATCATAGTCAATTTGGGAGGAAAAGCACAGATATAATTATAATAAAATGTAATGGGACAAGAATAGGGTTAATTTACTCTTATTCTTTATTATTTCAAAAATATCTTTATGCTATTCTTATTTGGCAAGATTCCAAAGAAAATAAAGTATGATTGCTGAGACGACAAAATATTCAGAATAAAGATAAAATTTAACAGAGACTTCAGATTCAAAGGGATGGTCTGAGCACGTACCTTTACCTCTATTCTCAAGTCTTAATAAAAATATATAAAGAAATCCTTACCAATACTAAAGAATTCGAAAGGATGCCATTAGTAGATCAGAAATTCTGAAACACAAAATTAGAAAAAAAATATGTTAGGATTGACATTGGGAAGAGTCATAATACAGTGGTACCTCGAGATACGAGTTTAATTCGTTCTGTAACCTTGAGGCGTGGGAAACTATGAGAAGGTTGAGTCGTGGTAAACTGGTGGGTCCTGTGCAGCCGGCCAATCCGCGTGATTACTCCTATCTCAAATGTTGCTCATATTTCAAAGCAAAAATTGCTCGCTCAACGGCTCGTATCTCAAAAATCTCGTATGTTAGGGCACTCGTATCTCCAGGTGCCACTGTAGTTTAAAGACCATTGGAAATGTGAGTGTTGCTTTTCTTAAAAGAAAACTGATACTCCAAGATTAGGGTAAACAAAACCTGAAGCTAAGCACAGGAAAATGGCAGGAAAATCACTAAAAGATTTTTATTTAACTACTCATTTTTTTCAGTGTCTAGATTAGATTTTTGCTTTTAATTATAGCTAGCAATTATAGATCCCTAAATAAAATGGAGAGTTTTCCAAAGTAGACTCCTACTCTAGGAATTAGGGCTAGAGAAATAAGCAAAACTGGTAACTCTGGGCTACTAGAATTCATGTCATGAAATTGTCATAGGCATAAAAGGAAGCTTGCTGTACATTCTATCTCCCTCCCACTATGGGATCATTTGGGTAATTATGAGTCATATTCATTGGAAGAAGAAGCGTGATTTTTCATAAGTGCAGAAGAAACATAAGCCATTGAACTGATTAATTCCAGATGTTTGTAAGAGAAAATCACTTCGAGGAAAAGGAGAAAGTAATGTGAACAAACAAATGATCTAGTCTCTGAAGAAATAGTTAATGCAGGAAACAGAAGAAAAATTTTAAATGATTCTATTTTATATTCTTGGACTGTTTAATGAAGACATCACATCCACACAGCAAGAATAGTCTGTTGGAAAAAATAGAAAAAATAAGAATTGGACAGTAGACAAATTCTTGGGAAATTAAGAGCATATTATCATTAAAAGAAGTCAATAGAAAGTTTGAATTGCAAAAGAGACATGATTGACAGCTAAAGCATTAACTTGAAAGTGAATGCATTATGTTCAAAATAAAAAAGAAAAGAGACAAAGAGGACAGATCTAAAACATAATATTGGTTTAAAAGAAGTTCAAGAATTCTATATATGAAAAAGCCTAAGCACCCAAACGACCAAATGACCAGTCACTAGGACATGCACTGACCCCAGGGGCGCAGCAGCTACGCCCTGGTGGTTAGTGTGATCACACAGTGGGAGCACCACTCAGCCAAAAGCTGAGATCAAGGCTGGCAAGTGCTGCTGCTTTGGCAGTGTTAGCCTCTCCTGCCTCTGTGGCATCGCTACTGAGTGGTGGCAGTGGCAGGCATGGCAGGGCCAAGATAAGTGGGAGTGGTGCCTACTTTGTGCACAGCTACATCTCTGGGGTTTCAGAAACTGGCAGTCTGACATCTCCAGAAGTGTCTGGGATTGTGAAAAGGCACAGTCTAGACTGAGGGACCCCACCAGTGCATGAATGCATGAACCAGGTCTCTAATGAAATAAATGAGGAATTTTAAAAAATGGTATATTAGGAGAAAAGTTTCCTAAACTAATGAAATGTACGTCTTCAGATTAAAAAAAAAAACTTCAAATATTTAAAAAAATATTGTAAAATAAGGGAGAAATAGATAATATTAATAAATCTTGGTAAAATTAGTGGATTCCAAATTGTAAAGAAAACCTAAAAGAAAGAAGTGGATCCTTACAAATGATTTCTTAGTTGTTAAAGTAGATGTAAAAGAGTTAGGAAGCAAGGTCTACAATTTAATAAAATAATTTTATCATAGCCAACACATGACTATAAAATAAAATCAGTATGTTACATAAACATTTACTAGAAACAAGGTATGCTTCAGCAAAATAAAACAAAATAAAATAAATTAAATGGGAAAGACCTATAAAAAGTGATTGAGAGAGAAATACCCAGTAACATTTTTTAAAATTTAAATAATTGCTGATATTATAGTGTGGAATTTAAAATGATTAAGAAGGAACTCCTGAAATATGTGAGGCAAAATAGACAATAACATTTAATCAATGAGGAGTTAGAATTATACATAAATTTAACAAAATATCTGAGAATGGGCAGGGGAAATGAGTTTGTTAGAGCTCCTATTATGTAAGATGGTAATAGGTTATACATATGATTGGTTTTGCAATCAAGATGAAACATTAAAGTGCATTTTTATAAATTTAAGGTACTATCTATAATACTATAAAAATAAGATGGAACTTTCCAATCACTTGAAGAAACTAAAAAGGTAAAAGAAATCTTGATTATAATAAAGAAAAAGTTTGGCAAGGAAAAGTAGCCTAACCGTGATACTAAAACAAGGCAGGAAAAAACTAAAAGCAGCCTCACCTATGAATATAGAGGTAAAAGTTTAAATGAAATACTTAAAACATATTGGGCTGAATTAAAATGAATTAGACAGTATAATGAGCCATGTTTTTTATTTCAGAAATGCAAGGTCAGATCAACAGTAGGAAATGTATTAATATAATTTCTCCCTTACTAGATTGAGGATAAAAGCATTTATGTTACTTTCTTTGATCATAAGACTTTTAGGTTTGTTCTTCAAAAGAAACCACTAGAAAATTGCTTTAAAAATATTTTTCACAATAGCACCAAAATTATAAGTGTAAGAAATATTTATCATCTATATGAACAAAATTTTAAAACTATATGAAAATAATTTAAAGAAAGATCTTAATTAACTGAAGACAAATATATTGTTTGTACTCAGAAAGAATCAATAGTGCAAAGCTAACATTTATCCCAAATTACCATATAAACTCAATGTAATTTCAGTTAAAATTACAATGGGAAGTTTTTTGACCTTTATAAATTGGTCCTACAGGTTTTTCTAGAATTGTAAGTATTTATAATAATCCATAAAAATGTAGATTTCATAAAGCTTTTTAACATTATGCATAATAGCATAAAACACAATTCTAATATTTATTGGTAAATTATAAGACATTGTGCAAAAAGACAACTAATTGACCATTGAGAAATATTATGAATACTGTAGGATAATAGAAAATGGTAATGATTTTAACAATATGTGGGAAAATTATATATACTCAATTATGAAAAACATAAAATTTGAAATATGAAGACAAAAATTGTCAGATGATATGAAAAACAGTGTGTTAGAGATGAAGATAACACTTCTTACTCTTAAAATGTGTGATATAGTTGATGTATCCTATTTTAGTAAAACAAAAATGAAAAGTAGGATCATAATTTATTGTGTTCAAAATAAAAAATAAGAAAAGAGACAAAGAGGACAGTTCTAAAGCATATTGACTCAAAACACATTAATCAGTTTAGAATGCTCTATTTTCATTAAAAAGAATAAAGTAAATAAATAATTGCCATGAGCATATTCTTCTTTGTAGCCATTCCGTGTCTTTAGCCATGAATCATGCTTGCTTCCCATGTTCTCATGTGGATAAACTGTTACAAAGAAGATCCCTCATACTTCTATATGTATGGAATCATAACTTATGCTCTAATAGAAGTGCTGTAGCAATTTGTAACGAAGACTTTTAAGTATGCTTTGTGAGGCTGACGATTCCTTTCAGGATGGTCTTTATTACAATTTTCTTCCATGTATTGAACCCAATATTTGTCTCTTGTAATTGCTGCCACTGATTCTGGTTTTGTCCTTTTGAGATACATAGAAAGAAGTATTGCTTTGTGTGGCAGTTTTTCAAATATTCGAAGTCAGTTTGATGATGATCTTCATTTTCTCATCTCTAGTCCTAGCATCCTTAAACCCTACAGACCTTTCTCATATAACATACATCTATCTTTCAACATTTTATTCACATTCCCTGACAGATAATTTAGGTTCAGCAACAAAAATTAAATTATGCTTTCTGGATGTAAAATATCCACCACAGAGACTAGGGGAAATGTTATGCTAGAGGAACTGTAATTAATGCAGAAGCCAGGTGTTGAAATATATTATTTCATCTTACAACTCTCAGATAAAAACTCCATTAAGAGACAAAACTGGTAATAGTGAAGGAAAATAAAAATAAGAAGAAAACAATTACTTTAAATGCACATTCCAGTATTGACCCCATCCACTCATTGTACCAGAATTGTGTGGGCAGCTCCATCCACAATGTCTGCTTCTAACTTTGTCAGTGAAGAATTACGTTGAACAGAAAATCTGGCAGCTAACCAACCCTGATGCAAAAGAACTTCAGCAGAAGATACTTTATTAGGGTACTACCTCTAAGACATAAAAAAAGGGGACAACTTATTGCATTTTTTTTAAAAAAAATGAATACCTGTCTGTAAAATCACACTTTTATAATAATTGAAAAAAAATTGGAATGATGTATGATTGTAGGCCATAGGCAGGCTATAAATAAAAAATTAGTGATATAGTAAAGTCTAGAGTATGAATATTAGATGATTATTATTTTTGGTAAAACGACAAAAAATAATTCATTCTTGAATTGATTTGGGTAACCATTTTTATAATTAAAACAAGCTTTCTAACACATGATTTTAACTTTCATTTATTCATCACCATATTTTATCTCATTTCCATATTATTTTGAAAAACAATATTTTCATGATTTTTACTTCATTGGCATTAAATTAAAATAAAAATGGTATTAAACTGGAGTAAGTCAAGTCCTTGACGTTCCAGGGAAATAATCTTTCACTGTATAACAGTGTCATGTACCTTTCTCTGCTTTTTCTAGCAATCCTTTTTTCTAATTTCATCCAGAAGTTATAATCCCCAAAATACAAAGTGATTGAGAGTAGAGAAAAGAGCAAGTGTTGCATTATATCCTGTATTATGCACTTACCTCAGGAAAAGCCTTGTATCCTTGTGCAGGTTGAACAGTAATGACCATTTATGCAGTATGCATTAGTCAAGGTAGGATTTTTATGTACTTCCCTTTTATAAAAAGTCCTACAGCACTATCTGGCTCTCTATCATAGTTAAAAAGGCTGATTGGAAACAAATTTTCTTTTATGGACAGATGACAGCTATCTATATCTATCTATCTATCTATCTATCTATCTATCTATCTATCTATCATCAATCATCATTATTTATCTATCTAAACACAACAGAGGCTAAACACATTATACTGAACACATTACCCAGGCAGGTCTAGCAGCTGTTAAAAAAAAGGGATCTCTTACCCTTTGGGATAGCATGGATGGACCTGGAGAATATTAAGCTAAGTGAAATAAGCAAAACTGAGAAAGATAAATATCACATGATCTCACTTAATTGTGGAATCTAATGAACAATAGGAATTGACCAGCAAAATAAGAACTGAAGCAGGGAGGCATTGAACAGACTCACATACTTGGATGTGGGGTTGGATGGGATAAGAGGAGATAAACCAAAAAACTTATGTACTTATATGCATAGCTCATGGACAAGGGCAATATGGTGGTGGAGACTTTGGGTGATGGGGAGGCGTTGGGTGGAGGGGACAATGAGGGAGAAAATGGGAGATATCTGTAATACTATCAACAATAAAAATATATTTAAAAAGTAAAAGCAAAAGGAATCATACATGAACTGTGTATTCTTTAAAATAAAACTTCAGTATAGAAGTCTCAAGGAGGAGTAACCTGGGTAGTATTCAACAGCATGACATAGGATTTATGAAAAAAATTTTCAACATAAAGGTAAAGAAGAATTATTTTGAAGATTCCAAGAAAGAATATACTTCTGAAATAATTTTTTGTAAGAATGAGTGCAAAGTGTTTCAGAATATTTGCCTTAGTTTCCTATGGAAAGTTTAATAATATGGCTACAGTAAAGTAGAAACAGGCTAGTATTAATTGGTATGTCTTTGGCTGCAAGTAACAATACATTGTTTTGTCACATAACTAGAAATATAGAGGCAGAGTAGATTCTCCTGTAGGCTCATTAGAGAGGTCAAATTGTCATCAGTGCCTCTGTCCTTCCAACCTAATTGGGTTGGCTCTTTGCTGTCAAGCTGGTTTACCTTGTGGTGTCAAGATAGCTGCAGCAGTTCCATGTGTCACACCCTCACATATTAATGTGCACGTAATAGAAAGGAATGATCCTTCCTAAGTATCTTTATTAAGAGAGAAAAACATTGTGCAGAAGCTAGCAGTCAACTTCTCTTCACAATGACCTCAATTAAATTATATAAATGTTCTTCAGGCAATTAGTGAAATGAAAAATCGAATAACTAAAACTGGCTTAGACAAATTATCCAGGGAGATTATGACATCCATTATGGGGACATGCAGAGAGGAAAAGATAGGATGAAATAGTAGGTTATAGAAAAGGATTACCTAAAGTAAAAAAAAAAATTAAAATCCACATTGGGAACAGTAGAAAGCAGAAATAAATTTGAGAAAACTTAATTGGTGATTATAAACTAAAGAAGCTCTCCCAGTGTGCTGAATAAAAGGAGTAACATTTTAGAAAGTTAAAAAGAAATTATATGCAAAAGCTCAATATAAAGGTACTTAGGTCCTGAAATATCTGTAGGGTACATTTTTCTCCCCCCCCCTTCTCTTTTCCTCCCTCCAGCTTGCCTTTCTCTCTTCTCTCTTTCCTCCCTTCTTTCTTCCTTCCCTTCTCCTCCATTCCTTTTAGCCTCCCTCCTCCCACTTTTTTCCTCCTTTTCCCCTCCCCTTTCTGTTTTTCTCTCTTCTTCACTTATCCATTCAATCTCTTATTCATCCACCATTATTCATTACCTTCTAAATGCTTACTAAACTTGATTTTCTGTGGGAGGTGATCAGATAAAGCTGTAACTGAGCCATTATTTATCATTATAACAACCTTATGAGTTAGGTTTATTATTCTTTTCTACATTTAAAAAAAATTTCTTCATCTAAGAGTCTTAGAGACATTAAATCCTTGCATAAGGTCACTGAGATAGTGAATGGCAGATCAGGATCTTTTTTCTATATTTGCCTTCTTTCAAGTAAACCCTCTCCTATGTGTCAGAGATAGTTCTGAACCCTGATATGTAAGCTCGTTGTACTATACCTTTCTGCATTCACACACACAGATGGGAAAATGTGAGGAAGAAGAAATATTGGCTGATTTAAATAGAATCAGTTAAATTTGAGGTGAATCCATGGATGATAAAACCTTAGGGAAATCTATGTAAGAAAAAGTACCATCTATTGAGTCTATGAGGTCCAGAAATTTTTACATTTTTGTCTCCAGATTTTACAATAATCCTACAGAGGTTGTCCCCTTTACAGATGGAAAACTGACCCTTAATTTAGAAAGATTATCTTGATGAAGATCACAGTCTATAAGAGGTTGGGGACTTGACTCATAGTCTGTTAGATTTAGATTTCTTTCCATTGTACCACATGATTTTTGGAAGGTGAAGTTGGAGAAAATAACTTGATGTCACAGAGAGAAACCAACTAGGTACTCTTGTTACCAGAGAAATTAGGAGGTCCAATTTCCCTGACACTAGTGGGGGTAGGGTGGCTCTTGCAGTATCTTCAGAAAAATAATTTTTTAAGATGCATGGAAAAATGAATGGTTTTTATTAGTGTGGAGTTATATTCCTCAGGTTGCAAAGTCCCATGTCCCTTAAATCATTCCTGAAAAGGGTGCAGTATGTGTTCAGCAAAGCCAAAAGCAACACCAACAACATTCAGAGCTTCTGTTTCTTGCTGCAGCCAGGGTCTAGTCCAGCATCAATTAGTTACAGCCCATCAGTCCATTGTGTGGAGTACACATGGCGATGGACCATGTGGACATGCAGGGGAGCACATTCCTCCTGCAACAGGAGTCAGGAGTGCAGGCAGGCAGGAGAGGCAAGAGCCTAGATTGAAGGCTCCTTTGTTCAGAAGTTTAAATGTTCAGGTTTCAGGCCCTTGCAGTGGCCACGCTATTCTGGCCACTGACTCACTCCCAGGTATGACTGACAGACAGGTAGGCACCTTCTTACATCACTCAAACTTTATTGAGCACTCATCAAAGCACCTTTGTCCAGTCCCTTTCCTCATCGAACAAACTTGGAGAGCGTTAATAGTCTTTTCTTTCATACTTTCTTGTGAAATAAAAATCAGCTTAATATAACAGTGTCACTCTCATACATAGTCTCTCACTGAATTCTTAGCATGGACCAAGTACCTGAACTACAGTGACCACAAATAGACAGACTCTTCCTTCATAAAACCTTCTCTCTGGTCCTTCTAATACTAAAGCCAAAGATATTTTTAACCCACTGCCTTTGGGAACATATCTTACATACCTATCTATTTTTATTTTAAATGGTGTCTAATAATAGTATATTTCTGAAATGTGAATTAAAAGAACAACTTTCTATTTTCATTTAAAAAAGAAATGATATGGAAAACAGAGAATAGAGACTAAATATTATAATAACGCAAGGGAGCAAATGTATGAAAGGCTAATCAAAGATTTAGGAAAGATTGTTTTCACTGACATGAGGTACCCGTATATTTGAGATAAAATGAATAGTAAGAAACTCACACTTTTACATAGTTAAACCCTATAAGATTATAGTCAGGAGAATAAAAGATTACCCCCAAAGAAGTGCAAAAATAATACTAAACTTGGACCTTCATTATCTGGCAGTAAATTGTGAGAAATAATGTAAAATTTTTAGAAGAAAGAAAAATATAACTCTGAAATTATCTGTGTGATGCTATGGCCAACCTAATTTAAAAACAAGAGACTACCTGTATTTAAAGATTCTGAAAGTGTACTTCTTATTTGCCTTTCCTTGCAATTGAAGATATACTTATATGGATAATTCAAGATAGAGAAAAGTCTGGTATTGAATTTTGTTGAAGCTAAGTGGTAGAAATTGAAGATTTATATACTCATCTAAGATCCCATCTACACTAATAGAAGAGAAAGATGCAAATTGACCATATCTTTGCAATGCCCACCAACCAATCAGGAGTGAGTATGCAAATGAACCCAACAAAGATAATGGGTTAATCTGCATACACAGGAGCTGAGTGGCCTGCTTTGGGTCTCTGGGAAGTGTGGAAGGCAGAAAGGCTGCTCCAGGCTGGAGCAAAGATAGTGGAGCAAAGGCAGAAAGGTAGCTCCGGTCTAAATGAAGGCAGTGCTGGCAGCCAGGGGAAGAAAGGCCCATTCTTGTATGAATCTTCGAGCATTAGGCCTCTAGTTCAAATATAAAGACAATAGAATTTTCTTAGATACTAAAATCTCCATTAAACATAGACTTACAAATTCTTTCAGGGAAAAAGGACATTCTTTGGTTCCTTTAAGAACGTAAGAATAGCCGAGACTGGTTTGGCTCAGTGGATAGAGTGTCGGCTTGCAGACTGAAAGGTCCCAGGTTCGATTCCGGTTGGGGGCATGTACCTTGCTTGCGGGCACATCTCCACTGTGGGGTGTGCAGGAGGCGGCTGATCGATGTCTCTCTCTCATCGATGTTCTATCTCTCTCCCTTACTCTCTGTGAAAAATCAATAAAATATATTTTTAAAAAAAGAACGTAAGAATAGTAAACTTATAATATAAAAGGAAGGGCTGTGAGATATAAAGCAACCTAATTTGATGAACTATAAATATCTATGTCAGCGTGATTATTGAATTGAATGCAAAATATAAAGTCAATTATTGAAAATGGTGTTTTATATAGTAAAGCAATATAAAATAATAAGCTAAGTCCATAATCTTATTTTAAAAAAAACTAAGATAAGAATAGTAGGGTAGTGATAAATTCCTTTAGCAAAAAAGTGATTCAAAGGTCATCATTTCTTTTTGTCTGTAGAAAACAGAAAATGCAGACTTAGAAGTATATGAGAAATGTGATCACTAGTAAAATTAAGAAAAATAAATAATTTCCCAAACTACTATAAAATAAAACAAAAAAGTAGGTGTTAACAAAAATAGTAATTAAATTTTAATTAGAAGTGTATGGAAACATATCAAGCTGGAACATATTAAGAAATATACCAATTATTTTAGTAATTGTTATAAACATAAAGGTTAAAGAATTTTCTTTGTGCTGCTTAGGAGAACACCTCAAAGGATGACTGCAAGAAGATAGACTAAAGTAGACCAGAAAGTCAGAAACAAAAAAAAAGAGATTCAATTACTGATATCAGACAAAATATTCAAATAAAAATAATTAAAGGAGATTAAATGATGTTTTTACATTGATTGATCTTTTCTACTGTAAAACTGAATAAAAATTTAAAGCATCCTATAGAGACATTTGCCCCCAAAAGGATGATTAATACATTAATAAAGAAGTACAAATGGCTAATACACATATAAAAACTCTTTTCCCTCAATGAGAGTTAAATTAATGTAAATAAAAATAGCAAGATATTATTTTTTTCCTTAAGTTGCAAAATTTTAAGTAATTGTGATAACTCATTTGAGAATTCCATGGGAAGACATTCTCTTATATGTACATTGAATCAAATTATTAAAAGCAGAAAATTAATGTGCATAGAGACATTTCTTATATCTTACCCCAAATCATGTAAAGTAATAAATGCTAAAGCAAAATCAGAAAAAGTAACTAGTATTTATATTACATCATTTTTTTTATAAATGAGAAAAATAAAATGGATAAGGATTAAATAACTTTTTAGAAACATACATTGGAATACAAAGTGAGAGGCAGAATTCATATAGTATATGAAATCTCCTGGTTAAAAAATAAAAGAGAGAGATGTTCAGCATGGCTCCATGGTTGAGTGTCAACCCATGAACCAGGAGGTCACCAGTTTGATTCCTGGTCCAGGCACATGCCTGAGGTTGAAGGCTCGATCCCCAGAGGGAGGCTTGCAGGAGGCAGCCAATTGATTTTTCTCTTTCATTATTGATATTTCTCTCTTTCTCTTTCATCCTCTCTGAAATCACTATATATCTCTATCTCTATCTCTATCTCTATCTGTCTATATCTATATATTTAAAACTCTAGGCATGATATTCATCACCCTTTATTTATAACTGTGAAAAACAGGAAACAAGTATTACTGAAGAAAAGGATGTGATATATAGCATGTGATATATATGAGATGTGATGTTATATAATTATTAAAAAGAGGTCTTTGAAGAGTTATTGGTGCATTGCAAAATGTTTGTGAATTGATATTAAAGTCAAGAAATGTTGATGAATAATTGAGTTGTCAATGTTATCACAACTATGGAAAAGTACATTTAAAATTTCAGAGAGAAAACCTGCCAAAGTGCAGTGGTACCTCGAGATTACGAGTTTAATTCGTTCTGTAATCTTGAGGCATGGGAAACTATCAGACGCTCAAGTCTCGGTAAACTGGTGGGTCGTGTGCAGCCGGCCGATCTGTAAAGATTAATCCTATCTCAAATGTTGCTCGTATTTCAAAGCAAAAATCGCTCACTCGATGGCTTGTATCTCAAAAATCTCGTATGTTAGGGCACTCGTATCTCGAGGTACCACTGTAGTAATCACACTTTACTTGAGAGATAAATTATAGATGGATTCTTTTCTGGTTTCTAAGACCTCTCTGTGGGCTCTAAATTTCTTATTTGCAACATGTATCTTACCATCACTCTGTCATACCCACAAGGCATGCCCACCAGCCATGCTCACCAGCCAATCAGGAATAAGTATGCAAATTAACCCAACCAAGATGGCTATGGCCACAGAGAGAGCAGAAGGGAGGGTTGGGTTTCCCCAGCAATGGAGGAAGCCAAGTTTTCCGAACACCCTGGACAGCCCAGGCCTCCACTCCAGGCAACAAAGTTTCAATTATAGAAGATAAATAAGTCCCAACAAAAAATGGTGGCAGCCACAGAGCTGGAGAGAGCAGAAGGCTAGGGTTGCCCCCAGTGATGGAGGAAACCAAGCTTCTGTGTAGCCCTGGCCTGCCTTGGTCTCCACTTAAGATTATAAAGTTTCAATTGTAGAAGAAAAATAAATATCAATAGAAATGGCTGCTGCTGCCCTAACCAGTTTGGCTCAGTGGATAGAACATCGGCCTGTGGACTAAAGAGTCCAAGGTTCAATTCCAGTCAAGGGCACGTGCCTTGGTTACGGGCACATCCCCAGTAAGGGGTATGCAGGAGGCACCTGATCTGTGTTTCTCTCACATTGATGTTTTTCACTCTCTATCCCTCTCCTTTCCTCTCTGTAAAAAATCAATAAAAATATATTCAAAAGAAAAAAAAAATAAAGAAATGGCTGCCGCCATGGATCAAGCTGAAGGCTTGGCTCTTTTCCAGGCTACAAAGTTTCAATTGTAGAAGATAAATAAATCCCAGATACCAGGGCCTCCACTTGGGTCACCAGAGGGTGTGATGGGTCTGCAAACCACCACAGGCCTCTCGCTCAGGCCGCCCTATGCCCCAAGGGAACTCCCACCCTGATCCAGGACACCCTTCAGGGCAAACCAGCTGGCCCCCACCCATGCGCCTGGCCTCTATCCTATCTAATAAAAGAGTAATATGCAGATTGACCATCACTCTAACACACAAGATGGCTGCCTCATGTGGTCAAAGATCCTGTCCTCATGTGGTCATAAGATAACCACCACAAGATGGCCAGCAAGGGAGGGCAGTTGGGGACGATCAAGCCTGCAGGGGAGGGCGGTTAGGGGTGACTATGCTGGCAGAGGAGGGAAGTTGGGGGTGACCAGGCCTGCAGGGAAGGGCAGTTAGGGGGACCCAGGCCTACAGGGGAGAGTAGTTGGGGGTGACCATGCCTGCAGGGGAGGTAGTTAGGGGTGAATAGGTCTGCAAGGGAGGGCAGTTAGGAGTGACCAGGCCTGGGTAGTTAGGGGCAAACAATCTGGCAGGGGAGTGGTTAGGGGGTGATCAGGCTGGAAGGCAGAAGAGGTTAGGGGGAATCAGAAAGGCAGACAGGCAAGCAGTTGGGAGCCAGCAGTCCTGGATTGTGAGAGGGTTGTCCCACAGCCCCTTTAGGCCAGATCCACAGGGATCTGGCCTAAATGGGCAGTCAGACATCCCTGGAGGGGTCCCAGATTGGAGATGATGCAGGCTGGGCTGAGGGACATGCCCTCTCCCCTGCACAAATTGCATGCACCAGGCTCCTAGTTATTTTAATAAAGAAAGATATCAATAAATGAAAAAAAAGATAAAAGGGCTTTTTTTTTCTACTTCCAATTTAACTCATTTTTAGGTGAACTCAAAGACTGTGATGGTTTTGTAATAGAATCTCTAGTTATTTCTGTCCTGAGATGTCATTTTTCTGAGACTGGAGGTTTAAAAAGCTTTATATTTTCACACTATCTCCTTGCCTACTTTTGTTTTTCAACTTCCTCCCAACCATGTTTTCTCTCCTTTTGCCACTTTGGAAATTATCCTCCTGGTTGGAGAAGATGAAAGCTAAATACTGTAGAAGTTAGTTGATTAGTCTTCTTTGTTTTTTGTCATTTGTGAGCATTTTACTATCTGTTAACCAGCAGACAACCTTCTCTGAATTAAACAAAAGAAAAATGGTCCACCACTTTGCCTTCAGAAACTCACGTTAAGTATTCAAACTCCTTTTCAGAGATCCAAACCAATCTTCCAATTTATTCTTTGGGTTTATGTGTCTTTTTTCTCCTTTACTCCTCTCCCCATATTTCTTTAAAATCTTAGCCCATGAAAGAGTGTCCTTTGCAATATGTAGGGTTTTGTATCGATGGCCCCTTAAACAAAGTCAGTCCACTTCTCTATTAGACATCCTTTAGACCACACTTGTAGGTCACAGCTGCTAACTGCTTTCCCCTCTCTGGATACCTTCTTCTTTTTGTCAGCTGTTTTTGATGCCATGTTCTTTTCCCTGACTCAGTGTCTAATCATCATTCACTAATTCAAATTCTGCAGTGGCCCAGCTGGAGAAGCTGAGGTGCACCTTCAGAGAGAGCAGTCATTACTCATTCACCTCTAACTGTGCTATACAGGATTGACAGCCCACTGTGGTAAAATCATTTTTATTTTTTTTTTAAGAATTCTGAAAATCCAAAATGTGTGTATGTAGTTACAAATGGGTGTGATGCAAAAGAGAAACTATTTTGCTTGTTTCCCAACAGTGTCCTCTGCTCTGGCTTGGGATATTTTTTTATCATATATTAAGAATGTACTTCTATTGAAATAACAAAATCTATATGGTCCTCAGTCATACCACATGGTTAAAGACATAAACCAGCTCTGGCAACATGAGTTCTCAGGTGTTCAATCATCATGGGCCCCTTAGCTTCTTTCCCATCCCATAGTCACTTCCTCTTCTACTCCAGAGTCCACTCATTTCTTTATCCTTTAGCTTTGCCGCTGCCTCTGCCCTGACCTTGTACCTGAGAATTGTTGACTGAATTTTGGTTCCTTCATTTTCACATTTGGTCCTTCCCAAAGATATATCTTTAAATCACCTTCTGATGCTTCCTTTTCTTGACTACTGCAGGTTCCTTCACCAACCCTGGACCCAATGCTAGATGACCTGGATGGTATCATAAATAAGTATCACTGACACCAGTAAAGAGAGGGTGTCTCCTGAAAACTTCATTCACAATTTTTTTAATAAAAAGCTTTCTTGACAGTTAAGGTACATACATCTAATTTTTTTTAATAAAAAGCTTTCTTGACAGTTAAGGTACATACATCTATTAAATATTGTTATCGTGCACTGTCTTGAATGCTTTACAAGGAATAACTTATTCAGTTATCACAGGAATTCATTGAATTAAGTAGTTTTATTTTTCCTTTTTACAGAAGAAACAAACTTATATGGTTATTTAAGCACATGCCCAAGGCTATCCAGATAGAATCAGAGGTAGAACTTGAACCCATCATCTTTGAGCTCCAGAGATATACCCTTAATAACTACACAACATTGTCTCCCTTCTTACATAGATATAAACTCAAGGATGACACAGTCATTTTCTCCCAGGTTCCTATCACTTCTAATGTCATCAGTTCTCATTGTTAATCAGAATTAGGTGCCAACAGCATTTCCTCTTACTGCCTTTATAACCTTCTGCCTTTTGAGAAATGAAACTATTAGCAGGGCCTGCCAAGGACTTTTTGATGCTCTACCTTTAGCAGAATAAGGCTTCCAGCAGCTATTATTGATGGTTGAAGCACTTTATCTTGCCTCAACACCAGTGTTGTCATTTATCGATCATTTATTTTATACCACGAGCTCTGAAGGGTGCTTTTAAAACAGCATCAATATATACAATTTAAAGCCAGATCATATACTTCCTCTATATAAATTGCAAATTTTCATCCAGGTAATTCTGTGCTACCATATATAATGTTATTTCCCTTCCCTTTTACTTCTAAATTTCTCTGACTGACCTCGTTGCCTCTTAAGACTTAAACTTGAGACTTAAACTAAAGTTTATATTTCTGTGATTTGAAAATCTTTATTTCTGGGATACATGGTGAACCCCAACATGCAAATAAGCATGTGCAAGTGACTCCTGGACATCTTCACCCTCAGGCATGTCAAATGCAACATGTTCACACCTGAACTCATAATCTCTCCCCTGGAACTGCTCCTTCTTTTATCCCAAGTTTGCCAGCTACCTACTTCTTCCAGCTAAAACCATTGGCCCCGTTTCTCTGATCATCTTCACAAGAAAACACATTAAAATAGTTTTGGGTAATCATGAAACTCATTTTCACTTCTCACACACCGTTCTTTGCTCAAGTAGAGTTTAGTCCTCACCCCTGAAACTGAAATTGTACCAGTGAGCATCACCAATGCCTTCCATATTGGTGCATCCAGTAGCCACTTTTATGCCCTAATCTCCCATTACCTCTTAGGTACATATGATGCAATAATTCACTTCTTCACCACTTCCTTAGGTATTATGATACCATTGTCTCCTGAATTTCTTATTCTCATAGTGGTTCCTTATGCTCAGGCTTTTTAGCTGACTTTTCCTTGGGCTGACCTATAAATATTGAAAGTTCCCAGAACTGAGAACTTCACTGTATTAGTTTTTTATTGTTGCCATAAAAAAAAATCTTAGTGGCTTAAGACAGCTACATTTATTACCTGATTGTTTAGAAGTCTGACACAAGTCTCCCTGGACTAAAAATCAAGGTTATCATCTAGGCTATGGTCCTTTTTGCAAGTTCTCAAAGAGAACTATTTTCTTCTGTATTCCAGCTTCCAGATTCCAGAGGCTGCCTGATTACAGTTTGTTCATCTCTTCCAGTCTTTAAAGCCAGCAATGTCAAATCTTTCTCTAGACCTACTTTCAGAGTCACATCTCCCTCAGCCAACAGCCAAGAAAAGTTTCTCACCTTGAATGCCCTGCTCTCTTACCTGGATAATCAAGGACAATTGCATCTGCAAAATCCCTTTTGTTATCTAAGGTAATATATTCACAGGTTCTGTGGATTAGGACCTGAAAGTCTGTTGGGACCCATTATTCTACCTACAATGCTAACCTTCTTCTTTTTTCTTTAAGAAGATGATCCTCTGAATTTCAGTTTTAAATGCCATCTGTGTGGTGATGACACCCACATTTATATCCCCAGACCTGGCTTCTCTGAGATTTCAGCTCCTATACCCAAATGCTTGCTTAATTTACACTTTCCCCAACCTTTCTTCCCCAAATCTTCATTATTTCCACAAATGGCACCATTGCGTTTCCAGATCAAGAACTAAATTAGATAGTCAGACCTGACTCTTTTATCTTTGATTCAGAAGATCCTGTAACATACCCTAATTTATTTAATCTCCATTTCCACTGCTGCTACCCTACACCAAGTTAAAGTGAAACTACCTTCCTAACTCCAGTTGCTACTTCTCTCTTGATCTAGTTAGCATTCATTTACCTAGTATTTAAATTTTCCACAAGTCACAATATTTTAAAATGTTAAATTGGATTATGTTATCTCTCAGTTTAACCCCATCCAGTGGCTCCCCACCACACTTAAAAAGAGTATGCTATAAAGCTCTTCATGACTTACCTGTGACTTCATTTTCTATCACTTTTCTTTCTCTGTCTCACCACCTGTCCTATTCCTAGAGCATGCCAAACTTTTTCCTGCCTTATGACCTTTAAACTCTATCTGGGACCCTCATTTCACAGATCTTGACATACACATCTAATTATTGTTATTAGGTCTTGGCTGAAGGCTTTCCCTAACCACATCTTTCTTCACTTCCATTTCTTCACTTCCACTCTCATTCTATCTTATGAGTCTCTTTAATTCCTAGTCACTAGTCATTATCTAAAATGATCTTGTTTATTTATTCATATCAACTTCACTGAAATAAAAGTTACATAAAATGTAACACCCATGTTTTATGTGTACAGTTTTATGAGTTTGGACAAATATATACCTAAATAACCTTAATGAAGAGGTAGAACATGATGATCACCCCAGAAAACTTACAAATGCTCCTGGGTTGTCAAGCCTCCAACTCCCATCCCAGGTTGCCTTGCATCTGATTTCTTATAGTCATTGAGCGCATCAGTTTTCTTGTTCCAGAGCATCTCTATCATCAAGAAGCATACTGAGAACCTTTTAGGTAATTTAAAATTTTTTAGTCGCACATATAACTTTATTCTAGAGCTCCATGGAGCTTAATAACTCTATCATGTCTGTTTCCTTTTGCAAAACATTATTCCTTGTATTAGAACATTTTTTCATGAGTGAGTAGTATTCAATTTATGAAAATACAAAAATGTGGTTATTCATTCTTCTATTCATGTTGCATTGTTTCCAGATTTTTAGCTGTTTTGAAAAAAGCTCCTAATAACCTCATGGATAAGTCTTTTTGGATACATGTTTTAATTTCTTTCAAATGGTACAGTAAATTAATATTTAACTTCATAAGAAATGACCTCCTGGCTAGTGTGGCTCAGTGGTTGAACATCAACCTATGAAACAGGAGGTTCAATTCCTGGGCATGTGTGGACTAGATCCCCAGTAGAGCTCATGCAGGAGGAAGCCCATTAATTATTCTCATCATTGATGTTTCTATCTCTCCCTCTCCCTTTCTCTCGGAAAGCAATAACAATTTTTTTTAATTAAAAAAGAAAGAAAGAAACTGCCCAATTGCTTTCCAGAGTATTCAAACCATTTTGCATTGTGTCCAGTTATGGATGAGTTCTGGCTGTTCCACATTTTCACCAATGCTTACTATTCTGTGTTTTTGTTGTTGTTATTGTTGTTTTAACCATTCTAGTTGTGTCCTATTATTTTTTTTCCACTTTACTAATGACTAACAATGTTGAGTATCTTTTCAAGTATTTATTGGTCATTTGTGGATCTTCTTTTGTATAGTCTATTTCAATTTTTTCCTTTTTAAAAAGTAAGTTTTCTTATAATTGTTAAATTATAAGACTTCCTTACATATTCTGTATATGAGTCCCTTGTCATTTATATATGTACTACAAATATTTTTTCTCTTACTGTTATTTGGCTTTTAATTTTCTTAATAATGTCTTTTAAAGAACAGAAGGTTTTAATCTTGATAGAGTTCAATTTACATTTTTTCCTTTTATTGTTATTGCTTTTGTGTTCTCTTTGCAAAATTTTTGCCAACTCATGGTATCAAAGAATTTGTCTAATTTTCTTATAAAATTTTATAATTGCAGTTTTTATGTTCATAGCAGCTCCTCCACTTCTCTCATAATCTCTTTTTCTTTCACATCTTCTCTCTTCTTTTCCTTCTTTCTTTTCTCTCTTATTCCTGTGAAAGCTAGAGTACTTTGTCTGATCTCTACCTTTATTTTCTCCCTTATTTCTCTTCTTTTTTAAGTCTAGTCAGCAAAAATAAAGGTTAGTAATGTCAAAACCCCCAAAAGATGTTTCCCCTTTTGAAAGGCAGAAGGTGGAATGGGAGGAGGAGACGGCTATATATGCTTCTACTTTTTTTCTTTTACCTCTTTTGCACAAGAAATGACAAGTCCATTTCAGAAGGGGTAGAGTGCTTAGAGAGCAGAGGTCACAAGTGGCCATGAGCAGATGGTGAAAAGCTGGATAAAACAGGAGATGTAGATACAGTGGAGAGACATGTATTCCAACTTACACTCGCACAACCCCAAGAGAAAAGATGGGAAGTTAACATCTGAAACACCCATATTATTTGTAGCTTGTTTTTATATACAGTTCATTTTGGTCATGGCCAGGATAGACTAAACTGATGCATTAAACTTTTTTTTTTTAAGTAACATTACAATTACAGGATGAATGTTTTATGTTTTACCCTCTTTTGATAGGATCTCCAGCTACCCTCCAAGTCCTCCCATTTATCGTGTAGAACCCCTGGAAGTCAACTCATTCACAGGATTCACAGGCCCAGTCCTCAGGGGTATAATATTTTCTTGTTTGTGCCATGCTGGCTCTGCCTTGGTTTGGTAATATCTGCTGCCTTTGGAACCCTTTAAAAGTGCTCTCATTACTATTCACACCATTTCCCACTACAGCTTGCCAGAACAATGCTGTGCCAACATCACATTGTTCTGAAGCGGTTCTGTTCTGCCAAAAAAATATTGCTGTGCCACTGAAGCGCCAGTTCTTCTGACATAGCAAGATCAGCCTACATTTTCTGCCTAACTTGGAAGAACACCTCTTCCTAAAATCGGTGTTATATTCCTGCCTATGGCCCTGCAGTAGTTTATCATCAACCTCCAGTTCAGAAAACAGCTCTTTCCATCTGACTTACAGCTTTCTCTCCCCAGACAGTATGCCTTTACTCAGAATCTGTGGTCCATCAGTTCTCTCCCCAACCCCCCACTCCCTGCTGGGCATCCAGGTTGGGAGAATAAGTTGAAGATTCTCCTTTCCTTAGGAAGCATTCTTTGCCACAGAGCTCCTCAGCACCAAGAGCTCCTCAGGCACCAAGGGCTTCCAGATCATATTTAACTAAATTGTTTTCAAAGCTACATGCAATTTTCTTTCTATCATGTGGAATTAGTTGCCATCAACTAATTAATTCCTTTTATTTTCTTGTGAACAACTGAGTTAGATGATTTATGATATTATTTTGGGTAGATACCTGGCTCTGATGAATTCTAAATGACAACTATAGACAGTATTCTAGTTGTACTGGAATAAGTACAACAATATGTACTATTATGCCACCTAAAGAATGATTCCATCAGTCCTTTCCTTCCTCTTTTCCTCCCTTCCTTTTTAGTTTCTCTTTTCTAAATAAGTCATTTGCTGAACGCAGCAGAATTCATATAGCCTTGTCAGCTATATGAATGGTTAACATGGTTGCCTCAGCATGGAGTCATCTACCACCCTGTGAGTTGCATTTTTCTTGGTTGGTGATGGAAAACTCCCATATGCTAGAATCTGTGGGTCATCACTATTGTCTAAAGCAAAGCTGGAGGAAATCATTGTTTCTTCTGAGTTTGAATTTGACCCTCTATCATGTTTTTCTCAATTTTCTTTCATAATCACATTTCCCTTCCCATCCTCACCCCACAAGGAGGTTGTTTAGTTTTGTTTTCCTAGTCATTTTCCCTGCCCCCTGTGATATCTTAATACAACACCTATACCATTTATTTGTTTATCAACATGGCCCTCCAAACATTCTAACAACTAAGGTATTTTTTCCATCCCTTCTAGGAACCATTTTTACTCTTGGTGCAATATCAGTCCCATGTAGAATGTAGAATGCCTGCTTTGTGGAAAGAATGCCATGAGTGCCTATGGCTGGGATAATGCAGAGTATAATTTTATTTATTTATTTATCTGTCTATCTACTTACGTTTGGAATCGGCAGTTTGCTATAATGCAATGGCTAGAGGTCAGAGTCACAGTGATGGGATCCCTGGTTCTGCCATTCTCAGCTGTGTGATCTTAGGAAAACACCTTTGAGCCTTATTGCATAAACAGTAAAATGTAGGAAAATATACTTGTTTCATAAGATTGTTTGAGGATTAAATTTTAAAATCCATGGGCAATTTGTAGCACAATACTTCCCATGTAAGTTTAATTCCACAGTAATTATTTCAGTTTGTATTGGTCAACTGGTCAATTTATTACCCTCCAGGTTCATGGAATTGTATTCTTCCTGGATTATTTTACACACTGTCTCATATCTTCATCTCCATATAATGTTGCAGTTTATGTAGACTCTCTTGAAACAGGTTCACTGTCTTTTCTAGAAGGGAAAGCAACTTACATTTGCAGCTCTCCCAACCCAGGTCACATTAGGTAGGAAGTCAAACACAACACAGGAAGATAAGAAAATAGTTCTAAAGGTATTCATATGTCTTGCATCTCAAAATGAACAAAAACTTTTGGGGTTTCCACTAGAAATTTTAGAGTCTGCTCAATAAAATGCAAAGTGCTGACCAATGAAGAAGAGCAATTTCCATCACTTACCTTTTCGTTAATTAATGAGTACTGCAAAATCACTTTTATACTTTAGTTATTTATGGTATATTTTTATTCTTTTTTATTTTAAATAATCATTTGAAGTAACTATTCATCAGAGGTTCTTGGGAACTTTCCTTTAAACCTTCTTAATCCTTGCTACACAAACTGTGATCCACATTCCAGCAGTTCCAGTATCCCCTGGGAGCTTGCTAGAAATATAGAATCTCAAGTCACACCCAATAACTACTGAATTAGGATTCTCATTTCAATCATACCCCTAGCTGATCTGTATGCACAGTAAAGTTTGGGAAACACTCTGCATAATCACTTTTCTACCTCTAATTGTATACAGTGATCATTAGTCTTTTAATAATCCATAATCAATGCTATTTGCAAATAATCTTATTACCTATTAATACCGATTAACACTGTTAAGTCAGTGCCAGGCCCAGCCATCAGTAAACAGTGTTATTCATTGATTATACCCATAGAGTAATTTTAAACTTTAGTATGTTTATCAACTACCTAAGAAGCCTGCCCAAAATACAGCAGACTACTCACACAGACCAGAATTCATTGGATCTGAGATGTCCTCTATGAACCTGAATTTTCCATAATCACTTAAAGTTTTTCCTTATGCAAGTGGTCCATAGTTTATGAAAAGTGGTATTAGACTGTAACATTTAAAAGTCTCTTACACTTTTTTTTTATTCCTCATGCCATTTGAAGAGGTTTCTGCTCACCATGGAGATATACATTAGATGTGCAGTGAGCCAAGACAACGTATACAAAATCAGCCTCTGTGGAACACTTCATGGCCTCACGCTAAAGATCTTCTCATTTCCTCTCTGTTTGATGCTGCAACTATGCTCTGGAAAGATCACATGAGAGTGTCTGTGACTGCAGAAAATGTATTACAGTGCTTACCAGTGAAGGAGAGCAATTTCCATCACTTAACCTTCTCTTTAATCAGTGAGTACTGCCAAATCACTAATCCTATCTAATCTAATATGCAAATTGACCATCACTCTAACACACAATGGCTGCCCCCATGTGCTCAAAGATGGCTGCCCTCATGTGAACACAAGATGGCCACCACAAGATGGCTGGCAGGGAAGGGCAGATGTGGGTAATCAGGCCAGCAGGGGAGGGCAGTAAGGGGTGATTGGGCCAGCATAGGAAGGCAGTTATGAGGGACAAGGCCTACATGGGAAGGGAAGTTGGGGGTAATCAGGCCTTCAAGGGAGGGCAGTTAGAAGTAACCAGACTGTCAGAGGAGGGCAGTTATGGGTAATCAGGTCAGCAGGGAAGGGCAGTAAGGGGTGATTGGGCCAGCAGAGGAGGGAAGTTGGGAGAAATGAGGCCTCTAGGGGAGGGCAGTTGGGGAGGACCAGGCCTGCAGGAGAAGGCAGTTGAGGGGGGACCAGGCCTGCAGGGAGGGCAGTTGGGTACAACCAGGCTGGCAAGAGAGGGAAGTTAGGGGTTTTTGAGCCATCAGGGAAGGGCAATTGGGGGGTGAACAGGCCTGTGGGGGAGGGCAGTTAGGGGCAATTGAGCCAGCAGCAGAGCATTTAGGCATCTATCAGACTGGCAGGGGAGTGGTTAGAGGGCGATCAGGCTGGCAGGCAGAAACAGTTAGGGGCAATCAGGAAGGCAGGTAAATGAACATCATTAGATGTTCATTGAAAGCAGGTAAGTGAGTGGTTGGGAGTCAGCCATCCTAGATTGTAAGATGGGTCCTAGATTGGAGAAGGTGCAGACTGGGCTGAAGGACACCCTCCCACCCCTGTGCATGAATTTCATGCACCGGGCCTCTAGTAATTATAATATTATAATTCTTCTTATAAGTGTGTGTGTGTGGGGGGGATGAGAAGAGGTAAAAACAATCCGATACCTCATGATGCTTTGAAGAGAATTTTAAAATAATTCTTAACCTATAAGTATACACTGTTCTACATATGTTGTACAGTAAATAGTTAATTGACAGTCATAACATTCTGCTTATTCTTTCCACTAGAATTAAGGCAATAAGTAAAACACATTCCAAGTCTTTCAGAAGTTGATTACAAAAGAGAAAACATATCAATAGAAGTAAAATGTACAATTTTAAAGATAGTAGACAGTCTTTCTTTCATGCTTGAGAAATATATACTGAATAATCAACACCTTCCACAAAGTCTCCCTGAGAAACACTGAATGTGATTAATAGCAGTTGTTACTTAGAGATGAAAATAGAAATAAAACAGAAAATGTTGTAGCACATGATATATGAAAAGATTAAATAATCCTCTGTCCTCTGTATATTCAACACTGTACAAGAACCTTCTATGTTCAATGGGAGAGCCCACCTGTTAAGACACATTAGTCAGTGAGGATATTGACCTTGAACCATAATGGAATTACTTTTTGGGGACAGATATTGCAAGTTTGATTTGAGATGTTAGGGCTACCTTTGGAGATTCTAAAAAAGAGGATGTTCCTCAGCACTAGACTTAACCAGAAATTATGAAAACAAGAATTATTTCTGAGTATCTATCATCTATCTACATCTATCTCTCTATCTCTATCATCTATCTATCTATCTACCTACTTACCTATCTATCAAAAATGAAGATACTTTCAATCCAATCTGATTCACAAGATTCTATGAGGTTATTTCTTAGTGGTATGTTACAAGTAATGTGGGAGATAATAATGAATGTATGATGACATCACAGGATAGAGTGTAGGGCAGAGTCAAAAAGCTAGAAGTCATGAGAAAATAGGTGGACTATTTAAGGAATGATCTAGGAAGGAGACTGACTGTAAGCCCTGAGCAGGGATTTGTTTCATCATTAGATGTTCATTGAAAGCAGGTAAAAATATCTCCTGCACCATCTTAGTTTCCATGATCTGTCCTCATCTACAAAGCTTGCTTATTTTTTATCCTAATATATAAAAACCCAGGGTCCATTAACGACAGACCGAAGGCCTGACTAGACACCAGAAGTTAGTCCTGCAATCAGTGCTGGGTTGCAGTGTTGACTGCCAAGGGGGTTGCAGATTAGGCCCAGAGAGAGGCCTGGAGAGAGAGACAGGATCTGTTCCTCAGCTTCCATGGCAGTTGTTGATCAGCCATTGCTTCTCTCTTCCTTTCCGGGCTTCGCCATCAGAGCACCGCTGTTTCTCTCCAGGCCTCTGCAGGGGTTGCTGATTAGCTCTGCCTCTCTGATCAAGCCTAGAGATAGACCTGGGTCACTGACTATCATAGAAAGCAACCAATCAGAATCAAATCTGAGTAAACTGTGAGGAGCCAATGGCTGCTTAGGAGGCACAGCTTTAGACACTGATTGGCATAGAAACTGACCAATCAGAACCAAATCAGCTGGCAGGGGAGGGTAGTTGGGGGTGAGATCAGGCTTGCAAGGGAGGGCAGTTAGGGGCAATCAAGCTGGCAGGCAGGGGTAGTTAGAGGTGATTGAGCAGGCAGGTGAGTGGTTAGGAGCCAATGGTTCCAGATTGCGAGAGGGATATCTGACTGTTGGTTTAGGCTCTGCTGGAGGTGAGAGGGAAGCTCAGGTTTCAGGTGCTAGAGGGAAGCCTGGGTCCTGGGTGCCGCAGGGAAGCTGGTGCCAGCAGTCAGGGAAAGAAGGCATACTCTTGCACAAATTTTGTGTATTGGGCCTCTAGTATATATATAAAGAAATGATTATAAAAAGTAATATTACTTGAAGTACATCCAAGGGACTATGGCTGGATTCCCTAATCCTTGTAATGTGATTGGTAAAAATCACAGTGTCTGGGGAATGATTAGATTGACATTTTCTAAATGTGAAAATTTTGGATCAGCTTTAAAGAAATTGTCTTTACTTTGGCTAAGCAGGAAGAAGGTATTTTTATCTTCCAGTGTACATGTTTTTTTCTTGTTCATATCTGCCCCTAAAAATAACAATTATTCACATAAATCTTTTGGATTTTTATGACATAATTTAAACCTTCTAAGCAACTCTTTATAGTACCAGGTATTTTTACAGAGTTTAAGAGTAGGAGATAAACAATGAACTCGCTCAGGGCCGCTCAGCTGCCCTTGCATTCTGGTTAACAGAGGTGCCTAATGGACCCCTATAGATTATGCTGACCTGGCTTTATTCAAACTGTGAGGATGGAAATCCGGCATGAGCACATGAGAGTCACACTAATTACAAATATGAGCATCTGCTGGATCAATGCACTAGATAAAACAAACTTTTTTTTTTTTTTAACATGGGCAAGGTGTGGATTTAAGGAAGCCTAGATAAGAGAATTTGAAACTAGGTTGTTAGATTGGGTTTGCTTAGATGTTTCTTAGAATTGGAGTGATCTATTGGGTGAAATTAAGAATAAAAGTAAGTTAAGAAGCAGAGCCGTGAGAGGCTAAGGTTCATAGAGAAATTTAGAACACTTTGCTAAGAGTTAAATAGAAAGTAGCTTTGCAAAAGTAGATAGTTTCTCCTACAGTTATTGGCATTTTTTCAAAATCAGAGGCAAAGAGTTCTTTGAATTTTGAGAAGACTGTTTAGGGCTATGGTTACAATGTTTTTTTTGTGTGTTTTTTTTTCCTGAGAAATAGGAAAACTTACTTTTCAAACGGGATGAGCGGGCTCTGGTATATCCACCCATAGTAAGAATCAGTGTGTTATAGTGACTATTTTCAGACACAGACCTGTTGCAATGCATGATAGTTCAACCTAAGGCATAGGACCTACAGGAGAGGGTGATTAAACAATTTTGAGGTAGAGAAAAGAGAAGCCAAGCTAAGACCAGTGTAAATAACAGTCTAGAAAAGTGCCTTTGGCCCTATAAGTAAATGGAAAATGAAAAGGACATTACAAATAAGCTGCATCAAAGGCTTTTTAAGTTTATTAGCAAATGCAAATGAATGGATAGAGTATTTTATATAATATGGAAATATTCCACACTGTTATTTAAATATGATATTATTCCCCACATATAATTGGTAGTTTTCTGTAGGAAGAATCAGCAGTAAATGGTTCACTCATTAGACCGCAGCAAGACCGGGTCATTGAAGAAAATAGTGAGTACCTTCCATTAAAATTAAGGAATTAGGCAAAGTTCCAGAATGTTTTCACAGGAAGGAACCAGGAAGCCTAAGACTTATAAATGAAAACCACCCTATCAAGATAGGAAGTATTTTATAATTATCTCTACTATCCTCTTTGCCTAATGCAATGCACATAGTCTTTTGTTTTGTTTTGTTACATATAGATTGTGTGTGTGTGTGCGTGCACTCGTGTGTGTGTGTGTGTGTGTGTCCTAGGATGTGTCAGCAAAGTGGTTTCCTGTTAATATTAAATTTAAATAATACTGTAATATCCTTTAAAACATTCTATTCTCCTCTGCATCCCCCCAAGAAATATAAAATGGGAAAAATATATATGAAAAAGAAAGGACAATAAATTAGAATAGCAAATGAAAAGATGAGAGAAACCCCAAATAAGAATAAGTTTCTGTACAGAAAAAGGAAAGTCACGAGCATTACATACCTAATTAAACCTGATGCTTAAAATTGGGACAGTGGGTTAAATATGGACATTGATGTTTGGCAAAAGTAATTCATTTGCATGCAGAAATGGGGTCATCATCAACTGCTTTTGTAGTTTTAGTAAGCTTTTAAATTTCCATATTTTCCCTTTATACTTTTTCCATTAAGCACAGCACATTATAACCAGACCAGTGGGGCAGCCAACAGAGAATAATTTCTATTTCAAAGTGAAAGTTGATAGTTAGTAGCCTAGCAGCACAATGAACCACATTTCTGGTATAGAGTCTAGGCTTATACAGGTTGTTCAAATCTAAGCAGTGACCCTCCCAAGCCTAATGTTTTTTTTTCTCAGGAATCCCAGCTAGCCCCTGCCATGTGAGGCCAGTAAATTAGCTATAGCTGCAGCGGCTGGGAAACAGAGAAGCAGCCATTCAGGCTTTGCTCTGTGACAGTGAGGGAGGCACTATATACCCAATTTAGCTTTCAGCATGATTCCATTCATGGATGACATGGTACATTTAAATCACAGTTTCCTCTTATCTGCATTTGTAAGCCAAATCCACATTTTAAAATTAAACATTTTGCCTTTGCATAGATAATTTGTGTTTTATTATACAATAGAGGGAGCAAAGATGAGAAATATAGCAGTTGAGGGTGAAATTCCTTATCATGACAATGGCTTGTGTTTATTAGGTGCTTTCTGTGAGCAAGGCATTAGGTTAAGCTCCTCTCATGCATTATGCCATTTAATCCGAACAAAATTCTAATGAATTAAATACCATTATAATCCTCATATTAATGAAAAAAACAAACAAACAGAGGTTTATAAAGGTTAAATAACTTGCTTGAGTAGCAAGGCTGATACTTAACCCAAATCTTATCTGATGCCAAATCCCAGGCTTCTTACCACAGTATATTGGCTATCCTTCCAACTGTAAAGGAACAAGAGACCTAGAATTTGTTACTAGAATCTCCCTAGTAACATGCTTCTTAGAGAATTTAGTGAAGATAAGACTCATTTTGTAGAATTCCTTCTGCTCCTACATGGAAAGGAAGAGATGAATGATAAATGGATGATCTAATAAGGTACATGATTATCCTCTTTACCTCTCAACATTTTATCTACATTGTCAGCTCAAGTCAGAGGTCACCTTCCCCAAGTAAACTTTTCCAGAGGCACTCTCAACCTGCAAAGTTAGTATTAAGCATTCTTACCCAGATATGTTATGCATAATATTTCCTCTCTCCTCTGCACATCTCTATAGATTTCTACAGGGCAACATCTATATCTTGTTTGTAGTTTTACTTCCAATATGCAGAACTAGGTTGAGGAGAGGTGGTGGAACTGAGTTAAATCTTATTTAAAACATTCTAACTCAATTTCATATATTTAGCTGTTTTTATTTACAATTTTAAAGTGCCTAAGAAATGAAGGCCAACTCAATATATCAATTTGTATAAAATAATTTGAAGCCTAGTGCCTTTATCCAGATGAATCATTTGTCACATGGTTTCCCCGGTGAGAGTACTGTCCTCTTGATGATTTGGTTCCAATTTCAAGCAGTCATTCAAAAATCATCATTTGTATATTGAACACTCAGTTGGATAGGGATCAGAAGACTGAGATGGTTTCAGGAGGGGGAAATTACAAAGATAAACATAATGGCCAAAGGCTTTGTTTTCAAAGGACTCTTTCTATTAGAGAAAACATGCAGAGTTTGCTCCCATACTTAGCATTTATTTTGTCCTGACTTATCATAAAAGCAATTTTTATTTGTATAACACTTCATGATTTATAAAACACTATAACAATCATTGATGGCTTCATTTTATTTTCAAGCTAGGAGGGCTCCAACCAACATTACACTGATGCTGAAGACCAAACATACTTATTTCTGACATCCAGTTCTTAGGAATTAGAGCCAACTAATGCAAGATCCTTCTGATGGCACGGAGAAGTGGCTGATCTTTTGTTACAGACATTAAAGTCTTATGTCCTAGACTAGACTTCTGTAGTGTAGTAAATCAGCCCCTGGTTCCATTTTTAGTTCTTAGCCTAAGGGAAAAAATAAAGTATCTCCTATCTTAAGAAACAATGCGTATGAAACAACACCTATTCTTTTTCATGTTAGATCAAAACCTCTCATTGCAATGCGACCTTACTGTGGAGATGCTTCACTTCAGGACATTCCTGCACAGTTGTAACCAACTGTCATCAATAAAGTCAAGAAAAAGGGGAAGAAGATTTTTATTGTGGTTCTTGTTTTGTTTTTAAGAAAGAAAAGCAAGAGGCAAATAACTTTGACAACCAGTAAAAAGCTTTCATAAGTAAATGGCACAATTACATGCATTATTTATTTTATATAATAAAAGCCCCAAATCCATTTCCCTCTAATTGATAAAAAGTTGATTCCATTTGAGAAAATGGTACATGCTTCAAGGATCAGTTGAGTAAAATTTATTAGGACCCAAAGTGGTGATAGGAGATGAATGTTTGCCTTCCTGCAACTAGCCCTGCCAACCTTCTCCCCAAAAGGAAGCATGATATAACACATTGAGCAGAAACAATACTAAAGATGAGTTCCTCAACCAGCTGGACCCTGAGGGTCACACAGCCAGAGAGAGCACTGTAAATGCAATGATATCCCACCCAACAATAATGCAGTCTTAAATTTAAGGGTGGCACCAGGCATCATTTTTATTTTTTATTTTTATTTTTATTTTTTGAAATGGCAATTGACTCACCAAGCATTGAGGGAAAAAAAGGTTTTTGGAAAGAAACAGAAAGTTAAGACATATGCTCGCCTCACAGTGAATATTCTCCTCCCGAATGGAAGCATCTTATTAATACAATTAGAAAAATAAAATTCCCCACCTTCCAAGTCTAAGAAGTAGAAATATTGACAAAGTAAAGGTGGCTCATCACCTTTCATTAAAAGGGGAACAAGTAAAAGTGAGTATCCAGGTCTTTTAATGGGTTTGTTTTCACTTTCTAAGACCAAGGAAACTAAAGATAGCATGAAATGCTATCATTGGAACAGATGGGTAGGTGGTCAGAAATTCAGCTCATGAAATGCAGTTGAAAAGCAATAATTAAATTAGCTTTATTTTAAAACATCATTTCCTTTATGAGAAATAATATTCTGAAGATGGTGATTTTTTTCTCTCTCATTAGATTCAGAGCAAATAAACTGATAGAGCATGAGCTATTTAGATAAAGATAAGAAAGTGTTTCTTGAGAAGGAAAGAACACCAAATGACCGAGAAAATAAAATTCTTTCATAGTTTTGAAAAAAAAAAGGCTACATTTTCTGTTGGGATGGGTCCAATTACAGTTCTGAGTAGATACTGATGAATAATTTTTTAAAAAATATTTAAACCCGTAAGTCTTTTTAAAATTAACTTCTCTGTTTTGAGGGAACCCTGTTTCTTATACAAAATTTATGTGCTCAATGTATTGAAAGGCCCAAACTCAAAACATCAAGGTTTGGAGTAAGGAAAATTTATGGAGAAAACAACAAATGAGAAGATGGGAGACTTAGTGCTGCCTCAAATTCATCTTGCTCCAGTGGATCAGGCCAAAGATTTTTAAGGGGCCAGAAGAAATAGGTATGTGGAAGTGCTGTTGTGGAAAATTTTAACTGCAGGACTTTGGAAATTGGCCATTTATGATTAAGGGGCATCAATGCCAGATCTTCCCTGACAACAGATTCTTGGGGTCTGAAAGGGTCCCAGTGTTCGAGTTCTGGTTATGTCCTGATCCTTTGACTTCATGGAGGGTGGAGAGGATGAGCTTTTGGTTCCTGGTGCAGCTGTAGGCCAAAGTTCTCTCCTCTGGGCATGTTTCAGCTGCATGAATGTGGTCTGTTGTCCCTGAAAAACAACTTAGCACCCTGTCAAATGGGACAGAACTATTTTGAGTTGGTTCTGTGGTTACAATGACAGAGTCACATGCCATTATAAGAGAAAATGCAGAGGTACCACCCTTTACTTGTATCTCCTGATCTTGCAAAACTATGTTCTAATATTACAAACAGGATCTTGATATTGATACAGTCAAGATATGAAACAGTTTTATCACCAAAACAATCTTTTGCACTTTTACAGCCATACTAGTACTCACCAACCAACTCTTCTCTGTCTGTCCCTCACCCAAGCATAATTTGTTACTCATTTCTATTTTATAATTTCAAAAGTGAATCATATAGTATGTGATTTTTTGACATTGACATTTTTCATTCAGCTCAATTCCTGGAGGCGCATCCATGTTGATGTGTATATCAATCATTTGATTCCCCCCCCCTTTTTTTTTGGCTGATATTCTGTGGCATGAATGTGCCATAGTTTGTATAAGCATTTGCCCATTGAATGACATCTTGGTTATTTACAATTCTTGGCTATCCTATCTAATAAAAGAGTAATATGCAAAGTGACTTTACCTCTGCTACACTCACAAGCCATGCCCACCAGCCACGCCCAACAGCCAATCAGAGTGAATATGCAAATTAACACATCAAAGATGCATAGGCACCTAGCACCTACACAGATCACTCTGAGGTAGGCCCCATGTGGGCCCTGAGCAACCTGTGAAGAGCCTGAGCCAGGGGGCTGCTGGGCAGGGCCATGCCTGTGATCAGAGCTGAGGGAGCAGGGGCAGAGCTTTCAGCCTGAGCAGGGAGGAGCTGGCGATGGGAGAGAGCTGGGGTCTGCTGCCCAGGCCAAAAGCATAGGCCAGAGGCTTCAGCCTGGGCAGGGATGGGCAGGGGAGGAGCTGGTGATCAGATGGAGCTGGGGATCCACTGTGCAAGCCTAAAGACTCGGCCAGAAGCTTTTGCCTGGGCAGGGGTGGAGCTGGTGATTAGAGCAAGCTGGAGGTCCCTTGCACAGGCCAAAAGCCTTAGCCAGAGGCTTTCAGTATGGGCAGGCCTGGGCAGGGGCGGAGCAAGGGATTGGAGGCTATTGGCAGTCATTGTGAACTACAGAGGAAACACCTTTTCTGATTGCTCATTGGCTAAGTTCCCTGTATGCCACTGATAATATTCTTAGTAACTTGGGTAATAAGAACCCAAAAAGGTGATCTAAGATTTTTCCACCACACTTCTGGAGGGAAAAAAAAATGGTCTACTGCTGGAGAGCTAAGAAATGTCATATCCTGCCCCAGCAGATTTAGCTCAGTGGATAATGCCTTGGCCTGCTGACCACAGGGTCTGGGTTCAATTCTATTCAAGGACATGTACCTAGGTTACAGGCTCCTCTCTGGCCAGGGCCCAGGTCAGGGCTCATGGAGGAGGCAACCAATCAAAGTGTTCCTTTCACTTTGATGTTTCTGTCTTTACCCTTCTCTTCTACCTTCTCTAAAAGTCAAAGGAAATATATCCTCAGGTGAGGATAAGAAAGAAAGAAAGAAAGAAAGAAAGAAAGAAAGAAAGAAAGAAAGATCATATACTATGAAAAATACATCTTGAAAATGCCTAAAGAAAGTTGTCATTTTTTCATGGTGAAGGGACTGGAGTCTGTGTTGATGAAACCACCTTGTTGGCTGTGGTAACTGGCAGTGGCTGCAGCAGTGGGGTGATGGGGCTGGTGCCTTCCCCTGACCAGCTCCATTGCTGCACACAAAGGGAGGCCAGACTGTGGCAAGGCCTGTTTCCTGTGGGGAGGAGCAGGCCTAAGCCATCAATAGGACATCCCCTGAGGGCTCCCAGTATGTGAGAGGGGGCAACTTGAGCTGAAGGACCTCCCACCCCCAGTGCACAAATTTTGTGCACAAGGCCCCTAGTAATAAATAAAGTCATTATGAACATTTACATATAGGTGTTGTATGTGTGCTTTTTTATGTGAATGTCAAGTTTTTATTTCTCTGAGATGAATACACAAGAGTGGAATTATTGGATTGTATGGTAGCTGTATGTTTAATTTTATAGGGACCTGTCAAAATATTTTCCAAGGTGACTGTACCATTTTATAGTCCCACCCACAATAGTGCATTTGCTAATGTCACTATTTTTATTTTAGCCATTCTGATAGTTATATAGTGATATCTCAATGGCTAATGAGGTTTGACATATTTGCAGCTTCTGTGAATATCATATGTATATCTTTTTTGGTGAAATGTTTGTTCATGTCTTTTGATCACTTTGCAATGGAATTTTTGTGTGTTTTTTTTTTAATGTTGAATTTTAAGAATTCTTTATATAGTCAGGTCACTAATCTGCCAAATAATATAATTTCAAAGTATTCTCTTTCAGTGGGTACCCTGTCTTTTTATAATTTTAATGGGGTCCTTTGGAGTTCAAATGTTTTTAAATTTTGTTGAGATTTAAATGGTCAAATTTTTCTTTTATGGATCAAGTCCATGAACTCTTTGACTAGCCATAGATGCTGAATATTTTATGATTTTTTTTCTCATAGTTTTATAGTTTAACATTTACTAGTAAGCCTGTGACTCAGTTTCAGTTAATTTTTGTATAAGGTTCATTTTTCTGGCCCTGGATTTCCCATTTAAAAATTCTTCAGTATTTGCTGAAAATATAGTTTTCCCCCTAGAATTACTTTTATAATTTTGTAAGGCCATAACTTTGAACATCAAAAAAGACACACATTTAGCTAAGTTTTTTATACCTTACAAAAGAGTTCATGCTTAGAGAGTGCAAATTCTGTGCCCAGGCACTGTTCCTTGCTCCTTGCTCGCTCTTTTACTCATTTAATTGCCTCAGTTAACTCATAACTCATTAAATTGTATTATAACCTCATGAAGTGGGTTTCATTATTGTTCCCATTCCATAGCTAACGAAACAGAAACTTTACTAGGTTAAATGATTTGTTCAAAGTCACAAAATTAGTAAGTTAGAAGCTGGGATTTGAACCTAGATAATGTGCAACTAACGATTGTGCTGTTAACCTTTGTGAGAACTGTTATTTACACTGTACCAGATGTTAAGCAAAATAGTTAATATTCTGCCATTTTTTTCACGGACATCCCAAAGTATTTGAAGAATTCTCCACACATCCCTCTTTTTAGGTTTCATGTATTTGATGTTTTATTTATATTAAAAGCCACATGTCCATGAAAATACAACTTAGGAATCAAAAAGCATCAGGTTATTTTCTAAATGTGAAGTCTGTTTCACACGTGGGAGCTCTCATCATTGGCACCATGACCTTTCCAACCAACCCTTCCCATAGAGTCTAAAAAAACAAATGAATCCACTGGGGAATCCCAGTGTTATTGTCATTAACCAGTAACAGAGCTTGCAACTGTTTACTAGAACTGACCCTTCTTTTTTTCTTTTTTCTTTTTTTTTTTAACATTTGTTTTTTCAAGTTGGTTTCCTGGCTTCTTAGAATAAACACAGCAAGTATTCGTGGAAAATGAAGGCTCTGTGGAAGGAAACAATGCTGTCAGAAAAAAGAAAACAAAAGTGACAAAGCAAAATTCCCAACATGGCAAATGCTTTGTTTCAAATGCAGGAAGGAAAATGCAATTTTAAAATATAAACAATGGGTTATTCAGGAACTCATACTCACAGTAGAAAACAGAGCACCTTGTTTTATTATAGGACATTTTGGAATCTTTATTTTAAAAAGCCCTTCTGAAGTTGCATGATCTGACACAGATGTAAGAGCCAGCAAGCTCCTTCTCAAATATGAAATCGAACTGACTTGGGCTCTAGGGAAGCTCTTAAACTGAGTTTGAAGAATGTTTTATGATTCTATTTGTTTATGAAGTAACATCTCATGTTTGCCTCTTAAATGAGAAGCACCCTCCTAAGAAAGCTGCTTGTGGTATTTTGTCTTATTGAGAACAAGAAAATGTGATAGAATCTAGTTGGAATGTTTTTTTGAAATATTGATATGGAAACTAGTTGGTATGATATGGCATATTGCTTATTATCTGGCATATTGTAAATAACATAGATTTTACAAAGGTTAACAGCACAATTGCTAGTGAGACATTATCTGGGTTAAATCCCAGCTTCCCAGTTTTGTGACTTTGAGCAATTAATTTAACCTGGCAAAGTTTCAATTTCCTTATCTGTGAAATGGGAACAATAATGATACCTACCTCAGGAAGTTATAAGATAATTTATGAGTTATGAGTTACTGAGGTAATTGAATGAGGAAAGAGCTAGGAATAATGCCTGGGCACAGAAATAGCATTCTCTAAGCATGTATTATACTTTTGTAAGGTGAAAGGAAACAGTGAAATTTGTGACTTTTTTGTGGTTCCAGGATGTTTCAAAGTTGTCATCTTGATTTTCAAATGTCTCCAAACTATATTTCCCAGCCTCCCGAAATGTGTCTGTCACTGTAACTGGATAGTTTGTTCACTTTATATATCTGAGAATTGTTAGAAATTGCAAATTACCATTTCTACACTTGATGAAGATGCTACCAGGTAGAGGCGATGGGGTTTATGGAACATAACCACATAATGAGTTTAATATGAAGTCATATATAAGTCATATACATACTTTGGAATCTTGAGCCTTCTTCCTACCCCTTCTTTTCCTATCTCCTTTTCCTCAATATTCTTGGTCTTTTTTCTACACTTTTTTGTTCCCTGTCTCACTTTTCATATGTGGACAATTCATATCATATTAAAATAATACTAATACTTAATTAAACTCTAGTCTCATTTATATTACATGTAAGGGAAATTCTGAATTACAAATCCATTTATTGTAAGGGTCCTTGGTGAAGCAGAAGGAGAGTGAACCCTGTATTTTATCTTTTTTAAAGGATTCCCAGAACTCTACATAAATCAAAGTCAAAGGTGTTCTTGTTGGCTTAGGCTATAGGGAATTTGGGGCATTAAGGAAAGGGCAGCTTTTTAAAAAATTAATTTTCTCTGTTTTCCTTCCCTTCAGATAGAGAGGCTAGATATTACAGCAAGACATTTAACCATATAGGTCATTTGTGTTTTGAATTTCATTATGAAAATCAGAAAGGGCAAAAGTAAAGTAGAGTGTAGTACATAGAACCATCAGTTTCTTTTGAGAGGCTTAATGGTGGGACAACTTCAAGATACAGATAATATGCCTTTTTTTTCTGCAATGTACAATTATGACCTTGTAAATGACCTACTTTCTTTGGGAGAGTTTATTCTTTTTACAAGATCTCCTGAGTGATGCTTTTGAAATGTAAACCAGTGTATGACAACTAAAAACCCTCCCAATACAATTCAGAAGCCCTTTTAATGGCCTCACAAGATCCAATACAATTGATATCCTCTCCTTATCTCCTTTTCTCTCCTTAGCATCTTTAGATTTGCTCATATGTCTGCCTAGACTGCTTTTTCCCCAAGATATCCCCACGGGCTTGTTCTCTCATCTTTTTCAGATCCTTGGTCCTTGGCCATTTTACACAACCACCATCTACCCTGCCTCCTGTCATTTCATATTTGTCCTGATGTTATTTTTTTTCTCCTGAGTACTTTTCAAAAACTAATACTAAACATATTACATATTTATTTCATTTTTGCTTTTTGTTTCGTTGCATCTTCTCTATTCCTTTCTAAAATGTAAATCTGAGAAGTGTAGATATTTTTAGCTTATTAGTAAAGTAATGCATTTCAAACATATAAAATAAGCCCAAGCGCATAGTTGAGTTTAGTAGATACTTGTGGATGAATGCTTAATAAATGCACAAGTCACTTTTCAACAGAGGCTGGAAGAAACCTGCCATTTCTCTCAATATTTATTAAGAGCTATCAACCGAGGGAGGTAGAACAGGCAAGGTCACTGGTTAGATAGCCACAATTACATTTTTTTAAAAAAGGTTATTCATGTAGTTTCCTATGGGGTATAATTATGAGAGAGACCTATAGGTCTACCTAAATTAGTTTGCCCACTAATTGAAATTTCTACTTCTATTCTGCTCTAGGAGACAATCCAATTACAATGCCTCAATCCATGGATCACTGCCAACATTGATTCAACAGAATTTGGCTCAGAGGGAATTTGGTTCCCCCATATGCTGAATGAGAAAAACTATCTAAGCAGCTTTGAACTTGGTCAGAGTTGGGTTTGATTCCCAGCTCTGCTAGTAATTACCTATGTGAACATAGTGAGGTTTCTGACCCTTTTTTAACTTTGATTTTCTCTTCATTAATAAATGAGGCACTGAAGATGTTGCATTAGTTAGTTTCCTATGGCTGTTGAAACAAATTATTACAAACTGAAAAAGAAAAACACATAAATTTATTCTCTCACAGTTCTGGAGGCCAGAAGTCCAAAATCAATATCAGTAGGCTGAAATCAAGGTGTTGGCAGGTCCAGGAACCCTCTCAAGATTAAGGTAGACTCATTCCTTGCTTCTTCCAGCTTCTTGTTGCTGTCAGCTTTCCATTGTTTGTAGCCACCTTATCTAACCTTCCTATTGCCTTCTCTTTTTTTTATCTGTATAATTTCTTGCATCTTCCATCTTATAAAGCACAGGTCTTTTGAGCTCGCACAGATAATCCAGAATAATATCATCATCTCATGATTCTTAATTTAGTCACACCTTCAAAGATTCTATTTCCAAATAAAATAACATCTACAGGATCCAGGGATTAGGACATGGATATATTTTGGGGAACCATTTTCCAGCCTATTACAGGTGTCCTTTTAGGATTGACATTATAATGGGTGGCATATTTTATGAATTCATTTAACTTCCCTTATTCTTTTCCCTCTCTTTACATCTCTACAACTGTGCCTCACAGCACCACTTCCCTCTGACTCCCATCCCCCCAAGCTAGATAAAACTATGAAACAGACTCTCCCTGCCCTAGGCATCCCTATTGCCTTTTAATCTTTCCTCACATTAGTCAAAAACACTTATTTAAGAATTGCCCAATGCAATGGCCAACACTTTGGGGGATTAAAAAGAGAAAAATTTCCTATCCACAGATTATATTCTGGTGTAGGAGAGGATAGTTAAACAACCACTTGTAATATAAAGAGGAAGAGTATATAATTCACACAGAAGTCTCTATAATGCACAGTAAGGTATAAAGGAATGCACAATGTTATTGAGAGGTAGGAGTTAGAGAAAATATCTTGGAATCAATGAAATTTGGACTGAGCCTCAAAGAAAGGAAGGAAATCAATGGGTTAATAATGTTGGAAGAATTTTCCAGATAGAAGGAAGGCACAGCAGAGAGTGTTCTTTTATTTCTCTGGAAAATCACCACTCCCCTCTGTCTGCCCTAGCTGTCTTCCCCCAGGTCAGCTCATCCAAACCTGCTTTTTCTTCAGTGTGCCATGTGGGAAAATATCATCTTCTCTAACTCTCCCTCCAATTAGCTGCTTTAATCCAGGTGTTGAATAGAAAATAATATGATTTAATTTATATGGTATGTGCGCTGATAGCTCCTAAAATCTCCTAGAACAAAGAGAAGTTTCCCAACAGGAATGTTCCTGTTAGAATTATATGCCATGTACAAAATTAGATCCAGAATGAGTGTGCTCCTAAATCATTTATATTAAATAAGGTTACTCTAAACTAAGAACATGATGAGTATAGGAAATATTTCAAATGGTAAAAATGCCTAAGTAAGCAGCAAAGATTCTGAGCTATAGAAGGCCACTTCATGATTTTTTATTCTCCATCATGCCTATGTTGTCAGGAGAAAAGAATTCTGTCTTCCAACCTCATCCTACCCCACCCTCCTAAAACAGGAAAGAGAAAACCCTTATTTTTTAATGTTCTCTTCACATTTTCTAAGATGCAACTTGGGAAGCAATGGACAGAAACAAATCACGCAACCCTCCCCTTTTTTTCCAACTAATTCAGAATGAATTGGATTTACACAAGCAACAGTGCTTAAGCAAAACCGTTCCTATGGTTACACAGAAGGCTTTCTAAATGTGGCACGAGATGCAGGCAGCCAAAATGACTTGACTGTTTATGTTAAATATGAAGTCTATTCCCTATTGAAATTTAATGATCTACTAGCTGCATTTTAGCAGCTTGCACCCAGATAAAATTAACATTTCGAATACATTTGGAGAGATAAATTGCTTTAGCAATTGGCAAGTATTCACTCAGTTTTATTTGATCACATCAGTGATTCAGATGAAAGCATTTCTCCCTGTACTATTAGAAATTGGGTCTACAAATTGTCCTCATCTCTGGGCCTTTAAGTCCCCAAACACATTTTATTGTCTTTTTGCAGGTTAGCTGGTGCCAGATGTTAGACCTAACACTTGGTAAGAGAACTCAGAAAAAATATATTGTTCTTTTAAAGCAATCAGGCAGAATCAACACTGTTCTGTGTTGCTTCTCTTGAGCCATCTAGTAATTCTCAAATAACCAACAAGGTGAACAGTTCAGATGGGGTGAAGTCCATTTCCCACCTCCTCCTCTTTCCCCTGAATGAGAAAGACAATCTGTCTGTTTTGAAAAGCTGACAGGAAATTGGAGCTGGGAAAGATATATTCACTGTGTATTTTAGCTGACACCATTCAGATTTGCTACATAAAGGAGTTCCTTCATGTCTGTTAGTAGGAACTTCCCCTTGAGCAAAAACAGAAAATGAAAACAGCCTCCAGGTTGCCACCCTCATCCTCACATATTTATTTTTATATTAGTTCAATTCAACTAATACTTATTGAGCATCTTATAAGGACTAATCATGATGTAAGGGGGTATGGCTATAGAAATAAAGTACATAGTTCCTAAACACAAATAAAACTTCATTAAGTAGATGGGATGGGCAAGAAATCATGCCAAGTCTTTCTTCTCAATTGCTGACTATGTATATCTGTGTATCATTGTCACCATCATCCACTAATGTAATCATGCCAAACATAAAAATTTTACTGAAGATTTGAGTTGTCAGAGAGAATTATTGTACACATCTTCCTTGGAATATCTCCAGAACTCAATCTCCCCAAGTCTCCTACTGGGCGATTAAGTAAGGTTACTCTACAGGGGCACCCTCCCAAAACAAAAACAGGTTCAGAAAAGACATCTGTCTTTCTATCCAGTACTCATGTCTTCAGTTTGCATAACCAAGAAGGATGAACCTTAGGATCTTGATTGATGAACTCTCTAAAATTCAGCTGCAACACATTTAAATCCTTGAAACACAAATTTGTCAAAACTTCTCTAGCTTTTGCTTATTAGAGCAAAATATTTTACTCTAAATAGAAAATCAGACAAGCTGGACATTTAATAATAGTTTAATTATAATTTATTTCTTGAGATAAATGTACTTAACAAATCTGGCACTTGAGAATTTCAATCTGTTCAAGGAAATTTATTTTGAAATGGCAAGTAGAAATACATTCATCACATATTGATTCTCCTGTCAAGTTAATTCCCAAATTTAAGTTAACTCTTAGTGCTCTAGTCATTTCAAAATTATTCATTATGATCATTGTTATTACTATTTTTGTTCAAAATTTTAGTAAATTTTTTCTTTTAGAATATTCATTGAGGGGAGGGAAAATGCATATTTGTCTTTTTTACTTTTTGAAAAAAATAGTGGTCTAGGATCTATTCTTTCATAATATGTTTCAAGGGACTAGTATACAAAATATGAGAGGCTTATTGAAATGCATGTTTGTATTTTGTACAGATGACCTGAAACCTGATATTGAAATGAGTTTCAAAGGTGATCCCCATCTGAATGACACAGTCATAACAACTGAGTCGAGTTCAGATAAATTTTATAGGTAGGGGCATGTTGTAGAAGAACCCTGCCCTGCCTCCATTCCTTTATAGGTGTTAATGGAAAGTCCTGATAGTTTAGTAGGTGTAAGGGTTCAAAAGGTGCCACCCTGGCATGTGGATTATTGTGAGCTGAACACAATTGAGGCCCAAAATGCTCATGAAGAGCTTTTTCCTCTCCCTTAACTGCCTACGTGTATTTAGATAAAGGGCCTCGCCCAGGAAAAATACTATCACTAGAGATCTGCACAAAGAATATGGGATTGGAGTAGTAGGGGGAAGGTGGCAAGGCTTGGAGACCAAAGTCCATGTGTCCAGTTGTCTCTGCATGGCATAGCAAACATTTGCTTTTCCATCTTCATGAGAATTGCCTTCTTCCCCTTTGAAGTTCCAGACTCCACTTCTTCTCTCTAGTTTAGGTTGGCATATAAATTCCAATTGCCTGATTACCTATGGACCCCCATGTTCTTATGGAGACCCTGTATATACAAAATTAAGGTGTGTTATTTTTATCCTGTTAATCTGTTTCATGTCAATTTTAGGCAGAAAAACTTAAAAGGGTAGAGGAAATTTTTTCTTCTCAACATAGGTAAAATACTGAACAGTCTCCCACAATCCAGTGGAAGATTCTATTTACCAACTTGGTGCAATTAAGAACTAATTTCCAAATGAAGGGTTGAGCTAAATACAAGTTACATTTCCTTAGAGAACAGTTCTTTATGTAGAACTCCATAATGGTAGACCTTGAATATAAAACTAAAGAGTTGATCTTCATTCTTAAAACATGATTTATGTGTGAGATGGACACTGGGAACTTTTTTAGCAGAAGAGTACAATGATCAAACTTGATATTGGACAGATTGAGAGATTACAGAGGACATCATAAACTTGAAAACATAGGGTCATGAACGTAAATGCTGTGCCAAGTCAGTCAGCTGCATGGTTTTCACTGCAGGAGACAGATCATTTCTAGTCAAGCAAAGGCCAAGAAGAACATTGGTCTATAAAAAAATTGTTCTTCCAAAAATGATGAATTATTTTTCCATCCTAAATTCACTATGTTAAATTCAAAGAGACATGTTTATTATAGTGTCTATTGGAAGACATATCTGCTCTTTCCATCCTTGATCTCTTTGCCTTCATTATTAAAAAGAGAGATAGAAAAAAATGATAGTAATGAGTACCAGATGTATTTTAAAATAATACTGATAAAATATTGATGCCTCAAGTATATATACAAGGAACTCATTTTTTTTCAATATGAAATATAGGAGGTTCAAATAATATGTTCATGGGGTAGAAATAGTTAATTTTTCAGGGCTGTTCTCCAGAGTTCACATCAACAGTCCATGCATAACATAATGTAAGATGTATTTAAATACCCAAAAGTAATTTCATCAGGCAATGAACCACGGTGTTTTTCCCGTTTGTTCTTACTCAGAACACACTCACCAGTTCACTCAGCATCCATCACTTTTATTTTGTATCAGATACTCATTGTCTGAAGTAATAATGGATAAGTGATCCAAAGAATAGGGCATTGCTTTGAACTGCTGACACATTGCAGAAAGCTTGTATTATGCAGTATTGTACCGCCAGCCAAAATACCCATATTCAGCTCAGAGCTCGTTGCAGAAAGCATGCCACTGTGCCCACATTTTTGCATAATAGATATTCTATAGTGGGTGATTAAAATGGAAGGCTTTCCATTTTGTTCAATACAATGAGAAATCGTTTATGATGTATTTAATTTTAATCATATCACCACAGACATATTTTTCATGAACTATGTTTGAAAGCCTTATTTTTATTTTGTTAATGTAAAATATTTTGAAGTAGTAACCAAATTGAGACCAAAAATGAGTGTTTTTTAATACTTTTATGTGAATTGTTTGAGATATAAACTCACATTGTATAAAATTATTTTTTTACATAGTGTCACTAAAATGCCACTGATTAACCAATAAAAAATAGAGTTAAAGAAGCATCTATTTTGCCAGTTAAGCAAGATTCTGAACATACAATTACAGTATTATCTACACAAGAACACAAACTCGGGAGATGTCTATCTATAACATCGGACCATCTGCATGAATCTTGTGGCACAGTGAACATAGTTTACCAAAGAAACCAGTTAAGGCATTTCTTTCATTCTTTTTTCCACCTAGAGGCAAAAATATATGTGCGTGTGTTGGAGGGCTAGAACGGAGTGTGTGTGTGTGTGTGTGTGTGTGTGTGTGTGTGAGAGAGAGAGAGAGAGAGAGAGAGAGAGAGAGAGAGAGAGAGAGAGACGTTTAAGACATTTTTTATCTCTATGTCTTAAAAACAATCCTATCTAATAAAGAGGTAATATGCAAATTTACCATAACTCCAATACCCAAGATGGCCACCCCCCATGGGACACAAGATGGCCACCCCCCATGGGACACAAGATGGCCAATTGGGGAGAGCAGTTGGGAGAGACCAGGCCTGCAAGGGTGAGCAGTTGGGGGCAACCAGGCTGCAGGGAAAGACAGTTGTGGCGGGGGACCCAGTCCTGCAGGGGAGGCCAGTTGGGGTGGACCAGCCCTGTAGTGGAGGGCAGTTGAAGGGAACCAGGCCTGCAGGGGAGGGCAGTTGGGGGGGACCAAGCCTGCAGGGGAGGGCAGTTGGGGGATGGGGACCAGGCCTGCAGGAGAGGGCAGTTGGGGGTGACCAGGCTGGCAGAGGAGGGCAGTTAAAGGTGACCAGGCTGGCAGGAGAGGGTATTTAGGGGCAATTGGGCCAGCAGGGGAGCAGTTAGGCATCGATCAGGCTGGCAGGGGAGTGATTAGGGGGTGATCAGACTGGCAGGCAGAAGTGGTTAGGGGCAATCAGGCAAGCAGGCAGGCAAGCGAGCAGTTAGGAGCTAGCAGTCCTGGATTGTGAGAGGTATGTCCCAGTTTGGAGAGGGTGCAGGCTGCACTGAGGGACACCCCCTACCCCCGCCGTATAGTAACCATTATATTCTAGAGTTCAATTAAATGGAATCTTCAGTTCAGGGTGTGTTTTGATAAATTGAATTTGCAAGTCACAAGGTAGGTAGTGAGAATTTTCATTGGCCTTTCTGTCGAGCCAAAGAGGATGACTAGCATAGAGTTATGTGTGTGTTTCCCTTGCACATAGTGAGACATGACATACTGGTTTTCTCTGTTCCTTTATTGCAAGCACTCTAAAGGCTATGTTTGGATCTTTGGTGATTTGGGAACTTGAATTTCTACAGGGTAATAACTGTATCCAGTAGCCTAGAACCAAGTTTCCCTTTCCAAACTAACATGGCAGCCCCAAGAAATGGGAGGAATGGGGAAACAAGCCAAGCTACCACTACTGTGCTGAGTGGATGAAATGAAAAAGGATGTGCAATGTTAGACTATTGTCTGGATGGCTGAAAATATTGGTCTCTAGACAAAGTTTGTGATTATATGAAATGCATTCTAACCTCGTGGCATTATACTTGCTTTTAGTAACTATTAGTATTATAATTTGCCTTTCCACCATGAAGATTGAATGTGTCTATTATTGAAAGTTCTTTCTAGTTGAGTTATACACAATAGATGCTTTTTATAATCATACTTATGAAAGGTCATAAATGTCCTCCATTACTGCTTGGAAAATCCATGAAATTCTTCTGGAAAAATATCCTCTGGTAGGTTTCTACAATATAAACTCATTTCTTGACCTGTGGCATTCATTACCATTTTAGAGGGGTATTTTGTTGATGGTAACATAAAATGAATGTGTTTTATTCATTTTAATATTGACAATGCTGCATGTTTGGGGGTATTTCCCTCTGAAATTCATTTATGTTCAGCACTCAATAGCTGCTTTCTTCCTCTCTGGTGAATAAAATTCTGCTGGCCTTTCTATAAGAAAAGGATGACACAATTGCCTTCCCCTCAGAGGAGGATACTTACTTGTTTCCCCCTTAGTGTGAATAGATGCACATTGATCCATTTGCACTCTCTTACTTGTCTCCTTTGTTATTGAAGACACCATTTCTGAAATGTTGACCAGGGTAAAAGGAGACTTGTAGCTAGCTGACTGCAGCAGTCTCTGCTGGAAAGTGATCACACTCTGGTAGTACCTGGTTGGTACTATTATGTACCCCTCAGGCAATCTAAATGGTGACCAACTCCCTGAATCAGGCCTAGTTTTCTTCTCACAGCTGAGTAACCAGAAATAGATTATTTGCTGCTCATATAGAACTTTAAAAAAAATGTATATACTAGTAAACCATGTTTTTATCTGTTTTCCCTCAAAATTTTTATTAAGGAAATCTTGATAAAACAATAATCAGTTTTATTCTCTTACCTAGTTAAAAACTGTTCATATTTCTTCATATTATTTTTATTTTTAGGAACCATTTGAAAGTAATTTGAAGAGAGCATAACATTTTCCTCTTAAATATTTCAGCATCTTCTAGAATAAGTACATTGTCCAATGTAACTATAATACCTTTATCACAATTTAAAAATGTAAAAATAATTACTTGATAGCTTCTCTTATTCAAGTCATATTCAAATGTCCCCATTTGTATAAAAATTGAATTTTATAGTTCTCTTTTTCCCAACCCCACTTCGGAGCCAATTTTATTTTTTTGCATTTTATATAGTGGTTATTCAAGACAGCTTACAGTGTCATAAATTGCATGGGCTTTCTTATGATGGCAGTTTTTCATCCCAATTGTTTGAGAAAATACATAATGGCAAAAATAAATGAATGAGTGAATAAGAATACCTGGTACATGGTAGTTATTTTGAATTTCCTTGCTGAATACATGAATTTAGTAATGTTTTTAGTTGACATTGCATATATTTCTACAACAGTGCTATTTTTCTGTGTGAGATGCACTTTTAAATTTAGTCTACAGAATCTAAAAATAGCTAATGTGATTTTGAACATTTAATTATGCCCCTGTGTGGACCAAGCACTGAGTATTAGCTTATTTAATTTTTATAACAAGCCTATACGATACCATTTTATAGATGAGAAGATTGGACAACTTAAGTATTTTTCTAAAGATTTCAGAGTTAGCAAGAGATACAATCTAGATATAAACTTGAGTTTAAAGGCTTATCACATATGGTATAGCGCTCTGTAAGACAATACCAGATGCATGAGAGGTACAGGGAGAAAGGTTAAAGGGGGGAGGGAGCTTACTTGCCCTCTTGCACTTTCTCCTCAACCCCATCCAGCAGACAGGCGGGTAGCTGTCTGTCTGTTCCATCATTAGAAACATTGCCAAACATTCTGCTTAATTCCTGTTGTGGCCTTATGAAAACCTATTCTCTGTGAAAAAAGCCTTTGGAAATATAAAGAATCAGTGCAATGTGTTTTTTTGTTGTTGTTCAAAGAGAGTTTTGAGCAAGGTCATGTCTGTTTCCTGAATGGACAGGGTCAGGATAGGAAAACTGGAGACTTTCCCAGTGCAGAGAGCCAAGATTTCATTGTGTCATAGCATTATTCTCTTTGAAGTAAATTTCCAGAAATCAGACACACCCAAATCCAAACTTAAATACAAAAAACATCCTAAAGCCAACTAGGCCTGATTCAGGGAGTTAGTCACCATTTAGATTGCCTGCTCTTCTGTTCTCTTCCATTAGTGGAGATAACCACACCTTTCTTTTAACATTGGATTACTCTAACACAGCATATCCTTGATCCTGAATTGTCAGGAGGATAACTCAGAAAAGAGAAGGCATCAACTCTATTAAATGTCTGATTCCATCACAGCTGCAGAGTTTGACCACCAGTGTAGACAATCTCCTATTTTCATGGTTTCATGCCCATAAAATGCATTTTTATTATTGATGTTGTAAATTAGTCATCCACTCACTTAGAATAGAGCCATACCCTCAATGAGAAAAGCCTTCCTAAAAAGCGAAGTGGGTGGCTTAAAAAATATATAGCTCTAGAACAGCATCTGGCCAGCAGTGGGCCTCTTTTGTGGGATTAGCTGCAAGTCTGCTAGCACATTTTGTAAAAACACACAAATGAACTAAATTAAATGTCCACTAAAAGTCAAAATGAATCATAAAAGTGATCAATACTATGTGTGAGAAAGACTTGTTATAGATATAAAAACCTTCTATATGGGACATGTATTTCTAGATGTCTTGCAAGTTAAACACATGGAGAAGAAATCATACAAGTTTGAACCACAAATGAAATGTGGAATCAGAACCATAGCTTTCTATGTAACCCAATCTGTAAGTGCCCTAAATGCTCCTCATTCTGGGCATTAGGTAAATACTAAGCAGGGGTGGCAATATTCTTTCCTGTCTAGGCAAGTGTCATTACTTCTGTAAAGTCTCTGAGCTAGCGGGCACAATAAAAGACACAATTTCCACAACTTGAAATATGCCTTTTACTGGTGCACCTTCTCTTTTTGTGTGTGTGTGTGGTGTAAATTACTGTTACCTACTGGAAATCTAAGAATGTTAGTTCTCAGTTACCACTTATTAACATTAACCTTTCCTCTCCCAAATGCCAAAGAGTTCAAGCAGGTATAATCAGCATATTTTATTTTGCCCTTTTCAGTAAGCTATTTGATAATACTTTTTTTTGCTCCTAATTGAAGTTAAAAGAAATAAAAAAAAGAAATCTGCCAGTTTTTGAGCATGTCTCAGTTAGCTTAGAGCAAACAGAACTTATATCACTGCTTGTCAAGGTGTTTCAAGGTGTCTCCATCTTGGAGGTCCTATGGGAGATACGTCTTTCATTTATTAAAATGCAAAACAAATATAAGTTATTCAATAAGGCACTGAGCCTCTTTTCATGCTACCAAGCAGCCATCTCTGTCACTACATACTATGATATAAGTCCCATGTCCCAAATATTCATTTCGTTTGCAGTTTGCCACATGCATTTTCTTCCTATCTCATTGGCTTTTCCTTTCCAGCTTCCTTCAGTAACTCCTCCTTCTCTGACTGTCCTTAAATGTCAGAGTACTTTAATGTCCAATTCTCCATTCTTCTCTTCACTAAGGATAGCCTCCCTTGGGAAAGCTCTTCATTCCTAGGGCATTACATAGCACAACACTGCTCATGCTCATGTTCGTATCGCCAGTTTGGGGTTCTGAACTCTAGATTATTACACCCAACTTCTTTAAAAAAATTTTTTAATTAAATCTATGCCCTAGCTGGTTTTGCTCAGTGGATAGAGCATTGGCCTGTGGCCTGAAGAGTCCTGGGTTCAATTCCAGTCAAGGTCACATGCCCGGGTTGCAGGTTCATTCCCCAGTAGGAGGTGTGTAGGAGGCAGCTGCACAATAATTCTCTCTCATCATTGATGTTTCTATTTCTCTTTCTTCCTCTCTAAAATCAATTAAAAAAACTATATTTAAAAAAATTAAATTTATTGCAGTGACATTGGTTAATAAAATTATATAGGCTTCAAGTATATAACTCTATAATACACCATTTGTATATTATATTGTGTGTTTACCATCCAACATCAAATCTCCTTCTGTCAACATATATTTGACCTCCTTTACCCTTTACGACTGACCCACTCTGGTAACCACCATACTGTTGTCTGTGTCTATGAGCTTTTTTTGTTTGTTCATTTGTTACCCAAAATCTGACTCAGAATCTGTAATATTTTATACATTTATTATAACAAAATAGGAATTCTTGATATTTTTTCCAGAAGTGGACTTACTCTAGACTTCCCATTTTAATAAAATGTACTGCTACTGGACAAGCCAATATCAGATGGGAAGCCTTGATTCCTCTTTTTTTCCTGCATTTTCCATACACAACACAAATCCTTCATCTCTTCCTCTAAAATATATCCTGAAATTGTTCCCTCTTTGTCCACTGACATGCCCCTTACTCAAGCTATCACCATCTCTCCAAAAGAAAGCTGAAATAACCTCCAGGCTGCTTTCTAGCTTCCAGTCTCTCCCCTCTATAGTCTATACTTTACACAACAGAGTGATTGGAAAAATAAGTGTAGATAAGATGATATAACTTCCTGCTTCAAACTCTAAAATAGCTTCCCATCAAGAAAAATACAACCTCCTAACTATAGCTTATAAAATTCTGCATGGTCTCTACCCCTTAACTCTGGCCACTTCCCCACACACACTCTGCTGCAGATCCTTTGGCTTTCTTCTAACACACAAAGGCCAATTCTACCCCATGGTCTTGCACCTGCTACTTTCTCTGCCCAGAACACTCTTTCCTCTGATCACCCATGCCAGTGGTGGGCAAACTCATTAGTCAGCAGAGCCAAATATCAACAGTACAACGATTGAAATTTCTTTTGAGAGCCAAATTTTGTAAACTTTAACTTCTTCTAATGCCACTTCTTCAAAATAGACTCACCCAGGCCATAGTATATTTGTGGAAGAGCCACACTCAAGGGGCCAAAGAGCTGCATGTGGCTCGCAAGCCACGGTTTGTGACCACTGACTCAGGCCATATGGACATGTCATCTCAGAAAAGATTTTCCTGCTCCTTCCCCCTTTAAAACTACCTCTCCCCCAAAATCTCACCTTAACCCCCAACTCCACATGCCACTTTCCTTTTCTTTGTGGTGTCATTACTACCTGGAAATATATATTGAAGTATCCATTGCCTGCCTCCTCCACCAGAATGGAAGCTCAGTAAGTTCAGTAACTTTACCTATCTTGTTCAGACAAATTTCCTGTGTCTCCTACCTGAAACAGTGCCTGATATGTATAACAGTCAATTAGTCAATTGATGTTTGTTGAATCAATGACTAATCAGCAGGAGTTCTTGATAAATAGGATAATTTAATCCATTATGAGACTTGTTTTGTTGCTTTTTGATGAATCATGTTTTTTGCTTGTTTGTTTTTATATCAGTGGCCCACTAACCAAAAAAGGGACATATCTATACTATACTCTAACAGAGAAACCCTTTTTAAAAGTCTAGGTAGATTTGATTTTAAAAAAAAGCATTGCTGAAAAATTGGACTTATAGTGTCACTTACTCACCCGAAAGTGATTTTTGTGTATGTGTCCAAATTCTTAAGAGATTATGGCATTGGGCTTTAAACTTCAATGTGTGTAACAATCACCTAGGGAAGCTAACTGATGAATCTGGTATTCAGTTCTACATCTTGGTTTGTTAATAAGCCCCAAGTGACCTTGATGCAAGCTGCACTTTGAACTGCTGTGAGAAATACAGGCTGTGAGTTTTGTCATTTATCTTATAAGTCTGAGAAAAATAGTTTTATACCTGTCTGATTTCTCTTTCACAGAGGACAAGATTTTGTCACTTAGGTGTCCAATGCTGGACTCCTGAAGACCACAGCTCAGTCATGTGAGATACCTGTCAACCATGAGGAAGCCCAGGGGATGGATCAGTTCAAAGTGAAACCTCCTTGATATTCTGTTTTAAGCACCAAATAGAAAGTATAGGCAAAAAAGCTGATGCATAGCTGAAAAGCAGAAAGACAATGAGAGGCCAAAAAGAGAATCTCAGGATGGAAGAAGAAATTTTCATAAATGAAAATGGAGATCTTCATAAACTGCCTGGGTCAGCCTCATTTAAAAGTGCAAGAGCAGGTTCAACTTGCCCAGGTGGTAACAATGGAAACATACAGAGTTTTGCACTTTCCAGTTAGTGCATGAGAAATCTGCTATAACAGTACAGAGTAGAGACCTTTATTATGGTTGTGGTTTTGATCAGCAAGCCATTCTCTTTAATTCCCAGGTCACACAGAGTGAGAGTCGACTAAGTGTTTTAGCTAACAAAGCAAGGTCATGGACATTTGCAGTATGTACACAGATTGTGATGTGGTAAGCAAACTGGGAGTTAGAGGAGAGATATTTCTTTTTTGGGTTTGACATATATTCTGCAATTTTAATTCTTAAAAGTATGCCATCTTAATGTTATTAATAGCACTATTTTTTAATTCCATAAATCTGGAACGATTTAATTGCTTCTTAGTCTTGCGTTATGGCAAAATGTTTCCATGAGTACCTGTTTTAGGTCATTTGAATTGTAATACTCATTTTAATCAGAGTTACCACACTTACATTCATTGAAAGTTTACTGATGAAAAAACTGAAGCTTATGGACCTTGAATGATTTCCCCTATGTCATATAACCATTAAATAGCAGAACTGGGATTCCACCTAGGTCTGCCTGATCAAAGCCTGTGTCTTACATGGACTGCCTGGACTCAGTGCTAGCAGTCCAGCCTTGCTTTCCTCTCTCCTCTCTGCCCAGTGTACCCTACACCATAAATTAGGGGTACTAATAATGCTGCCCCACCATGAGGAGTCCCATCTAGTTGCCAAACTTGAATCCTAGGAGTGAGGAGGAGTTATGTATAGTCAGAAGTCCTGGAGGCAAATATTCTGGTCTGAATGGTGATATGGGCCAGGCTGAGGGCCTCCCATCTACTTCAACCATGTTAGACAATTCTGCTTGCCGGGATATCTGACTGCTTCTTCCTTCTCTATCCCGCTCTCACTCTCAGAAAACTGATCTTAATCCAGAGCTGCTGAATGCCAGGTGCCTGACACTTTTGCCTAATTCTTGATAGTAGTGTTCTTGGTGATTGTCACTGGTTCCAGTATCATATCAATGAGTGTGTGCTGACTTTCCTTACCTGTGTATTGGACACCTACTGGTTGACAATAATTAGCCCTTCTAGAAACTGAATACCACCCTATCCTACTCTATCAGGATTCCACTATGCCTAGGGTTCCCTATACACTCAACTACTGATTGGCATTGGGAGACCTAAGCCTTTGAGAGTAATATGTGGGCAAGAGGAGTTAGAGGATGGCTTCTTAATTTTTATGATGTACAGTTAACTTATCCCAGCAAATAGGCCAGTCTCAAGGAAAAGGACCCTGCACATGAAAGGACTGAACCATCAAGTTAAAGGTGAGTTCAGATTTCTGGGTAAGATACATTTCAAACAGTGTTTATGCTATCTGGAGATCATGCTCAGGAAGCTGAGTTAGGATAAACCTGCTTCCTTCCACTGCCTGGCTCAAGAGATAGGACACAGAAGGAAATCCTGATATAGAACTACTTCTGTCCAAGAGAGCCAGAGAATCCCAAGTGGGAAATGGAACAGGCCTTTCCATTTTACAACTTCTTTTCCCCTTCATCCTTTTGCTGAGATTTTTTTTTTTGGTAGTAATTTGTTTAATTGCCTGTCTTCTGGGTAATAGTGTGATCCCTGGGAGGGCCACCAGTTTACTTTTGCTCACCATTGTATCTGTCTGGGATACAAAGAATGTGCTCAATCATTGTCAGTTACTGGAGACAATGAATAAATGAATGGTGGAAAGAACAAAAGACCTTCATACTAGAAAATAAACTATATTGAAGAAAATGTAGGTCCCAACTGGCTTCCCAGATACTGGATGAGATATCCTTAAAACCATGCACACAAATATTATAGGAGTCAAAATTATAATGATGAGCAGTAGAACTGTTTTCTGCATATGCATGTTGCACTTTTTAAATGACAACTGTAAAATGTCTTGCTAAAATCCTTAAAGTGCTGAAACATTTATATTTGATACCTAAGCCAACAGAATGGATATATTTAATACATTGCTAGCTAAAAGCCATCTAAAAATTTCCTTCTTGTTTTACCCCTCACCTTTCTCTCTACCCCATGTGGAAGGGAAGACCTAGGTACCATGGTGCAAAATTCTACTATAATATCACTCCTGGGATTATCTGGCTTTGGTACATTTGTACATAACAGTTCTAATGTCACAGCAAGAATTTTTTTTCCCTCCTGTTTATTTCTCTGAAGCGATAATAAGCAATCCTGTGTGACATCGCCTGTGGAGCGGTTGCCAGGCAGCAGAAAGAGATCTGCAGCAGGAGGCAGGAGGGATGGGGGGCGGGGAGATGAGAGCAAAGCAGGAGAGGATGTAGGAGGGAGGAGGGCTGAGCAAGTGGGGGTTGGGCTCTGAAACTGCTGAGCCAGAATTCTACCTCCTTGTCATCCTTCATGTTCCAGGCACATAATGAGCCAATAAGCTGAACCTTGGAGGGGAAATAAAGATGGAAAAGAAACAGTTGAATGTTGTCATTAAATAGGGTGTCAGAAATGTTTCTTATTTTGTGAAGAAAGGGCTTCAGATCTTTTTTTCTGCTGAACTTTGCTTCTTGGGAAATGCAACTCTACAAATATCATAAAAGGGCCAGCTTCTCAGTGGCTAAAGCAACAAATAATTAACGCATAATATCTTCCAGCACTCTGCGTGGGGAACATGCACATTCTAACTTGAAAGGCTTCAACTTCTCTCTTTGTGTGAGGAAGAAAAACACAGAGGAAGGGTACTTAACCCTTGAGGAAATATGCAGTATTGAGAGACATTTCTGTACCTGAGAGAAAGGAGGTCATTCAAGGTGTTTCTGGAATCTGGCAGTGTGAGGCTTTCTGCAGTTTTGAAAATTGAGACCTGTAGCTGAATCCCATCTCCTGGCTCTGTACAAATATTTTTCTAGTGAGATCACATGATTGGACTGGGATCCTAGCATAAAAAGTGGGGGCAGATGGCATACAGGTTCCTCCATGCTGGTCTGGATGTCCCCCAGCACTGTGTATCTCGCCTTTTGCCAGCCTTCCAAGCTGTCTGTGACTACTTGGATACTGTCCAGTGGTAACAGACAATGATTTTTATTTAGATTTTTGATTATACTTGTTAATCAAATAGAACCAGAACAGAAGTTTCGTTCAAAACAAACAATGTATTTACAGATAGCTTTATTGGGTGGATGCACATTTTAAGGTTCTAAAGTTGCTAGTAATTTCTCTCAGAAGATGCAAACTCATCATCTGAGAAAGGAAAATGAGACAAGACCTGTTAAAATGGCAAGATGGTCAGAAAGAACATTAATGAAATAATGACCATGCTTCTTTTTCACTTTAGCAAAGAAGGCTGGAGGTGAAAGAAAGAATATAAAGTGAAGAACATTAACTCTGAAAATTATAAGGTGTAACAAATCCATTCCCTTCCCCATTTCCCATCATACACTTCTATTTAGTGGCTATTTTTTTTTGTTTTTAGTCCCAACTAAGGTCATGAATGAATCAATCAAGGATAATCAATGATTTTCTGTACACTCTAGGAGGAAGATAATATGTCAGGAGACAAATACTCTTCAACATAAGCATAAATCACACAAAGAGATAGGAAAGCGATTCAGATATGGGGTGAATCAGAGAGATGAATTCACTGAGAACAAGCAAGAACCAAATCCACCAAGAAGCAGGGCTAGATGCAGAGACAGTCTCATTCTGCTGGCTTCCAGAAGGCTAACATTTTTTTCTAAGGAACTGAAAAATATTTATAGACACTTGACAGTTCTGTAGGTAGCACACTTGGAGTATGGACAATCATGCTTTCTGGAATATCCTGTGATTGAGGTTTTGTCTATAAGGCACAGAGGAAGAAACTAATCAGGGAAGTTGCTGGTTTGCCTGACCACACTGGTTAACAACAATCTCCACAGAGCCTCCATGGAAACTGGAGCTGCAATAGCACACGTTTTTCATGTGAAATTGCACTTTTAATAAAAGCAAAAGGGAAAGATGCTCTAGGGTCAGTTTCATATCTGTGCCACAACAAAAATCTCTATCCAAAGTCCATAATTGTTCTTCATGGCTTGCTTTTTCTAAATGTTATCTTTTAATATTAGTTTTATTTTATCAAAGTTATACATGAATTTCAAAATGTTAATGGGGCTTTTCCAAGTCTAATTTGATATCCCCAAATTAATAGCAATGGATGATAAAACCTGCACATGCTAAAGGCAGATCATCTATCCAGATCGGTCAAAACCCAATATTGTGACTGTTACACCATCATGTTCCTCCAGCCCAGCTACAAAGAGTTGCTCAGAGAATGAAAGGCCATGTTTGTAATAAAGCTTACTATCTAAAGTGAATGTGCAGTGAAAAAATATCCATATGAGTGCTTATATAAAAGGTCATTTGGCTGGCAACTACAGGCAGCCTTGAGGAAATAAAGGGCCTTCAGCTGATAGCCAGTAAGAAGTCAGGCCCTCAAAGAAATTAATTTGCTAACCATCTGAAAGAGTTGTTGGCAAGTGGATTCTTCCCCCATCGAGCATCCAGATAAGAATGAATCTCATCTGACACTTTGATTGGAGCCTTGTGAGACCCTGACTAGATGATCTAACCAAGTTGTGCCCAAATTCGTCCCATGGGAACTTTCAGACAATAAATGTGTGTTGTTCTAAGGTACTAAGTTTGTAGAAATTTGTTACACAGCAATATACTAGTAGAGTTAATATAATGATCTAGAACAAGTTTTTTCCCCCCTCTGAGTCTGTTTCCTCACCTATTAAAAACAGTAAAATAAAGTAAAAATAAAGTGAATGTGCTAGCCCTGGCCAGTATTTTTCAGTGGCTAGAGCATTGCCTGTGCACTGAAGGTTCTCAGGTTTCATTCCTGGTCAAGAAACCTGGGTTGCTATTAGATCCTGGCCTCAGTTGGGGCATTTGTATGAGACAACCAATCAATGTATCTCTCTCACATCAATGTTTCTCTCTCTCTCTCTCTCTCTCTCTCTCTCTCTCTCTCTCTTTCTCTCTCTCTCTCTTCCCTCCCTTCTACTTTCTCAAAAATCAATGGGAAAAATATCCTCAGATGAGGATTAAGAAAAAAATTTAATTTGCTAGCAGCATTACCCTTTCATTTCCTCATTATTCTCTATCTCTAACCCTGTAAGAGTGTTCCATGAGACATAAGTCACTGAAGGAATGGAAATTAGAAGAGAATAATTGGGGGAAACTGACCTGTGTCTCCTGGAGTTTGGGAAGCCATGATCCTGAAGAGCAGCAGCATTTGGCTTAGTATTTGTCCAATGTCAAACAAAGGTATTATCTTGGATAATGAAGAAAGTAACCCAAGAGGATGGAAAAGATGAATTACTAACCTCCTATTAGTAAGACAAAGGTTCTGGTCCAATTGAAATTCAAAGTGAAATACATTTGATGGGTTTAACTCAGTTGGAACAGATTAGACACATTGCATTTTCTGCATGCCGATTATGCTTGGGAAAGGCCTAAGGAGTGGAAGGAGAGCTCAAACACACAAGCCCCTCTATAAACACACCTGTGTGCAGTGCTTATAATGCACACATAACAGTCAGCATATCTTTCCTCATGAGGTTTAGATTGTTGAAAAGGTGTTAATGCAATTTACAATGGGATTGTGTTTTTTTATTTGCAGTGCAAATGGGAAAGGACTTTTGATCCATAGCCTTTCCAATGAAGCAAGACATAATTTTCAGGGTAGGAAAGATAAAGAAAAAGAGAATCTGCATCTCCTTTGAAGATCTCAGCCCTTGCTGCCAAAAATAACAGAACAAATAGATTCCTGTAAGAGGATAAGCACCTTTTAGATCCTGGGAGCTTTGTCATTTTTCAAAACGAGCACATTTTTCATAGCTTGACACAGTGATCTTCAAGTGGATAAATGGTTATGGTCAGAAGCAAGTTAATTCCTGTCTGGTCCTTTTTTAAGGATAACAGATATCCTGAAAGAGAAGTAGCAAAAGGCAACTGTAGATGAAGAAAATAAAGGCACAGTCTGAAAAGTGAATGGATTCAGAAACCAATTTTGTTTAAGCACAGCTTTAAAAATTCCTTATATTATTCACATGACACACTACTGGAAAAGCTATGGTTTCTCTCAACCCTTCCTTCTCAAATGTTTTATTTTTGTTTCCAGAAATAACAGGTTTAATTAAACGTGCAAGATGTACTCAAGTGACCCAGATTAATGCTCAAAGGGATTTTGAAGTTGCTCAGAAGATTTCAGGAAGGATTTTGATGTGCCAGGCTCAGGCACTGCCAGAAAGAGCTGGTCTTCAGGGGAAGAACATGAGCACCATGTATGGCTTTGTTACTGATGTCAAAGCCAGTTATTACATTATTGGGAAACAAAGGTTCTGAAAGTAGCAAGCATTAAGTAAACTGGAAAAGAAATTAGCTTTATTGAACTCCTATGTGTATTATTTCAAGTATTTCTTAAAACAACACAGAGGACATGGATATTATCGCCTCGTTTTTAAGATAACATAAGCCAAGACTCTGAGCAAGCCAATAGTAGGTCGTATAAACCCAAAGCATTTGATGGCAAATTCATTGCCCTTTCTGTGACATTGAATTGTTCTCTGTGCTAATGAAGATGCATGATCAGTAAATGCTGGCCCTATTCAGGAGATCAAGGTGTCTGGTAATACACTAAAAATATTCTACCCTTTTAATCTAGAACATTAATATCCTTGAGCAGCCTAGTTTGAACACATTAGTATGGTAAGAATTATAAAATAACATTAAGTATTTAATAGGAATCAACAGGAACAGTCACAGAATGTTGACAGTGCGATTTACTGAACTTGAATACAAATGCTAGTTTCAGGAACACATAATGCAACCCTAAGAATTAGTTTTGTATGAGAAGGTGAGAGAGAGAGAGAGAGAGAGAGAGAGAGAGAGAGAATAGTAAATCAATCAAGACCATTGAAGCTATCTCAATATGTTGCTATTTATCTGTGATTAGAAATTTGAAAGAAAACTGAATAAAAATTTTAAGCTTTAAAAGTGTATTACACATTTCACTACTAGTGCTATCTTTTTCTATAATCCACAAAGATAATGAATGCAGCTTAGCATATATTGTGAGGAGATAAGACTAGCTTATATTATAATGGCTATACAGAATAGTACCATAGCAAGTCATTTGGCTATTCAGTATGAACTTTGAGTTAGGAGACATGGGCTCCAATTCTGACATTAACATTAACCTGAGATTTTTCAAGTCAATTAATCTTTATTGGTTTTAGTTTCCCAGATGTTATATGCAAATGTACTTCAACATATATGGTCATTCATGAGGATTTAAGAAGTGCATTCACAACACATATTATCAAAGGAATTTATAAAACAAGGATTTAGATTAGACTTCTTCCTAAGATCCCATGATATTTGAACTTTTTATTAACTGAGATTTATTGAACATAACCAAGTACTAGATTCTTCCAGAACTAATTCCAAATAAAACACAAGGATAAGTGAGCTTTTCTCAGAGTTCTCTGCCAAGGACACAGAGCATGTCAAGCTTTTCCAGCTATACAAACGTGACTAGAAACAGGATATGAAATGTGATAGGAAAGGGGAGATAGATTTACAAATAAACTAAATCATTTACGTAAGACTTCCCATTAATAATGTGTTAGGCTGTAGAAAGGGTACTGGGCCAGGAGTCAGCAGATAAATGGGATTCATTACAGGTTCTAGTACTGAATAGCTGCATGCCTTTGGCTGTCATTTATTCCCTCTGGTTCTTGGTTGCCACAGCCATAAAATGACTGCAGGGTTGTACTGCAGAGGTGAGATGGAGGATAGGCCAAACGTCAGGTAGTCAGCCAAGAAAAAACAGATGTTTACAGAAAGGCCACATTTTGAGAAAAAGCATCACATTTAACCAAATAGAAAAAATTGACATCCATGTATTCACATTAAAGTAGAAAATAAAAGGAAAATTTTCAATAATTTAATATTTATACATAAAATAAATTAGTGTGAAAAAATCAGATTTCTTTGAAATTAAAAATATCATTCCTCCAACTACTATTCTTAGTCAAAGTGTACCTATACAAAAAAATAGGGATTCAGAGTAAGGATATTACAAGAAACTGTGGTAAAAGAAAACAGAAGAGTGTATCATATATAATTTTAAATAGTATTCAACCACTATAAAAAAATGGATCTGGATTTGAATGCACTGGTATTGAAAGATGATGTTTAAAATAATTTTTTACCTTATAAACAATATAGAACAATACATAATCAAATATCTTTTAAAAAATATCCTATCTAATAAAAGAGTAATATGCAAATTGACCATCACTCCAACACACAAGATGGTTGCCCCCATGTGTTCAAAGATGGCTGTCCCCATGTGGACACAAGATGGTTGCCAAAGATGACCAGCAGGGGATGGCAGTTGGAAGGGGATGGCCTGCAAGGGAGGGCAGTTGGTGTGGGGGGGGGGGGGGGGGGGGGGAGTCCAGGCCTGCAGGGGAGAGCAGTTAGGGGAGACCAGGCCTGCAGGGGAGGGCAGTTAGGGGTGACCATGCCTGCAGGGGAGGGCAGTTGGGTGGGAGCAGGCCTTCAGGGGAGGGTAAGTAGGGGTGACCAGGCCAGCAGGTGAGGGCAGTTAGGGGCAATCAAGCTGGAAGGGGAGCAGTTAGGCATCAATCAGGCTAGTAGAGGAGTAGTTAGGGAATTATCAGGTTGGCAGGCAGAAGAGTTAGGGGCAATCAGGAAGGCAGGCAGGTAAGCAGTTGGGAGCTAGTCCTGGATTGTGAAAGGAATGTCTGACTGCCCGTTTAGGCCCAATCCTATTGGGCAGTCAGACATCCTTCGAAGGGTCTCAGATTGAGAGAATGCAGGCTGGGCTGTGGGACACTCTCCATGCATAAATTTTGTGCACCTGGCCTCTAGTATTTACTATATTTGCCTGTACCTAATGAGGATATATGCATGCATTACATCGTGTCATTTTAAACATAATTTTGGAGACACTAGTAAAGAAATAAAGAAAAGGAATATAAGCTATAATGTCAGATATCACTGGTATTCATACTAACCTTATTCCTTATTATCTCTGTATATTTGAATAAGTTAATTAAGTTTTCTTACCTATGGAACAGAGATAAAAATAGCTACCTCATAGTGTTGTTATAAGGATTAAAGATAATGTATGTAAAGCACCTGGAACATATTCAAATTTAATGCATTGTAATTTTTATATTAAGATAGATGAAATAATCTCAGTTTATTTGTGATCAATGAAATTAATTCTTATTAGAATTTTTTATTGCCTGATGAAAACTTTTCTCCTCCTTCAAGTTTCCCCAATTAAAGAAATTAGAGAACTGGAAAGAAGAGAATGAGAAGAGGCAGTGACAGAAAGATATTCCATTCTTTCTGTAGCTACAAAGCTTGCTCTGGCAGCTCTTTTGTACATCATGGAGGAAATGTAAAAGTTTAAGGGTCTTTGCTCTTGGGAAAACTGTATCCTAGTAAAGAAGCAGATGGAAGAGGGTGCTTCCTAGAGGCAGATTTCAACATCTTGTTGCACAATTCTATTCCTCATCCTTTCTCCACTTCCCCTTGGAGACAAATTCAGCAGGAGAAGAGAGAGGCTGCGATTCGAGGCAGCTGGTCATCCAACCAAAGAGTCTCAGCTTAACCATCTAAGATCAAACCAGGATTAAAGTCCCTTTCAATCTTTGGGGCAGTCCAGGAAGAAAAGCAAATAGAGCACAACTGACAGCAAACTGTATACTGATGGCTCAGAAGATAGATTGGAACGTTGGTGAAAGGAAGAAAAAAGTTCAAAGCCTGTTGCATCTACAAGGGGACAAATAGGTATTTTTGAAAACCAACAAATAAAAATGGGTCAGAGTCCCTTTACTTAAGAAAAGGAGATGGCCCAGGTATGGTGAGTATTCTCCAGAGCTCTACACCTCCCTGTTTAGGATTAAGGTCACTGAATCACCTTTAGTCAAATCTCTTATTATCTCTACTTATTTAGGGTCACAGCTAGCTCATAAGAGTATGCAAATAAAAATGCACTTCTTTCCTCTGGCAGGGAGCATGGCCATGCAAGCAGAATAGGGGCTGGCTTTTATCCCCACTTGTCCTGTGGTCAGGCCTCCTTGTGCAATTAGCAACAGCATAACTGTGTGCAGCAGCCCTGAGTCATATATCCAAAGTCCAATCAACCTGGAACACAGGCTGTTCTCCTGTCTTCTTATCTTTGTTCATATATTTTCCTTCTGGCTTAAAACTGGCCATTTTCTCAAGGCCTACTAATGTCTAAAATTATGGCAAATGTTTGAAAATTTATACTCCAAATAACCCTATGATTTGGATACTATTATCATCCTCTTCTTCCAGGTGAAAAAACAAACAAACAAAGCAAAATTTGAGAATGATTTAAGTTCCTTACTCAATGTCACACAGATATTTCAGAAGAGAACCAGGTTTATATTGCTCAAGAGTCCAATTTTTAACACTAGACCTCAGTCCCCTTCTAAGGACAAGATGGGATTAACATTTAAGTTGTTTTAAATAAAGCCATTAATGTTTCAGTTATATATTTGATTTGAATAAGAATAAAACTCTCTAAATATTAGAAATCTTTTGAATTTCTCAAATAAAAATTATTGGGAGTAAGTATAATGCATATACATTTTATTGATTTTAAAAGAAATTCTTATAGCCCTGCCTCAGTGATAGAAAGTGATGACAATTTGCAACAGTCTCCAATTCAGAATTCAAGTGATTCTCTCTGCCACCATCTAAGACTCAGTTGAATTGACCTCCAGTGCCTATGTTGAGAACTGCTTTATGTCCACAGGTAGCCCCCTATGTGGCTGAAGAAGTTATAAATAACTCTTCATATGAGCTGCTTCTTAACTCTAGGTCCAGAATGTACATGAGACTATAAAATAAGCTGCTTGAGTTGGAGAAAAACCTCCTCTCTACCTTAACTCTTCATCAAAACCTACTCTGACACTGAAATTGGGATATGAACAGCCTCAGGGAGGAAAAAAAAAAGTCTAATATCCAGCTCAAGATCAAAGAAGCTCACTCAGCCAGAAAACAGTCAGATTGCCAAGACGCTGCTTTAAAGCAGTTCTCCATCTGGTCTGCTTTTGAAAGATTAGCAAATTAATCACATGGAAGTATGAGTGAACAGAAAGTATAAAGCTACCCACAACAAACACAAACAACGTACAAGGCACTTTTACACACACACACAAAAGCCAAAAAGGATACAGCAAAATTTTCTAATGAGCAAGATGCTCTGGTAACCCAAGACAGTTATGTGCAGTGATAAGAAATAAATTTTGTTATTTCAAGCAGCAGGGATTTTAGTATTTACTATTGCAGCATAAACTAGTATATCTTAACTAATAAACATTAAACATGATCAAAATATTAAATAGCAATTGAACAACTGAGATTATTGTTGAATTTAGTAATTAGAAATATAATTTAAAAACATAATAAACACAATAAAACACACTAAAATGTAAGACAAAAGGACAAATATGGAAGATCAAACATATATTGTGAACAATAAGAATTATTAGTAAAGATGAAAATGTGGAGAAATAATTGAAGGTTTAACTAAAGTAACCTTTTCAGGTATAATAAAATAAAGGCTTTAGAAAGAAACAGTCTTTTCAGATATCAAGAAAACTTATTAAACAAAAAGTGATAATATAGCTGACTAGAGTCACATATTAACAAACTAAATAAAAAGGTAAAAATCTGCTGAAACAGGTTTGGCTCAGTGGCTAGAGCATCAGTCTGCAAACTGAAAGGTCCCAGGTTCGAGTTTGGTCAAGGGCATGTACCTTGGTTGTGGGCACATTACCAGTAGAGGGCGTGCAAGAGACAGCTGATTGATGTCTCTCATCGATGCTTTTAACTCTCTATCCCTCTCCCTTCCTCTCTATAAAAAAATCAATAAAATGAATTAAAAAAAATTACAAATCTGAGATTGGACAAAAGTTTGAGTAAAATACAAACCAATGAAAATATTTTAAACAATCTCAGTGTTTTAAAACTGAGGAATGATTATGTAAACTGTGGTGATTTGACTTTATGCAATATTATGTATCCATTAAAGTTATTATTTAGAAGGTCAGGTAACAACGTGGCAAAATATGCACAACATAATGTAAAATTTAAAAATAAATTCATAGATTTATGTATATCTACAAACAAAATTTTACACAAAATTTTGCATTTTAAGTGAGCAGGCAGGTGAAATAAAAATATGTGTCAGAGCAGTGAAATTAGAGATTATTATTATTATAATATCTTATATAATAAAGAGGTGATATGCAAATTGACCATCATTCCAACACACAAGATTGCCACCCCATATGGTCAAAGATAGCCACCCCAAGTGGACACAAGATAGTCGCTACAAGGTGGCCAGCAGGGGAGGACAGTTGGGGGCAACCAGGCCTGCAGGGGAAGGTAATTGAGGGTGAGCAGGCCTGCAGGGGAGCAGTTAGGCATTGATCAGGCTGGCAGAGAAGTGTTTAGGGGTGATCAGGCTGGCAGGAAGAAGCAGTTAGGGGCAATCAGGCAGGCAAGCAGACAAGTAGTTGGAAACCAGCAGTCCTGGATTGTAAGAGGGATGTTCAACTGTCCTTGAGGGGTCTCAGATTGGAGAGGGTGCTGGCTGGGCTAAGGGCACCTCCCCTGCCGTGCATGAATTTTGTGCACTGGGCCTCTAGTTTATTATAATGATAAAATATAGTAAGTGATTAAGTTAATAGAACCAGGTTAAATGCACCTTTTTATTGCTTGAAGAAAGACTTGAATTAAATGAGACAGATCTTATGTCTTATGACTCATAGTTAAGAAATTAATAAAGCCTAAAATTTCATCAGTATTTCCAACTTTTCCCCTGAGATATATTCTATGACTATTATCCTTTATTCTGAATTATAGAAATACTAGAGGTCTGGTGAACTAAATTCGTGCATGGTAGGGTCCATAGGCCTGGCCAGTGATCAGGATCAATTGGGGCTTTCCAGCTGCCGAACAGGGCCTTCTTTCATTCTGTATCACCCCCTGGTGGTGCACATCATAGCAAGTGATCAAACTCCCAGTTGGCCAAACTCCTGAGGGGACAATTTGCATATAAGCCTTTTATTATATAGGATAAACATATAAATATTTATTATAATGAAATTATTTTTAAAGAAACATATTTAACTCAGTTGGAAACTATTAATCATTTTTGTAGTATTTCTGCTATCATTGTAATTAGTCTAGTACATTAATTTTTTTTCATTATAATGTGGCTTTATTATTTTTAGCAAAGTTATTAAATTTTGTTGGTGGTGGTGGTACAATGCTCCAAAATTGTGTTTGACCTATGTCAAAAATTCTTTCTTGCCCTTTGGCTCAATGAATAGAGCATCAGCCTGTGGGAAAGAGTCCTGGGTTCAATTCTGGTCAAGGGCATGTACCTTGGTTGCAGGCTTCTCCTTGGCCCAGGACCTGATCAGGCACTTACAAGAGGCACCAATCAATGTATTTCTCTCACATAGATGTTTTTCTCCATCTTTCCCTTTCTTTTCCACTCTCTCTAAAAGATCAATGGAAAAAATATCATCAGGTTAGAATTAACAACAACAAAAATTCCTTCTATGGAAGAGTAAAGCTTACTGTTAATGCAAGCTGAGGCCCAGAAGACACCTGAAGCTAGATCCTAAGGTCATATACAATTTCTATATTTGTTTCACCTTTTTAGGTAGAACCACATATTTAAACATTTAAAATACATGCTAATATTACTATAACTGATAATATCTTTAATGAGTATTGAGTATTGATGTCCCTGGGTGAGTGTCCATTAATGCCGGGGTTCTTGTCCCAGCATTACGAAGGGTTCAGCAATCTGGAGAAAGGCTGATGCATAAATTGAGAAGGAGTCTAAAGACAAAAGATACTTTTGAAAGGCTTTGAGGGTCAGAGGAGCTTCAGCTACAGGAGCGAAAGACTACACCTTGACTTGGACCCCGTGCTTTTTATTAACACAATTTGTCCTAAGGCAAGATGGAGATAATACACTTCAAAGGGTAGGATTTTAAAGGTAGGGTTTACAGAAACATAGTCAGTTTGGGAAACAGCCTATAGCTGTTCAGGTGTTTGGCCAAAAGGAGGCAATAATATGTAGATTAAGATGTTCTGAGCTATCTGGCAGCAAACAATTATCCTATTCAGTTTTGGGGAAGATGCTTTTTAGCTATTCCAATAGGTAAACTACATATGTGGCTTAGCCCTTTTGAGACCCCCACATTTCACCAACCTTTTGATGAAACTCTTGCAATTATGACATGCTAAAACTGACTTCTGACAAATGAGCACATAAATCCAATGCTGGCCAGATGCATTGATAAGTAAACAAGCCTTAGTCACAAATAGATTACAAAGTCTGCTGAATATGACTCAAAATAGATCACTAACTTCAAAAACAAGTCTAAATAGTTCTTACATTCACAATATAATGTGGTATGCATTTATCATAATTTCATTTTTATAGAAAAATTAGATTTTGAATAAATATATTACCTAATGGAAGCAAATACACTAAAATTTAAATATGAATATTAGTAGGAAGTTACTTTTACTTTCTTCATTTATTTTTCCAGTTTTCTGTAACATCTATAGAAGTATGAATTACTTTTTTGTTAAAAAAGTTAAAAAATAAACTACATAAAAATAAAGTTATCAGCCCTATTTTTTAGGATCTATTTTATATTATTTTATTGAAGTACATGGATGGTGTAATCCTCATATTTGAATGTGACCAGTCTTTCTAAACAAATTATTTTTATACATAGAATACTTTGTTAGTATCAGCACTCCACACCCACCTCCCAACCTCAGTCTAGTTGCACAGAGTACTTGGTATTTCATTATATGAATAGACTGCTGGTGAGTAAATCCATGTAGGCAGAATCTTTAACCAAGTTACATTTTAGCAAGGCTTATTTCTTTCAGGTATGCTGCACAAATATACTCTCATTGGCTTTCTACCTCTTGTAGTCATCTTCAAGGACTTAGTATTAACCATGACCTCTTCCCCCTTTGAATATGAAAAATTCATTTCAGGTTGCACTCTGTCATTTTCGTGATTTTAATGAATCATGAAAGTCTGATCTTATAAGACTCCTCCACCCACATCTTCCCCCAGATCCCCACACTTTGCATTTTCCATTGCCTCTGGGCCTGAAGTTCCATTCATTTGAAAACTATTCTTGGAAAGGTCTCCCCTCCTCCAGCTGTTAATCTGTCATTAATGGACCATAAGTCATTCAGATATACGGCACTATTATGCAACCTCAACAGAGTGGAAAAAATCATTTGCTTTACTGTCAATGTAAAAAACTTTTATCTTCTTTGACAGTTTTATTCAGAAAACCTCAGCTTTATTTTTATTTGATTCTAATGATGGTTTTCAGAAAATGATGTAAGTAAAAGTTTAGTGCAATTACAGCTGTCATGATGTCTGTGGTGGTTTTTTTTCAAGGAGTGTTTATTGAGAAGATGCATTTTAAATACAGTGCATCATCTTTGGTACAGTGGATGGGAGTTAATTATTCAGAGCTGGTAATGTAGTAGTATTTACACAATCTGGAATTTAAATGAGGAAAACCCATTTGTTTTATCCTATCTCTCTCCTTCCCAGAAGTTCCTTGAACAAAGCTTAGATTCACAGATATTTCCACAGCTTTGAATTTATAGCAATTGTTGTTGATTATCTTTACAAGGTAAAATAGCCTTCACATTGTCTACTCATAAAAATAATGACCGGAAATGCACTCAGGATGCATTGAACTAATGAAATGGCTTTTTGCTCCTTTATTTGCTATGAATTAGACATATGCATAACAATCTGAGGTTGTTTTACTTTGGAGGTACATTAACAGAATTAAGCAAAATTATGGCTGTACTTATATTTTCAAACTCATTTTTATTTAGTGAGGAAATATTAACCACATCTGACTTTCTAAGTTGTAATGAATTGAGGCTTGGTTAGTAGTGGTTAAAATACAGAAACCAAAGCCTATATTCTGAAAATAATTTTATTTGGAAATATTTACATTGGCTTTTCACAAAGCACTGTGACCACCAGAAGTCTGCATTAGCTCCAATAATGTTCTACCTAATGGCAGTTCATTTGATTGTCACTAATTTTGCTGCAGAATATTATGCTTCATGGAAATAAACACAGTGGTAGCTGAGGAAGCAAAGCTATGACGCCTGCACATTTTCAGTCTTCAGAGATTTAAGTCTGAGCAATCTGAAATATCCCTCCCAGTACAACTGCTAAATTAATGACAATTTAAATGATTTTAAGATGGCCTTATTGTTTCAAAGGAACAGCTAGTTAAGGTTAGTTCAGAAATGAACATTTAATATCTAATCCAAGGTGAGCTTTTCCTCTCAAAGCTTATTTTATTTCAGAATTGCAGTAACATAAAACAGGCAAGTAAAATACATTGAGGAATGGTTCTTTTGTTTGTTTTATGTGTTTGCTTACCTGGATGGAGGCAAGGGTAAATGATCACTGCCCTGGAACCAATGAACAGAAAGTCTCACAGGAGTGTCTTCAAATATTACAGAGATTTGCTTCAAAAAGTTATTTGCAGTGATACATTGTCTCTGGGGAAGTAGGCATATTATAATAAAAGATGACATTAAACAGTATGTTCTATAGTATGCAATTTTGTTTTTAAGAATTAAGTGAAAAGACAGAAAGTTCTTTTAAAAATCTATCTTCTTTTTCTTTTTTCCCCCACAGATTGCACCTTTATGCTAAATTCCTCAGTGTTCACTGAGGAAAAAAACACATTAGTGAGGGGATTATATTCCCATTTCACCCTAATTACTTTAAAAGGAAAAAGTTCAAATCAAACAATGAAGCTTTTCTAAATCTGAAAATGTTTCCAATCTAAAGATCTAAAGGCCCTGATAGTTTATAAGCTTTGCCTGCATAATATAGGCAGGATGGTAAACACAGCTTCGAGAAATTTTAAGCCATGCTTTCTAGACAGTATTAGCTTTTATCCTCACTGGATGAAATCTTATAATACCAGGCTGAATTGCTCTATTGTATTTAAACAAAAAACATACAGATTTAGCAAATGTTAAAAAGAACATTAATTTCACTGTAGTAAAGAAAAGACAATTCACTCCTTAATAGAAAATTACACATTGGACCACCATCTAATTCTTGCAGATATATATTTTGTTAATTAACACAAGTAGAAGTTTGCTTAGCAAATATCTAATGGGTGGGGTAGGATTCCATCAAAGTAATCCTAGAAAAAAAGGTCTTCTTAATGTCTGCTATAATGTGTATACTTTTTTGTTCAACTGCTTACATTTAATCTCTTTTTGTCTATTTAGCTTGGGTGTGAGCAATTTATCATTGCACCAAATGTCCCTTCTCTACAGAAAGGATGGGGCTCTGTACAGTCAACCCTCTGGACCTCATTAGCAGACATCAGATGGAGTGAGAGGGAGGAGGGAGAATCATTCTTTCTCATGCACAGGCACGATGATGCTGCCCAGCTGTAGTCCACACAGATATCACGGCAGACACACCAGATCCAGCTGAGCATTTCCAGGGTCAGAGCCAGCAGACATATAATAGAGAAATACTTGTTACCCATCCAATCCTTCAAAACTGATTCCATATTTACATATACAGCAATTTCAAGCAATCATATTGTTTTGATTTATTCTGGGGGTGCTTTTTAATGTTACTTAAGGGCCCTGAGAGACTGTTTAAATACTTACAGATTTCTTTTTTAGTCCTGTTTGCCTTTGTAATTTTTCAGAATTTGTTTTCAATTAGTTTGTAGAGTGAAAATCTGGTTTGGGATTTATGCAAACTTGAAGAGACTACTCAATTGTTAACTGCCAATGCATTTGTTGTTCAAAACCACAAAACAAAAGTGCTGTTTGGAAGAAGCACCTTTAAATAAATAGATTATTTTCAATGCATGAATAAAATTACTTGGAATAATGTCTTCAAGGTAATGAGTGTTCATTCTAGTCCCTATAATTCTCTGTTCTATCTGAAAGGACATCATATTTCTTTTTCACTGTTAGACCAAAGAAAGACATATAATAAAATTATTATAATTTATTTACTAGCACTCTATATACATTATTAATTTAATTATAATAACAAATATATGACATTGCTTTTTATCCCTATTTCACAAGTCAAGAAACTAAGTCTCAATATTTGATGGAAGTCTGCTTGGCTCCTGGCCAATCCACCGCACAATAATTGAATACAAAAAACTGTCCTGCTAAATGACAGAACCATTCCATTTCTTCCTCCCTGAGCTCTCTTCATGTCTGGTGACAGGTGTAGTGTTTTCTCTTTTTTTTTTTCAATATGTTCCTATAATTAAGACTATGATGCTTGGAGTTTGGTTGTACCTGGGTTTGAATTCCAGCAATAATTTCATGGATATAAAACCAAAAGTATAGGCAACAAAATCAAAAATAGACAAGGAATACCATATTCAACTAAAAAGTTTCTTCACAGCAATGAAAGCAACAGTGTGAAAGGCAACCTATGGAATAGAAGAACATATTTGCAAACCAAATATCTGATAAAGGATAAATTTCCAAAATACATGAGGAACTCCTATATACTCAAGAGCAAAAAAAATCTAATAACCTGACTTTAAAATTTGGCTAAGGACTTGAATACATTTCTTCAAAGAAGACATACACATAGCCAATAGGCATAGAAAAAAAATGCTTAATGTCACTAATTATCAGGGAAGTGAAAGTCAAACCTACAAGGAGATAGTATCTCAGACCTGTCAAGAAAATTACTCTAAAAAACAATAACAACAACAAAAGACAACATGTGTTGTTAAGCATGTAGAGAAATTGGAAACCTTGTACATTTTTGGTGGGAATTCAAAATGGTGCATTTGAACCAGCTACTCTGAAAAACTGTGTAGGGGTCCTTAAAAAATTACAAGTAGAATTACTATATGATCTCAGCAATTCCACTGTGGTAGTTATCCAAAAGAATTGAAATCAGGATCTCAATGAGACATTAGAGATGAAATCTGGTTTGGGATTTATGCAAATAAATTTCCATCAGCAGATGAATAGATAAAATGTGGTATATACATACAATGGATTTTTTTTCAGTCTTAAGAAGGAAAGTCTCAATATGCAAAAAAACATGATAAACCCTAAATACATATGCTAAGTTAAGTAAGTTAATCACAGAAAGACAAATATTGCATGATTCTACTTATATGAGGTAGCTAAAATAGTAATACTCATAGAAATGAAGAACGGAATGCTGGTCTCCAAAGGCTGAGTCAAAAGGGAAAATGGGGAGTTACTAATTATATCAAAGAGCACAAAGTTTCAGTTGAATAAGATTAAAAAGTTTTAGAGATCTACTGTACAACATCGTACATATAATCAATGATTCTGCACTGTATACTTAGAAGTTTATTCAGAGGATATATCTCATTTTAGGTGTTTTTATTACAGTAAAATAAAATATTAAAATTAAAAAATCTTATTGGTATTTTTAATAAGGAAGTATTAAATTTAATAGTTAATTTCAGGGGATTGATGTCGAATCTTTTTATTCATGAAGAAAGTACATCTTTCTATTTATTCAAATATTCTGTGACTCTAGTAGTACTTTAAAATAATTTTTTCATTTGTCTAGACTATTCTATTTTTGGCACTCTTTTTATATTTATTTTGTCTTTTCTCCCATCATATCTTCCAATTGATTGTTGTTTTGAAGCCTGCAGACTATTAATTTCCATATATTCATTTGTATCAAATGCCTTAATAAATTCTTTAAATTTTGTTTTGTTTTGAAGAATTTTTAACTGTATGATCAAGAATTTTACTTACAGGAAATATGTCCCAAAATCTTGTCTACATGATGACGTCTATGCTCCTTAGTATAAAGGCCCTTTATAACTGACACTGCCTGACGTCTTAGTTACATGTGCTAGCATACCACTACACACATATTCAATGCTTATCATTAAAAATGCTTGTGGTTATCTAAATACTAACATTTGCTGGATGCCTTTACATTTGCTGTAGTTTCACAATTCTACTGTCTATAATTCTACTCCATAATTCTACTTCTGTATTTATCTGGAGAACTCTTCACCTTTTTGTGGACTTAGTTTGTGTCCCCTTTTCTGAGAAACATTTGGATCCCTCAGACAACTGTAGGTTCTCCCTTCTTCCTGTTTTCATAGTATCTACTATATAACTGGTATCACACACCAATTAATACTTATGAGAAACTAGTGAAAACCTAAGAATGATCCTGCTTATCACCAGAGAAACAGCTGTTACAATTTCTTACTCTATATTCCCAATGGAGATGAAGCTATATAGGCAAACTGATCCTTTTTGCTACTAATTTTCCCTCTTAATTATGTTATTTTCAAAGAATGAAGCCAGAAAGAGTGCTACCTGGATCTTTTTTAAAATAATAATTTATTTTCAACATTACAGTTTTGAGTTACAAGAAGAATCCCATAGAAATGTTTAGTGAATATGTACAAACAACTGCATTTTACTAAACTTCATAGAAACTTGGGCCCATCACTCAAATAAGTCATTCATTCAGGAATTCTATTTACTCACAGAGCCTCAACTAACATTGTCTATCAAACCATTATTTCCAATAACTCTGTATCAAAATATTTAAATAGCTCTTTGGATATTTCTACAAGGTTCCTTCACGTGGTTTTAAAATAACCATGCTAGAGCTAAGTTCATTTTCTTTTCTCCAGTGTGCATTTCTACCTCTGTGTTTGTTATATTGAAGATCTCTTCAGCACAGTTCAGGTCATTATTAACTAGTTTTATTTAAGTAAGTGACTATATGCCTGAACAGATGAAACCGATCTCCTTCCTTCTCACCATTCCTCCAGTACCCACTTCCCTTTACAATATTTTTCTTATTTGAACAAATGGCACCATTATAATTTCAGATTGTCAAGAAAAGTTTGTAATTGTTTCTCTACTAAGGTTTTATTTAAACCTCACTCTCTCCTACACTTCCATATACATTGTCCTTAAATCATTTATCTAATATGATATGATCCTGTGAATTCTGTTGGTATTACTTTTATAATTCAAGTTACTGACAAAGTTCTCTCTGCCTGTCTTATTTAGGAGGAAATCTTCTGTCTTCTAACCACACATTCACTACTCTTTCCATCTCTTTTAGATATTTTGTCCATCACTTGGGGCAGAAATTGCTGATGTGGTCAGAGTTTAGGATATTATTGGAGCTCCAGTTGTTATGAGGGTGGTTACTATGTTAGAGACTAGCATTTATGAAAGATATTCTCTTTTGTATCTAATACTTCCATGTGATAAACCTACCTAAGCAAGCCATTTATTTTTGAGGTAAGCCTTACTATGCATCTTTTTTTCTACACTATCTCTTTTATGCTAATAACTTAATGGTGAGTTAAGCTTTGGTCTGCTCTGCAGACACAGCCACCTCAAATAGAAACAAAAGGAATCAATAATCCTGCTTTAAGCCATAAATAAGAACTTATTTTTATAAGAACTTTGCATTTGAATTTGGGGCACTGATATAACTATGATAGACATTCATTTCCAAATTTTATGAAAAATGTTAACAAATGAATCCAAGAATCTAAATTTGAGAAAATAAAAAATAAAGAACACCAAGTTACTTCATAATCAAATTTTTGAAATATAATTACTTCAAAAAAAATCTTAAAAATACCCAGAGGAAAAAGACATATTACATACAAGGACTATGACTCAAATGAGAGCAGAATTTTATATGACCCATGTGAAACATGGAGGCTAGAACACAATGGAATGAAATATTAAAGAGTTGGATGAAAAGATAAACATTCAACCAAGATTTCTATACCTGGTAAACATATTCCTCAAATCTAAGGCAAAATAAGTAATTTTCAGACAGACAAAAACTGAGAGAACCTTGATATCAGGTAAACATTAAAAGAAATGTTAAAGGAAATTTTTCAGGCAGAACCAAAGATATAGTGAATGGAAACTTGTATCTGATAACGAAATACGGAGTTCTGGAAATGAAAAATATGTAAGTAAACATAATATAGCTTTAAATGGTTTTAATAATTTTTTAATGATAAATAACTTTTCAAAAATTTTATTTTGTTGACAGTATTACAGATGCCCCGCTTCACCCAGTTTCCCTCCCTTTGCTCCCATCTTCCAGGCCCTATCCCATCCCATGCCTTCACCACACTATTCTCTGTGTCCATTGGTTATGAATATATGTATATAAGTTCTTCAGTTAACCTATCCACCTTCCTTCTGAGATATGTCAGTATGTTCCATGCATCTATGTCTCTGGTCCTATTTCGTTCATCAGTTTATTATTCTACTCATAAATGAGATTGTGTGATATTTCTCCTCTTCTAACTGGCTTATTTCACTCAGCATAATACTCTCTAGGTCCAAATAGTAAGATATTCTTTTTTATAGCTGCATAGTGTTCCATTGTATAAATGTACCTCAGCTTTTTTATTCACTCGTCTACTGATTAGCACTTGGGCTGTTTGCAGATCTTAGCTATTATAAATAATGCTGCTATGAACACAGGGTGCATACATTCTTTCTGAGTGGTGTTACAGGTTTCTTAGGATATATTCCTAGAAGTGAGATCACTAGGTCAAACAGCAGTTCCATTTTTAATTTTTTTAGTAAATTCCATACTACTTTCCGTAATGGCTACACCAATCTGCATTCGCACCAGCAGTGTATTAGAGTCCTTTTTCTCCACAACCTCGTCAGCACTTGTTGTTTGCTGATTTGTTGATGCTAGTCATTCTGGCAGGTGTGAGAAGATATGTCATTGTAGTTTTAATTTGCATCTTTTTGATAATTAGTGACATTAAGCATTTTTTCATATGTCTCTTGACCATCTGTTTGTTCCTTTTGGAGGAGTGCCTATTCAGGTCCTGTGCCCATTTTTTTATTGTGTTGTCTTCCTTTTTTTGAGTTGTATGATTCTTTATATATTTTATAAATTAACCCCTTATCATTGACAGATATGTCCTTCCACACAGTGTGTTCCTTTTACATTTTATAATGCTTTCTTTTGCTGGACAGAAGCTTTTTATGTTGATATAGTCCCATTTATTTTTTTTTCTTTTATTTCTCTTGCCCTAGGTAATGTATTGGTAAAAAATTTGCTGCATGAGATGTCTGAGATTTTTCTGCCTATGTTTTCTTTAACCTTTTAAAGCAAAAATGTAAATATATTGTGGCCTCTAATACATATAGAAATAAAATGTGTGCAACAAATGCACAAAAAAAAGGTGAGGCACAAAATGGAAATATATTGTTTTAGAGTTTATTTGTTATATATGATGCGATAGAGTATTATTTGAAGATAAAATGTGATGAAGTTACATGTTGTAAATACTAGAGAAATATACACACAGGGGATATAAGAGAGAAAGAGAGAGAAAGAAAGAGAGAGAGTGAGAGAAAGAGAGCGAGAGAGAGAGAGAGAGAGAGAGAGAGAGAGAGAGAGAGAGAGATGTGAGAGGAAAACATCGATTGGCTGCCTCATGCTCATGCCACTACCAGGGATCAAACCCAAAATCAAGTATGTGCTATGACCAAGAACTGAACCCACAATCTTTTGGTGAATGGGTTGGTATTCCAACCAACTGAGCAACACTAGCCAGGGCCCATTTGTTTATATAAATGGCAATCAACAAGTTGCTTCTTCAATTTATGTGGAAATTCAAGGGCTTGACATTTTATTTAAAAATTTTGAAAAAACACCAACAACCAAGTATGAGTATTTACAAATTATTGAAGACATAAAAAAGCTAAAAAGAGAGTATGTTTTTAATATAAGATTAGACAGATCAATGAGTAGGCTAGAGAGTCCAGAAATGAGCCCATATATTCATTGTGAAGTTTTAACTAAGACTCTAAACCAATCCAATGGAGAAAGAAGCATCTCTTCAACAAATGTTGCTGGGACAATAGGATCATGATATAGAGGAGAAACCTTGCCTTAGACCTCACTTCATATATAAAATGTAACTTGAAATGTATCTCAGAACTAAATCGAAAAGCAAAATTTGCCCTTACAGTGTGGTTAAGTTGTCAGAGCAGTGGCCCAGGCACCAAAGGGCTTCAGGTTTGATTCCCAGTCAAGAGCATGTACCTGGGTTACGGGTTTGCTACCAAATCCAGGAGCATGTGTAGGAAGGAACAAATCTCTCTATCTTTCTCTTTCCCTCTCTCTCCATCCTCCTTTCCACTTTCTCTGAAAAGCAATGTGAAAAAAATGCCCTCATGTGAAGATTAAAACAAACAAACAAACAAACAAACAAAACAAAACAAGCTAAAACTCTAAAGCTTCCAGAAGAAAACATCTATATACAAGAGCCGAGCAGCTGAAAGGCAAAACGACCAGAGCCACTGGTCAACAAGTTGCTATTATGTGTATTGACCACCAGTCAACAGATGCTAAACCCAGAAGCTGCCCCTGGGTAGTCAATTCGCTCCCAGGGGGACAGTGCTGCTCAGCTAGAAGCTGGGCTTAAGACTGACAAGTGCAGCGACAGTGGTGGGAGCCTCTTCCACCTTCAGGGCAGCACTAAGGATGTCTGACTGCCCGTTTACCCACCCCCACAAGTGCAGATTCCATGCACTGGGTCTCTAGTTCTGAAATAATGTCCTCTTTTGTGTTATGAAAATGAGTAACCATGTCAAATCATTTATTTTATTAAAAATGCAACTTGTTTAAAAAGATCATCAATGTGACCAATGTGCTTAAATCTAGAAAGCTTATTTGCTGTAGGATATATGAGATATAAAACCATCACCCGAGTTCATGTTATAGTAAATAATGCTTTGCTTTAGATAATGGAAATGCTTTCTTCTTATTTAAAAAATAAAAACTATATACCCATAATTTTTTCACTTGTTAATACAAATAATAAGGTAGCATTTTAAGATGATGAAAAATGATTCACTAGGCAGCATGATGTGGCAAAAAGAACAATGCGCTAAAGTCAGGAGATCTTCACTGTGTTCTTGGAACTGCCACTTTGTAACTGTGCATTGAACCCTGGAGAAATCTCCAGCATCTCTGGCCTCCCCTTCCCTCATTTACAAAATGAAGTGATTGGACTGAGTGACCTCCAAGGTCCTTCATCCCTTTAACGTTCTGTGACCTATGATCCATTCCTTGAACTATGACTGCAGGTGTCCTCTTTTTTGACATTTTAATATGTCATGGCACTTGTGCTTATTTTCATTCATTATATTAAAGTTCAAATTCAGGAAGCAATTTTAAGAATATCAGAAATATAAATTAATTTTAGTCGATATTTATGATTCGGTTAGCACATTATTTGTTATTAAGGTCACATAAAGAACTAATCTCCCCACTCTGAGTCCCGAGGCATAGTGTATTATTATAATAACATAAATCATATTAATGTGAATGTGAGATTAATTTAAAAAAGAAACAAATTATATGCTTTGCTTAGTATTTACATATTAGATGTTATAAATTTATTTATTATTCATGGTAATAACTTTAATTACAATAAATTTGTTTTATATTCATGTCGGTGTCATACACTTCTGGAATTTAGCATTTGTAATACAGGAATAAATGGCCACTAGCCTTTTACTCTCATATTTCAGATGTAGTTATTCAAATGAATAGTCACAAAATTAACAAGCTATGAAACTGAGAATAAATGACCTAGTAGTTGCATTTTATTGATTTTGACACAATATCAAAACATGTAATTTCTTACCTCTGGCATTTATTCATTAATTTTATGTAATTATTGATTATTAACAGCCAGTGGCCTAACTGGAAATTATTTTGATCTGGGTTCAGCATTTGAAGAAGCTGGTTGAAGAGGGCTAGATATTCAGTGGAACCAAAATTCCTATTTTTTTAAAACTTATTGTTAAAAGTATTGCAAATATCCCTGACCTCTCACCCCTTTGACTCTTTATATCCTACTCCTGCCCCCTCCCCAAGCCTTTCCCTGCACTAGTGCTTGTCCATGGGCTATGCATATAAGCTTTTTGTTGAATCTTTTCCCGTCCCACCCTCCTTTCTGAAATATGTCAATCTGTTGCATGTTTCAATGTCTCTGGAGCTGTTTTGTTCATCAGTTTATTTCCTTCATTAAATTCCACATATAAGTGAGATCATGTGATACTTGTCTTTTTCTGACTGGCTTATTTTTCTCCACTAACATTCCTATTAACACATACTCTAGCTCTGTATTGATCCATCTTCACCTCTCCTAATTTTTATGAGAGGTAATGTGAGATGATACAAAGGATTAAAATCAAATAATCAAGACAGAAAACTGGTGTTGAAATTTTACCACTTAAACTAGGCTTATTTTAGTCAGTTTTCTCATCCTCTCTAGGTGTATAATATGTAGATAACATTCAAATGTAACCTCATTTGTGAATATACCTCAAACTCTATAGGCAATGAATAAATATTAATTGATTATGGATTTGGATTCTATGTCTTCAGACTAATTCCTAACTCTGTTTTCTGAATCTCTTCACTTTACAATTCTACTATATGAAAAACCCTTCCTCTATTGCCGCCCTTCCTGTTCTCATTGATATCCTATCCAGATGAATTCTATACATCCCTTCTCTGGCAACTAGACTCCCAGCTATTAACAGTGCATCCATTGGCTCCCACCATTGAAGTCAAAACATCCTTTTCTTTCAGCCTCTTCCTGAAGCATGTCTACTGCCCATCTTGACAGAGACCCTCCATAAGCTACTCTTCCTTAGTAACATTGAAACCCTCAGGATGCTGATGAACAAAAGTATTTCTTCCCCAGTCCTTATTGCCACTTAAATGGAGCACTGACCCAGCTTTCTCATGGACCATTTTTCTATAGTCCATCCTTGGATTCATTCCTGAATTACTCCTGATATCATTCCCTGAATCAAAAATCTTTATTGACTTCTTAGGGCTTATGATAAAGTAAAAATGTGTTACGCACATTTGTTTAATATATTTTAATTGTTTTTTTTTTTTTTACAGAGATGAAGGGAGAGGGATAGAGAGTTAGAAACCTCGATGAGAGAGAGACATTGATCAGCTGCCTCTTGCAGGCCCCTACTAGGGATGTGCCTGCAACCAAGGTACATAATCTTGACTGGAATCGAACCTGGGACCTTTCAGTCAGCAGACCGAAGCTCTATCCACTGAGCCAAACGAGTTTCAGCTGTTATGTAAATTTTAAAAGCCTCCAGTAATCTGGCCCAAATCTGTTTCTAATCTTCGTCTCTTGAAAACCTTTTATTTTTGTGAAACTGAACTGTTGCTTGTAGGCCTTCCTTCTTTCTATCTTCAGTGTTGTTTACATCCTCTCTACCAAGAATTCCTTTCCTCCTAACTCCATATACCTAAATGATGTTCATTGGTTGTCTGAAAACTCAAGCTCCACCAATTCCTGCATTTTTCTTATATCACTGCAGGAAATAATCTCTTTCCACAGCATGTTGGTTGTGCCTCTTTCATGGCCTTCACAACTTTCCATATGTGCCTGTCTACTGAGATATATGTATTATATCCCTATGTGTTCCTTGATTGCAGAACTCATGTGTGATTCAGCTGTGACCGCCTAAAAACATAGCCTCATGCTTTATAGAAAACAGCTTTGTAATAAATGAATGAGAGAAAATAGCTCTGTCTTATTGAAACAAAACATTTTTCTGTGAACTTGCTTAAAGGACATTTGCTGCAGAGAACCTAAATTTACTATGTCTATATAAGAATCCAGTGGAAGCAAATTTGGCAAAGAGAATGAATTTATTATAGAGGTATAAGGACATTTTAGATACTCTAAGGGCTGAAGATAAACAAGACTCGGGGATGGACTACAACCAAAGGCTGGGGTATTTCAGGGAGACTGGGAAATAATTTCACCCCATTTCTCACTTAAGATTCTTTCTGAATGTCTAATATTGTTTGATCTCTCTCTTTAATTACTTCTTTTTGCTTTGGCCCAAATTACAGATCTCCGCTGTAACAACTTTTGAATTTTTACTTCTCCCTTACAAGATATCTATACTGCAACTGACATATCATAGTTATAATTCCTCATTCCAGGGAAGGATTCTAATGTACTTGGCATGGATCAAGTGCACATCTTTAAATCTGTCATCTTTGATTATAAAGAGTCACATTGTCAGACTTTTCTGCTCTTTCCCCCAAATCAAGTGCTTATCAAGGTTCCCTGTTGCACCCAGGAATGTCTATAATCATTTGCATCTGTGGGAAGAAGTAGCTACTTCAGAAAATATGTGGATGGCACAAGCAACTTATTAGGTGGCCAAGTCTGTGGCTAAAGTTCTAAAGAAGTCTACAAATTATAAAAATTTAGGAACCACCATTCTGTAATTCTGCCTGGCTGCTAGTTTTTCAAATATATTTTCTGAAATACTGTCCTTTTCATTTTGTTCCAGGTGTGTTAATTCAACCTTTGGAGCCATTATTAATGAAAAGTTTAAGTCAGAGTTATAGCTTTTGATGAAAACTTATGAAATCATTTTGACTGCTTGAGGCTGTTTATCTTTGAAATTGGCAAAAGATCGCTTTTGTCACTGAACCAGTTCCTGAAATAACCCCTCATTTCTAAATGAAGATAGAGTCATCCAGCAAGCTGTAAAGAATCATTATTCTTCCACAGGCTAGAGGACAGCTGACCTCCAACATAGGACTTCACAAGTTTGAAAAGGAAGATAAATCAGTCTGTTCTAAATACAAAATTATTTTAGCCATTAAGTGCCAGTTTCAGGCATGATTAGAAATTGTTTTTTATTTTAACCCCTCAATCTATTGGATTCCTTCTCTGGCCAGAGGAAAATCAAGTGAGGCAAAATGATCCAAGGACCCATGTGTCAAAGGCTTCTACATGAGATAGAGCGGTGAGGTGAGGAACTGATGGCAGCATCAGGAAGTTGTTTCTGGGATCTTGGAGAAATCAAAGGAAGGAAAGTAAGTATCGTATGCAATTAGGTGAATGACTACGGGTTCAGTAGGGACTAAACATTGAAAACTGGGTGGACTTGAAGTGAGGGAGAGGCAGGTAAAGAGAAAATCTGAGAATGAAGGGTAGTAGAACAAGCAAATATGGTAATCTATAGAAAAATCTATGGGAAAATTATTGACAATTAAATAAAATCATAATATCCAGATTTCTGCTGAGCCTTTTATTATCAGTTAGTCACGTGTTCAGTTCCAACAACTGAAGCTCTCAATCAGGAATTGACTTATTGTTATAAACAAACATTCCAATGTGGACAAACCGGGCCCTTCCAGTCCAGTGATGCCACCTGGGACCTTCTTGTCTCCCTGCAGCTGTATTTAGAGTAGATGCCTTTGGCTTATGATGGTCACCTCTTGACTGCCAAATGGCTGCTTTATGTTCAGAACCTTTGTGTGCATCTCAAGTAGAAAAAAATGAGGGAACCTGAAGGTCTGAGTTTGTGACTACCTTAAATTTAAATAGAACTGAAATACTGTTAATTTGAAGGAAGAAGAGAATTTGAGGAGGTACTAGTGATATTTGCCTTATCTTTAGCCTCAATTGCCTTACCCTCAATTAAATCAATTAAAGCCTTCCCCCCCTTTTTTCAAGAAAGATAAAGGTGAACTATGAGATGTGGTTAGTGTGTGACTTATAACCAGTCCTAGGAACTGGGGATTGACATAAAAGAACCTGAGTTGAGACTAATTTTTAACGTGGCCCTCTGCACATTAGTCTTGAAGAAGGAAGGGAGAAGAAGGTAGATAGGAAGCACAGGTGTTTGGGAAAGAAATAGCATGCTGTGTGGTGTGACTAATGTCAACCAATGGTTATTGGCACCAATTTACCTGCCAACAGGAACCCCCAATTTGGGGTGCAGTGAAGGACACTTTATTTAGTGTATTTAGTGTAAAGCACTCCATGGGAACAAAGCATGACTGAAAACAGCACTGCTGAGGAATAGCTCATTAGTGCTCCAGCATGACTACTATGAGAACTGCATGGCGATGAGCCTGCCCCTGGGACAAGCCCCTCTTCAGCTAGGCAGCTTCCCTGGACCCTCCATTGAGAAGCAGTCTTCTATGAAAAGTGGCTCTGGGAGTTAGAGGTGAACTGGCTTATAGGGACAGTCTGGTCCCTTATTGGTCAGATTAGAGCTGCTCTGATTGGTCAGGGAGGTGCAGCTCTGACTGGTGGGGATAGCCTCTGTCCTATTGGTTAAAATAGGATTCCAGGACCTTTGAAAATGCTGGATCAGGAAGCAGAAACACAGTGCAGGCAGGCAGTGTATCCGCACAGAGGCAAGCAATGTAGTCCAGAGGCTTCTCTGTGAAGTGCAGTTTGGTGGGAGACCCCTGTGCAGAAATGACTGCTAGGCTCTGCTTTATTTGTTCGTTTGTTTGTTTATGTATTTTTTGTGTGAGTCCAGGTAGCCATCAGGAGGCCTTCATAGTCCTCAGAGTTCACACTAACACGCAGAAAGCTGTGGGTAAGTGTTAGAACTGAGAGCTGAGGTGCTGGGAAAAGTTGAATTACAAGAGTCTGGCTGTTGTGCTAAGAGATTCGGACCTATTCTTACAGGAACAGAGAACTTGTGAGGGATTTTTAAGCTGTAGAATCCATGAAGTGCTAGGTAGAATCCTGAAAAGATGGGTGAGATCCTGACAAAGGGCACCCACATATTTTGGCATCCATGTTCTAGATCTGAATTCAGAAACTCAAAATATAAAATGCCTCTATTTTCAAAGTTACATTAGACTTTCATCAAAAGTCACAAGTTATGAATCAGTTATTATTATTATATCAAAGTAGTTTCTTTCTATATCCTTACCTGAATTTAAACTATTACTTTTATTCTCTGTTTAAAGAAAGAATCACAGGTTGATACTCATTAATACAGTACACAAAATAAAGTAATTCAGTTTGGTCCAGGATGGGAGCGAAGTTGTGTTACCAAACTGATGGGTGAAGGGATTCATATCTTGGGTGGTCTATTCAATAGCAAGACCTGGCTGAGGATAAGTAGTTTTACTTACTTATAGTAAGTAAAAGACACAGAGGATTCACATCCACAGCTCTATCGCTCCCCGAGGGAGGCTTAGTTGTTGCTAATATACAATATCTGTTGCACATTGATTTTTTTTTCTTTGCAGTTGGCTATGGGGTTGGAGTCCTGTCAAGTTCATCTTGTACACAATGGCATCTGCAAAATACTGTGCTACATTTTCACATTTAGCGAGGATAGCATTTACTAAGAATTGCCCAGACCTGAGGCCCTTGTCCTATCTACCAGTTGAGAGAAAAATCATGTGTCAGAAAGACATCTGTTCCACCAGCAGCTTGAAATTATACAAGCACTAAAACGGGGTCATATCTGGGGCCCACTCTTCATAGTAAGGAATTTGTTACTTTCTGTTCCAGACAGAAACTACAAACTCTCTGGGAACAAAATTACCTCCTGTATTTGAAATAGCACAAACAGCAGGTGTTGACAAAACAAAGACACATAGCCTTTTCCCCAAATGAAGCAAAGGTCTAGATCTTTACACCAAGCCAAGAGCCACAAAAAGACTGGAATATGAGCTTTAATCAGCTCAAGTATCTCTTCCAAGAGGGAAGTTGAACACATTACTATTACCTGGATTTTGATTTAAGAACACAGTACACAAAGCTTTTTGTAAGTTTATTTTGTTTACATTTGGTGTTCAAGAAAGTGTGTAATTTGCTGGACTCTGTGACAGTTAAGGGGAAAAATATTATTCTGAAAATTAAAAATCAGCTCAATTCAACAGAACTAGATTTCTAATCTGCTATTTTATAGTACAAATTGTGCTAAGTCAGGAACTCAGAAATTATCTGCATCTCTATCTATCATCTTTCTGTACTCCATCAAAGAATTCCCATGTGTTTGTTTTTTTTTCCCAAAGAAGATTTAATTGAAGCTGCTCAGCCAAAATGTGAACAGGGAAAGCAATTTCCTGAATAATGTGTACTGAAAAGTACAATAGATTCCTCCAGACCTTTGAATGTGTAGTCAGCTGACATTCATAACATCAATAATTATAAACCCATTGAAATTCCAAGCAACAGAGTACAAACCTACTGTGTGACCTGGATGGAGCAGGCTGAGAGCAAAGAGGCTTTGTGTTAAAAAATAATTTAATGCATTTTCTTGCAATTTAAAAAAATCTATTTATTTCCAATTAACATTTTAATCTAGATTTATTGACAAACATTAATATGATAAACAAAAATGGGAAGTTCAGAAATCAAAAACAAGAATGGTTTGGATGAGTGATAGAAAATAGGCCTCCTATTTTCAGTTTTAGTGTTGCATTTAGTTTTCTCAGATTCAAAGAAACAGTGACATTTCTCTAAATACTGTATTGCTTTAGGACCTTTCAGCATTAGGCTATTCTCATCAGGGTCATTGTTCGCAACAGCTCATGGAAATTTCTGAGAAATTTGTCAAGGCTATAGGAAACTTATAGTAAGACAGGATTTTAACCAGAATTAGTAAATGCATTCACGTTTGTTTGCCATGGCAATATTTCTCCTAAAAGAGAACTAGAGAGAAAAATTATGGATCCTTAATCTCTCATGGGGGAAGAAGAAAAGAAGTTTGAAATTGTTTTCTTTTTTTTCTTAAGTATAGCAATTTTGCAATAAAACAAGATAGCTCATTTTTGTTGATGCCTGGAATACCCAGGAGAGTCCATTTGAAAGCAACAGGGCAATATGAACAGACTCTGAAATGTTCTTTACCTTTCACTGTAATGAGACTTTCTCAAGGAAATATCCAAACAAGACCCACAGCTCTATGTATGAAGGTATTTATTACGGAATTAGCAGGAATAGAAACTAGCTACAAGAAACTTTGGAAATAAACTAAATGTAAAAATATTTGAGAATACTTACTTAGTTCTTCAATTGAGAATCATGGTACCTCTATTCTATAAAATACTTATAAACAAAGACAACTTGATTTAAAGAGGTTTCTATATCAACAATAAACCTTGTTAACCATCCTTCTATTATGCAAGTACTGCATTTTGGATATCGCAATGCTAAGAAAACAGTTTTGTGTGTGTGTGTGTGTGTGTGAGAGAGAGAGAGAGAGAGAGAGAGAGAGAGAAAGAGAGAGATAGAGAGAGAACTCTTAGATGGTATGCTTAATTTTATCAAGTGCTAGCAACATATTGTATATGAGATAATAATGAGTAAATACTACGATATCCATAATGATAGCTTTTTAAAAAATATATTCTAATTTCAGAGAATCCAGGAAGCTTGCAGTAGAGTTGAGGAAGATAGTTCTTCAGCTCAGAAGTTGTGTAAGGAGAGAGCAGAAGAGATAGGATACATATCTATGAGTTGGGCTGTTTGTCATCCTCCCTGAGTAATGCCTCTGACTAGACTTTCAAAGGTCAAGGGGACAGTGAATGGAGCCCAGGAAGATATTCATCACTTATCTACTGGCAAACATCATTTTTGCATAGAATTTCTCTGTTTTTAAAGATGAGTAGAAGAATAAAACACAGATGAGATTTATGATAATGCAAATGAAGAAGAAACATTATTCTGAAAAATTCTGAGAGAAAAGCAGCTGAAACTGATCAACTAAAAAAATACAACAACATAAAATCATTTTGGTATTTGCAATAAGATGAACAAAGATGGTAAATAGAATGGGAGAGACAGTTATTAGAAGAAATCAGACAGTAAAAACAACAAGAAGAAATGCAAAGCAAGTAAAATGAAATTAAAAATAACAATAAAAAGAAGGGGGGTGGTGAAATTGAGAGATATTGGCACTTAAACTCAGTAGAAGAATAAAACCTTGCATTGAAAAAGTTACCCAATCAGCGTAACATAAAACAAAGAATAATCTGAAAATATAATGTGTATTCTCCCAAAATAATGAAAAAAAGAAGAAAAGGAGTAAAAATAATAGTATTAAAGAGACCTACTATTTAATGTGTAAACATTGTAGATATTCTCCAGGTGTAAGCCAGGTAAAAATAAGGTAAAAACCAAGAATGAAAACATGAATTTAAAACATTTTGGCAACTATAATTAATAGTTGAGAGAGAGAGAGAGAGAAGGAAAGGGAGAATCTGGTTGTGCAGATGAAATTATTCATATTCTTTCAAGCAATTTTGATAATATCTAAGCAGAACAAACACAGAAACCACCACCACCACCACAAGAATGAAAAATTTATCTAGATTACGTTTCTATCTTTGGTGATAGATACATAAATACCAAACTATTTTGAAACTATTTTGAAAAATCAAAATTTGAAAGATAAAGATCACAAATCAAGCATTTAATTTTAAACTGACTTGATCTTTGTGGTCAAAGCAACAACAACAAACATTAGACTAATACATAATGACTCAGGAAAAACATAATTCACTTAACTTTCTTCAACATTTGAAGGAGTTAAATAAATACATATTAAATTATTTTTTAATTTTTTGGTTTATCCTCGCCGGAGAATATTTTTTTCCCATTGATTTTTAGAGAGAATGGAACGGAGAAGGAGAGACACAGAGAGATCAAGTCTACAACTGAGGTACAAGCCCTTGAATGGAATCGAACCCAAGATCCTTCAGTCCTTGGGCCAATACTGCAATTACTGAACCAAAGTGGCTAGTGCAGATATTAAATTCTTATCTGCAGAGAAATGATGAGATAGTGCTTTATTCTAAATAAAAATGATGCTGTTTAAATTGTTTTTTATAAAACTTAGAGGTAACTACAAATAAATTAATAATAGAATATTATGACATCTTATATATAAACTAGAGGCCCAGTTCACAAAATTCGTGCATGGTGGGGGATGGTGGGGGAAGGGGTCCTTCAGCCCAGCCTGTACCCTCTCCAATCTGGGAACCCTCAAGGGATGTCCACTGTCCGACATGCAGTCGGACATCCCTCTCACAATCCAGGACTGCTGGCTCCCAACTGTTTACCTGCCTGCTTTCCTGATTGCCCCTAACTGATTCTGCCTGCCAGCCTGATCATCCCCTAGCCACTTCCTTGCCAGACTGATTGATGCCTAACTGATCCTCTGCAGCCTCCCCCACCCCCCACTTGCAGGCCTGGTCACCCTCAACTTTCCTCCTCTGCCAGCCTGGTCACCCCTAACTGCCCTCCCCCTGCAAGCTTGATAACCACCAACTGCCCTTCCTTGCAGACCTGGTCCCTGCTAACTGCTCTCCCCTGATGGCCATCTTTTGGTCACCATCTTGTGTCCACATGGGGGCAGTCTTTTGTGTGTTGGAGTGATAGTCAATCTGCATATTACTCTTCTATTAGATAGAATAGAGGCCTGGTGCATGGGTGGGAGCCAGTTGGTTTGCCCTGAAGAGTGTCCCAGATCAGGGTGGAGGTTCCCTTGGGGCATGGGGCAGACTGGGCAAGGGGCCTGTAGTGGTTTGCAGGCTAGCCACAAGCCCTGGCGACCCAAGCGGAGGCCCTGGCATCTGGAATTTATTTATCTTCTACAATTGAAACTTTGTAACCTGGAGTAGAGCTAAGTCTCTGCTCGCCCCATGGCAGCAGCCATTTCTGGTGGAATTTATTTGTCTTATATAACGGAAACTTTGAGGCTTTAAATAGAGGCCTGGGCCAGCCAGGATGTGTGGAAAGCTTGGCTTCCTCCATCGCCAGGGTAACCCAAGCCTTACTCCTGCTCTCTCTGTGGCCATAGCCATCTTGGTTGGGTTAATTTGCATATTCACTCCTGATTGGTTGTTGGGTGGGGCTTGTGGGTGTGGTTTGGGTGTAGCTGTGGTATGGTTCATTTGCATATTACTCTTTTATTAGATAAGATGTTCTTCTATTGCCTATTTGATGGCAGGTTAAAATGAATCTGTGTCATATGAGTCTTACAATTTTAATTTCATTATAAATAATATAGAAATTGTACACAAGGAAATGTTTAAGTTTTGTAGAATATTTAATCATATTAAAAACATTCATGATACGTTAAGGTCAAAAAACAAGAGGCTGTAAAAGTGTGCTTGTAAACATTCCTTCCCCCAAACAAACACATATGGGGGACATCCCTAAAAACCTAAAATGAAGTTACTGGTTGATCATGAGATCAAGGTTATATTTTTATATATTTCTCTTTTTGAAAATTCAAAATTATCTTCAATGATGATGCACTTTTACTATAATCAGAATAAATTTACTAAAAGTTAATTTAAATAAATATACAAAATTTTAATTAGTTCAGAAAAATAAAAGATTTCCACTATTTTGTCACAATATGTAAAAATAGTCATATGGATAGTCAATTTTGGAGGATATTGTTGGGATAAACATGTTACATGATTCAAATTATCACCATTAAATATTTTTCTCAAATAATTATGGAAAACTACCCACTCATATATTTTAAGTTAATATAAATGTTTTATTGTAAGTAGTTAGTTGCCACAAATGTAATTTCCAGTGTTTTGGAAACATTGACATTTTAAAATAAAACTATTATATCCCTTTTGAAACTGTATCCAATAGAACCTAAATAGAATAAACAGAATCTAAATGCCTCAGTAACAATATCCACTTAAAAATAGAAGAATCTCTCAAGACAGAAATTTTACATAAAATTATTTTTTCTTGAATTTATATTTTCATTCCACTTGCCTCATGTAATTTTAACTTTTTATTTATTACAGTGGTACCTCAAGATACGAGTTTAATTCGTTCCGTAACCTTGAGGTGTGGGAAATTATGAGACGCTTGAGTCACGGTAAACTGGTGGGTCATGTGCAGCAGGCCGATCCGCGCGATTACTCCTATATCAAATGTTGCTCGTATTTCAAAGCAAAAATCGCTCGCTCAATGGCTTGTATCTCAAAAATCTCGTATGTTAGGGCGCTTGTATCTCGAGGTACCACTGTAATTGTTTTTTACTAATCTCTATTTCATTAGACTGTGGCAGAAATGAAAATTAATATACATGTTGATGTTTTACTTTGCCTCTGAACATAGGGTCTAAATATTGAAAATGTTTTTAGTTCTAGTTTTATTTATCATCATAATAATTAATACACAACTGATCAAAAGATCAGTAAAAAAACATAGTAAAAAACTTAATGACTTAATGAGTAATAAACATGAACAACATTAGAAATGTATATTTGCTAAAATAAACACATTGTGTAATATAGGTGGATATCATTGTTATTTATGAATGTGCTTATTGTTGGAATAAGAGTGCTTTAAGTATCATTCTAATCCCATGTTGCATTTTTCATAAATGGACTCATTTAAGAAAAAACTTCATTTTAATAAATAGATAAGTAGATGGGATGGCAAGACATTTTAATGTTGTGATGTTATTCAATTATTTGAATTTATTCTGAATTATATATCAAACACAGTGCTCTATCATCAAAATAATATTTAATGATCTTTCAGTGGATAAATAAATAAATTATATTCTCCAATGTTTTATAAATAAAATAGGAAAAACATTTGACTTGTAAAGACTTCTTTTTTTTAACCTGATCAATAGAGTTATTCACTTTCTTGGATAGAAAAAATAAACCAAATATGTTTTATAGACTCAATTTCTTATTAAGTACTAAAGGCTTGGTGCATGAATTCGTGCACAGATTTGATCTCTTGGCCTGGCCAGCAATCGGGTCCATCTGGGTTGTCTGGTAGCTGGGGGAGAGGCTGTGGGAGGTTGGATAGCCAGCCCCCCAGGGATGATTGTGGGGCCAGGTGGGGATGGGGGTGGGGAGGAAGGGCCTGAGGGCAATTGGCTATGGGAGCACACTGACCACCACCAGCTGCCTCCTGGTGGTCAGTACACATCATAGCAACTGGATGACTGGTTGTTCTGCTCATTCCAGGCATTTGGTCATAATGGTTGCTTAGGCTTTTTAGATAGTGCTACACTGATTCTTAGAGGCATCTATTAAACCTAATATACAAAAAAAAAAAATGGAGGGAATCAAATGTTGATATATAACTTTTAAAATAAACTCATGTAACCATGATTGTGATAGAGAATTATTTCATCAACCCTATGAGGTTACTATGATCTATTGTAGAGTCTGCTTTCTTCAAGCCCAGTCCCTAGTGATCTTTCACTAAAATTTAGCCTTTTTTTTACCCCTAAAAGTGTATATAAATGGAATAATAGGGTATTTATCTTTTGTTTCACTAAAAATTCTTTGAAATTCATCCATGGTAGTTTTATCAGTAAGTCCTTTCTGTTGCTGAATACTACCATGGATGTACCACACCTGTTTATCCATTCACCAATTGATAGATATTTGGATTGTTTCTAGTTAGCGGCCATGACAAATAAAGTATATATGAACATTTGAGTAGGAGTTTTCAACTCTTTTGTGGAGATAACAGGGAGTGAGATTACTCTGTTTTAAAATTTGGAATGGGTTCAAAATGCATTTTTATTTATTCACTTAAAATGTGGAATATAAGCCTATACCATTTCAATATTATCTATCCTACAGGTTTTAAAGGAAAAATTGAATTCAAACAATAAGGGAAGCCTGGGTCGGCATCAGATCATAAGTCTCAAAGGGCTAGTGCTTCGGATCACGGTGTTGATTACGGAGAGAGGGCTGCTCACATGGACCGGCCTGTGTAGCAGCTACATGTTGGGCAGCAGAAATAATTAAATTTGAAGAGACTTTATAATAATACTGAGAAACATGGGGGAGTAAATAAAATTGTAATAACATGTGTTCTACAAAAATAAATCTTATTGTCAAGCTTTCATAGGCTATGTTGAGAAAAAATGCCTCCAGTATATTAAATAAAGAATGTAAATTGTATAGTAGTTATATTGAAATTTTCTTATAAAACTTTTAAATGTGTATACATAAAATGAATGCATCAACTACCTTTGAGAGGAGAAATTTTACATGATTTTCCATTAAGTCCTCTTTTTCCATACCCATTTTTTTTATAATGAGAATCTATATATTTTTATAATGAAAAGCAACAACAACAAGTCAACATCTTATCTTTGGATGAGCAAGTTTTTCAAAACAAAAAATAATATAAAGAAAAATTGATTAATATAACTTGTGAAAAATTAACCTGATATGTGTCATATCTACCATCCACAAACTTAAAGGCAAATTGCAGACAAAAGTACTGACAAAATATTAGCAATATATTTTATTTGTAGAGACTTATAACAATATATGTTAATATCCCAAGAGCAAAATATTCCTGTAGAAAAAATAAAGACCAAACAAATAGGGTTTCATTGGAGATAGTTTGTTTTAAACCATATTTTTGTATATTTCTACTTTTTATCCAACTCAGGGATAAGATTCCCATCTGTCAAAAACTATATGATGTATTTATTTTTAATGCACTTCTCTAATCAAGGCCCAGTGAAATATATGTACAGTGGTCCCTCTTTATCCGTGATTTTACTTTCCATGGTTTCAGTTATCCAGGGTCATCTGTGGTTCAAAAGTGCTGAATGAAAATTTCTTTCTTTCTTTCTTTTTTTCTTTTTTTAGAATTGTCTTTTCCTGAAATGTTGCAGATCAGTTACAGCAGACAGAATGGTGACCGTCAAGGAAAACTGTCACTCTGGGTGAAAAATTTCTTAAGTAAGCAATTCCTAAGTTTTAAATTGCTCTGAATAGCATGATGAAATCTCATGTTGTCCTGCTGTATTCTCCTCCCCATGAATGTGAATAATCCCTTTGTCCAGGATATCCACCCTTAGTCACCTATTAAGTGGTCCTCTCCATTATCAGATCAACTGTTGTGGTATCTCAGTGCTTGTGTCACTCACCACACTTGATCTCATCATGTAGGCATTGCATCATCTCACATCATCACAAAAAAGAAGGTAAATGCAGAACAATAGCTATAATGGTTCAGGGCCTTATTTTGAGGGTAGACTTAGAGTTACTTTTTAGCAACAGCATCCCTTGAAAATTCTGAAACCACCACCATGTCAGGCAGGAGTTGACAGTCCAGACACAAGTTTCCATGTGCACTTAGAAGAAGATAAAAGTGAGTGAGTAAATACAAGAACACAATGGGGAAGTGTGATGCAGATGAATAGAAGGAGCAACTCTAATCCTGAGAGTGAGGCAGCTGCAACTTCCAACTATCCAAGTTTAAAATCAGTCGTGGTTGATGGCAAATAAATACCTGCCAGGTGGTAAGAATTTAAAACATCTCTGTCTTGAGTAGACAAAGGACAAACTAGGCGTGTGTATATTCTATTTTATCTCCTGGATCTGAATGAATAAATTTTCGGTTGATATTGTCATTACCATTTACTTGTGAGCAAGGAAAACTAATAACGAGCAGAATAATTTATAGTCTATTAAACAGCAGGTACTGTGCAGGAGCTTTTCCTAAAAATAATATTAATAGCTAATAGTCATTCACAGGTTACTATATGCCAGATAATGTTCTAAATGTTTCTATGTTATAAAGGTATTTAACACTCTAAAAAAGTTATGAGATAGTTGCTATTATTATACCCAATTTATATCTGGAAAAACTGAATTTCAGAGAGGTTAATAAGCTTCATCATATTACAGGCTAATGAATGGTAGAATTAGCTCACATGTACTCATTTATACATAATTATATAAGCATACATAAAGTAATATTAAATATGCATATTGTTGCCCTTATAAAAATCTCTAAAATTAATATTAATATCTCTATTTTATTTTGTTCTATTATATAGAGCATTCATGCTCAAGAGAGTTTGAGTTACTGGTCACACAGGTCATGCATTGTGAAACCTGGATTTAAAACCCAGGCCCATTTGACTGCAAAGAATGCACTTTCCCCACCATGTCAAGCCTATCCTCCTAATATAAGAGTATTATGCAAATTGACCATCACTCCAACACACAAGATGGCTGCTCCCATGTGAACACAAGATGGCTACCACAAGATATCCAGCAAGGGAGGGCAGTTGCGAGGGATCAGGCCTGCAGGGGAGGGCAGTTATGGGTGATCAGGCCAGCAGGAGAGGGCAGTTGGGGGAGATCAAGCCTGCAGAGGAGGGTAGTTAGAGGTACCAGGCCTGCAGGGGAGGGCAGTTAGAGTTGACCAGGATAGCAGGGGAGGGAAGTTGGGGGCAAACAGGCTGGCAGAGGAGCAGATAAGCATCATTTAGGATGGCAGTGGTTAGGGGGTGAGCAGGCTGGCAGGCAGAAGCGGTTAGGGGCAATTTGGAAGGCAGGCAGGCAAGCAGTTGTGGGTATTGAGAGGGATGTCCTACTGGGATTGGGTCTAAATGGGCAGTTGGATATCATTCTAGGGGACCCAGATTGGAGAAGGTGCAGACTGGCCTGAGAGACACTTCCTCCCTTTCTCTTCCCCCCTTCACCCCATGCACTAGTAAGCTATAAGAAAGAAGTAAGACTTTTCTACTGTGGAAAGTCATTATAAAATGGAAACTAGGTCAAGTGCCTGATACTCATCTATTATCCTATCTAACAAGGAAGGAATATGCAAATTGACCATCATTCCATCACAAAAATGGTGGTTCCCATAGCCACAAAATGGCTACACCCAATCCCCTCATTCCTGCTGGGGGAGCAGCATGTGTATGGTGTGGCCAGACCCACCCTCAGCTCCCCAGCTGCCCAGGGCTGGCCCGAAGCACAGGAAATCCTTGGATGGCAGCTTCCCAGCTACCCAGGGCTGCCCGAGGTTCAGATAACCAGGGCTGGCTGAGACTTGCACTGTCAGTGGTGTCAGCAGCAGAGGTGTGATGGGAGCATTGCCTTCCTCTGATCATCAGATCATCTCCTGCTCCTGTGGACTCCCAGACTGTGAGAGAGGACAGGCTGGGCTGAGGGACACTTCCTCCAGTGCATGAATTTTCATGCACCGGGCCTCTAGTAGAATATAAATGTAACAATAAAGTATGGTTCCTTTAATCATATACTTTATTTGCTTACCTTATATTCATTTTCTTAATGGCCCTGTGAAATAGGTTCTGCAGTTGGTATTATCTGTCCTATACAGGTGAAGGGACAATTGTTTAGAGATGGGAAGTACTTCACCCAATATCATAAGTCTAACCAAGAGGTGGAGGATGGTTCCCTGGCTCTGACCCAGGGTTTCCTTTATACCACATCACCAAGTATGGTTTCTTGTAATTATATCTGCTTTCTGGCTTATTTTTATACCACACTCCTCTATCGACCTGGAATGGAATTCAAATTCATTTCACTTATGAGATGTTTCATCTCCAAAGCCCTCCCTCTTGGCTCCTGAGGAGGCTCCCCCAGAAGCATACACACCTCTGCTATGGGTTGGCTGCTCACACTGCCTGTAAAGAGTTCCAATCAGGCTACTGGCTTCTATATAACCAAAACCAGCTATAACTCAAGTGGAAGAAAAGTGTATGGAACGAATGTAACCAATGGGAAGAATAAAGAACTAAACTGAATGAATAGCTGGGAAGCCACCAAGTCAAGATCCAAACCCATCAATACTCAGGCACTGTGTGGCCAGGATGGGCTGCCTGCACAAAGCCATGGGACACTGAATGCCTTCCCCAGTATTCTCCATACTTCATCACCAGCACCATGAATCCTAAAACCCTCTAATCCTTACAGTTTCACTTCAAGGTTCTCAATGCCAGATGATAGAAACTTTTTCTGACTCTAAACAGTATGTTCCTTTTTTAAATTATAAGATAGCAGTGATGGAAATCTATCCATCCTTGGTTTCTCCCGTGTGATAGGGTCCTGTCCCCATCAAGAATTAAACAATAGATCTTTGGGGGGGGAATAAACAGAATGAAAATCAAATAAACAAAAACACACAACAACAACAACAACTAACAAAAATAGAAATCTATTACAGGCACACAAAGCAAATTTGTAGATCTGATAAAACCTCTCTTTGCAGTGGAGTTAAGCACCTAGAGCTTAAGGTTCAAGAAACTTTCTCTTTCCCATCTTCTATCAAAAATACACATGCATATACAAATCTTTCAAACTCTGAAAAAAATGTCCTCTCTCTAGCTTGTGACATTGTCAGTTAGAAAACAGGTACTTTATTACTGGTCACTCACTTCCAGCAAGTATAAATAGATTTTTGACATCAAGGACTTTCAGCACCTAAAAATTCTATTCTTAAAAATGCTCTAAGCATATGAAAAGTGTCCTCATGTTATAGTTCTGAGACACAAAAGCTATTCTGTAACTTCTTTAGAGTTCCCAACATAAAGACATTTCCCATTAATACAGATTAGTCTTTGCTTGCATAGTGAAAAGGGGTTCTATAAAAGCCAGAGTTGTGGAACCACATGAGAAACTTCATTCTAAACTAAACACGATCCTTGGAAAAGTCACTATGGATGTGTTGCTGGGCTTAAGTATACATGGTGAGATAACCCATGGGTGGAGGTCCATCAGGACTGTACTATACACAAATGTATTGTGTTCTTCAATTCCAGTTCAAATGTTTACAATCATTTTCTAAACAAAATAAAACTAGTGAATTTCACAATATTCCCTTGGGGAAATGGAGGAAGTAAGAAATAAAAAAGGTTACAATGTATTGTAAAACAGTAACTTGAATATGGAACAGATTTATGATCTCATAAAATTTTTAAATAGTGTAAGAGCTTAGTCTCCGGTACATGACAGTCAGAGGACATTTACCATTTCATTTAAAAAAATAAAAGGTGTTTGAGCAACTGTGGCACCAGAGAAACCCTGAAACCTCAATATAATATATTTTTGTGCTTTTTCATGGGAGAGGAAAGATTGAAAAGAATATATAGAGCATATAATAGGAGAACCATTCTGCATATCTGAATTGTAAATATCCCAAATATGTGTTCCTAAAAAGGGCATGAATGGAATTGTTGTTGCTAAAGCTGATCAGGAACACACTCTGGACCTCCATTGGTAGGCATAATTCCTCAAAATTTATAATTTTGTTCTCCATGTTACACTACCAAGAAGTTGTCCTTTGATATTTCTTGGCCCAGAAGGAGATGAAATAGTCTTAATCAAAAAGTTCTCTTCCTTTTTCTAACAGTTGATTTCCTAGCCACAGTAAACTGTTTATGGAGGGGACAAAATTATGATAAAAATTTCCCTTTCTGCAATAAGTGTATGGATTAAAAGTAAACTTTGTTTTAACAGGACTAAAGTAATTTGAACGCAGTTCATTTGAAGATATATCAATGCTTCTTGGTGAAGACACTGGATCTGGAGCCTGAACATTGGTTACTCCCACAGTCATACGGAGACATAGAAATTTAGAAATTTAGAGCAACCAAGTGTGAGACTTTCAAGGTGGACTTGAGAGTTGAGCAGGAGGTTTATTAAAAAAAATTACAGTAAGGTCCTGAATTGGGTACATGTTAAATTGCAAACAGTTCATTCAAGACCCAAAGTTTGGTTTGGACACACAAATATAAAGAACCGTGCTTGAAGAGTTGAGCAGAATATTACTATTATTGCATTGATGAAAAAAATGGGAAGAAAGAACTAGCAATGAGTGCAAAACCAGATTTATATGTAAAATTTTGTTTAATAACATTGATAATTTGACTTTTTATGTCAATTCAATCTATCAAAAATACTAAGGCAAAGATGACCTATGCCAAATATTTTTCTCCAGGAATTTTCTATATGATATGCAAGACAAAAAATATGCACGTAACTATAATATAATGAGATAGTTCTATAAGAGAGGAGCAGGAAACATAATATTAATTCTCACTAAAGGAAAAAAGGATGACTTCATTGATAGGCATTTGCTTTGGACTTTAAAAGACAGGCAGAATTTTCATAAATCTGAGAATGATGTGAAAGAAATCTGGATTGAGAGAAACAATATGATCAAACATTGAGACATGCTTTAACAACAAAGCTAAGTATTACTATTTGGTGAATCAGAATATAAGGTGAAATGTGCAGTAAGAAATGCTGTTATACTAATATAGGTTAAGGTCTGGTAGTGGAAATTTTCAAACCTATTTAATGAGTTTTTATTGGGAAAATAAACTTATTATTATAACTTAAAATAGGAAGCCATGGTAGTGGGTAGAGTTGGTGAACACTTATAGTTTCTATAATTTGTATCAAATACAGGATGTCCCCAAAAATGTATAAACACTTTATAGCTGATAGCTCAATTTTGAAACTGAAATGTATTTTAACAAACACTGCCTTTATAATTATTCAAAGTGCATACATTTCTGTAAATACCCTATAACTAGTATATGTCAAAAGTCAGCATATCATGCAAAATTACAAAAACTTGCACGAAGTGGTTATTTTTAATCACTATAACAATTTCCATATTAGCTGAGGCTTTGTTTCTTGATCACCATTCTATTTTTTGTGTGATAAATACTCAATAAATACCTGCTTAATGAATGAACACTTGGATAATAAAATAAGGTAACAATGAAAGGAATATTAGAAGCATTTACCAGTTTATCAAAAATATTTTTATGGCCAAGACCGGTTTGGCTCATTGGATAGAGCACCAGCCTGCAGACTGAAGGGTCCCAAGTTCGATTCTGGTCAGGGGCATTTGCCTTGGTTGCAGGCACATCCTCAGTGGTGGGCGTGCAGGAGGCAGCAGATGGATGTTTCTTGCTCATCGAAGTTTCTAACTCTGTTCCTCTCCCTTCCTCTCGGTAAAAAAAAAAAAAAAATATATATATATATATATATATATATATATATTAAAAATGTATTTTTATGTATAATAGACATTTGTTAGAATGTACAAGTCTTAGAAGATGAATGTGTGTATGCGCGCGCACGTGCACGCATACTCACGCATGCTCATGGATGTGTGCATACACATACAACCCAAAATACCGATGCTCTTCTAGAGTATGGATACACATGAAATCTCAACAGGACTAATAACATAATTTTTCTTAGTAGTTAATTCTATGTGTTCAGGTAAAACACTAGGGCCTTGAACATTTTCTGGAAGCATTCCAAAGCATTCTGGAATCTGGTGTTGTCTTGAACCAGTCTCTCCATTGGTGTGTTTTTATGCACTACCATTGTATGCATTCCTTTTCACACTGAGCTCATGATTGGTATTCTAGTATCCTAGGACTTAGGAAACTCTCTGAGGATAACCTTACTGGGGCCACTGCTGTTCATGTGCACCATTAGAATGACAATTATCCTGATCAAGGTGCCCTTTCCTGATGCTCCCAGGGAAGCCAGTCCTCCAGGACCCAGAGCAGTTTGTGTTCTGTGCAGAGATGGGGAAAATGACCCTCTTCTCTGCTGGTTCAAATCTGGGCTCCTATAAGACCTACTCACATTTTATGTGCTCGGGTGACATAGAAAGTCCCACATGAAAAATAACCCATCAATCTCTACTATATAACCCCTTCCTACCTTTGCTATTTATAAAAATAAAAGCTTGTAGTTCTTAAGGGACGCATAGCCCCAGGTCATCCAGTTCCTCATCTCTCTGTTGCTTCCCCAGCACAAAAGAGCCCATCTCCAGGGGCCCCTTCTCTGTGCATCAGGTAATATAGTCTCTGAGCTGAGGGCACATAGAGAGATACAATGGTTCCACTAATATGAACTCAGGTTGAAATTATACACGTATAAACACACTGATAGATATATATGCACATATGTATGCATTCATACTAGTATATGTGCATGTCTATGTGTGTACTGAGTGTAAATTCAGAGTTATCAATTTAAGATGTGGCTCTGCCTTTTACAAGCTATGTATTTCTGCACAAGTCATGTTGCCTGTCAGAATATCAGTTTCTTCATCTGTAAATGGGGAATTTCTGTAAATCCGAAGTATTTACAAATTTAATGTTGATAGTGTCAATTCTGTGCAAGTGGCCATGATGGACCATGATGTGGTGATTTGTAACTTTATCGAGGCATGGAATTGAGGCTTGTGTACCAAAGGGCTGTTGTGCAGACATGAGCCAGTTAGCTGGGGCAAGAGCCTTGTTAGCTGCTCAGCAGGCAACTAGCCACATGGTTCATTGTTTTCTGCTTGACCCTGCATACGCAGTAACTCTCCTGAAGCAATTAAAGAGGAGTGCATGGCTTTGGTGGAAGCAAGGGGAACAACCACCAACTGCCAGTGCTGGTAGAGAGAGATGGAAAAACTACATAAAGGTGTTCAATCTAGTGACGTCTTACAGTGAAAAGCAGAAGGCTTCAACCATTTTTCCTTTTATGCCTTAAAAAAAAACATAAAAAGGTATGTACCGCCCTCATATTTTAAATTGACATCTAAAATTTTCTTATGGGTTTAACTATTTGAAAATTATGTAATCTCTAGAATTTTATAAATATTGGTAATTTTAAATAGAATTATTGTCATTCTTAAATTGGTTTCAAAGAGTCCATATATCATAGTGACTTGATAACCATCATTACTCATTACAAAACTTCATAAACTCTTTTGAAGAGAAAGTTACATCGGTTTTACCTACTTAAACTCATATTTACAATCTATTTTCCCTCAGAATTTTATCTTAATAACATATATTTTATGTTTGAAAGTTTGTAATATATAAAAACGCAGCATCCATAATGACCGACAGAAGGCTCAACCAAACACTGGAAGTCAGTCCTGCAGTCAGTGCTGGATTGCCATGGCGACCCAGCACTGATTGCTGAGGGGGCTGCAGATCAGGCCTGGAGAATGGCCTGGAGAGAGACAGGGCCTGATCTGCAGCATCTGTGGCAGCTGTTGATCAGCCATTGCCTCTCTCTTTCTCTCTGGCCTTCGCCAGCAGCCATGCATCTGTTTCTCTTCGGGCCTCCACTGAAGCTGCTGATCAGCCCTGCCTCTCTGATCAGGCCTGGAGATAGATCTGGAGATGCTGACTGGTGTAGAAACCAACCAATCAGAACCAAATATGGGTGAACTGTGAGGAGCCAATGGCTGTCTAGGAGGTGGAGCTTTAGATGCTGACTGGGCTAGAAACAGACCAATCAGAACCAAATTGGCCAGAAAGGGAGGGCAGTTTTGGGTGAGACCTGGCCTGCAGGAGAGGGCAGTTGGGGAAGAGATCAGATCAGCATGGGAGGGCAATTAGGGGTGATCAAACAGGCAAGGCAGTTAGAGGTGATCAGGCCTGCAGGGAAGGGCAGTTGGGGGCAACCAGGCTCGCAGGGAGGGTAGTTGGGAGTGAGATCAGGCCATAAGAGTAGGGTAGTTGGGGGTAGATCAGGCCAGCAGGGAAGAGCAGTTAGGGGCAATCAGGCAGGCAGGCAGAGGCAGTTAGGGACGATCAGAGAGGAGGCAGGTGAGCGGTTAGAAGCCAGCAATTCCAGATTGCGAGAGGGATCCCCATGGAATCAGGCCTAAGCTGGCAGTCAGACATCCCCCAAAGGGTCCTGGATTGAAGAGGGTGTAGGTTGGGCTGAGGGAACCCCCCTTCTATGCATAAAATTCATGCACCAGACCACTAGTTTATTTATAACAAAAACATGCATTTAATTTTGTATAAATTTTCTGGGACTGTAAGTTTCTGTTTAAAAAAATATTTTGAGTTGAATTATTTTTCTAATTTATAATTGCAATATATAGAAACAACACAACTATTTAATATATTTTGACATGTTATTAGCATAAAAACTTGTTGGAAATAATCTCTTAAGTTATATGAAGCTTATGAATATGACTTATTAAAAGACACTTATTACTGAAATCAGCATTGATTCTATTCCTTGTTTTTATAGATGAAAGTGTTAAAATACGTTGTCCACATAAAATGTAAATGAAGTGAAAATGGAAGTTTTATTGTACTGACACACAATTCTTTGAATGCTTTCCAAGTTATGTACCCTACTGATTTATAATTAAATATTAATTTAATGTCACATTGGCCAACAGTTTAATCAGCATCTCCTTCAATTCGGTTGAAAACAATTGGAAAGTACTAGGTGTGAAAAGAATTAGTGTCCATTAATTCAGATAATTTAGATTCCCACCACCTACAACAATATTTCAAATTGTCCTAATGTTAAATAGTCAGAGATTTTTTTTTTATTCTATGACAATATACCATAATATTATTAGGAATAGGTGAAAGTTACACTTTTCTTTTAGAAAGTGAAAGAAGGATTATAAAAGAAGAATTTGGAAACAGTTGTCAGATATATAAGTTCTCAGGTAAATGCATTTTATGATACTGTGTATATGGAAGTTTATGGTCTGGAAATTCTTTTCCTAAATCTATCAAGGACCCCCATGTCCCTTGGGGAGTCTCCTTACTCCAGTATGAAGATCTCCAGTATTTGTTATATGTTAATACTAGCATCTATATATTTTAATAACTTTATATGTGTCACTGATTAGCTTAAATAAAGTAACCACTTCTTTGCATTTTGTAGCTGAAGTGTTTTGCTATTTGAGATTCTCAACTTTGAAATTCCCATAAATCTTAAGAAGTATGCCTGGTAATGTAGTATCTACTGCCCCACTATTAAGGATTAATTTGAGACTAAATGAGATAAAATAGGTGAAAGTGTTATATCAATTGCAAAGCACCATAAAAGTTTTCTCATATAAAAGAATTGGCCTCCTTGTGGAAGAGAAGAAAAATCAATGGCTTGAAAGGACCTTGTGCAATGTGGGGGTTGTGGGGTAGGGAAGGAGGAGAGTCTACAAAGCCATTTAGCAGCTAAAGGGCTAAATTACTTTAGGATAATAGATACAGAAGCAGAAAGCAAATGTGTATTTGGCAAACCAAATAAGAAAGAAATGAGATACAAAAATATTTGGGACTGTATTTTCTGGAACCCAATCTGAGCAGGTAAACACATCTGCTGCTGAAGATTAATTCTGAGGTAGGAGATGAAAACTATGCTCTGGCTTCCATGCTTTATTGCATTTTTGTTTTGTTTTTTTGTTTTGTGTTCTCTTATGTCTTTTCTTGTAAATGTCTAAGTGTGCTCTCACTGAAGTCGGATAAAATGACTTTATATCCTCTAAAGCCCATGTTACATCAGAGATCAGAGTGCTTCCAGAAAGCAGACAGCAATAATCTTCTAACTGGCTCTGCATTTCCTCTCATCTCCTTCCAGCCCATTCTCCACACAGCTGCATGAATGGACTTCTTAAAATGAAAACATACTACCTTCTCTTCCCTACTTACAGCTTTTTACACTGCACTTAGGATATAGCTGAATATGTCATGTGGCCTAAAGCAGTGGTGTGTTGTAACTGACATATATAGGCCCATGAGATTATTGTTAAATCATTGTTAACTTTTATCATAGACACAGGCATACCTCATTTATAAAGTTCCACTCTGTTGTACTTTGCAAATATGGAGCTTTTTAAAAATTGAAGGTTTGTGGCAACCCTGTGTTCAGCAATGTATTAGTGTCATTTTTCCAACAAATATAGACAGATGATTTTTAGCAATAAAGTATCTTCTAATTAAGGTATGTACATTTTTTTCCTTAAAACATAATGCTATTGCACACCTGATAGACTTTTATAAGCACTGGGAAACAAAAAATAAATGTGTAACTCATTTTATTGCAGTATTTGCTTTATTGGGATAGTCTGAAGGAGAACCTCTAGTATCTCCATTGTGTGTCTGCAATTATGATGCACAAAACATGTAACTTCACACATGAAGTCCATGCTATGTTTGTGATACAGCTACAGATGTGTACCTCACAAACAAAAGGATTCCGATAAATTCTATTATGCTTAATTCCTATCAAAAAGAGAAAAATTGCCAAAACCGGTTTGGCTCAGTGGATAGACCGTTGGCCTGCAGACTGAAAGGTCCCAGATTCAATTCCGGTCAAGGGCATGTATCTTGGTTGCAGGCGCATCCCCAGTAGGGAGCATGCAGGAGGTGGCTGATCAATGTCTTTCTCTCATCAATGTTTCTGACTGTCTATTTCTCTCCTTTCCTCTCTGTAAAAAATCAATAAAATATATTTTAAAAAAAGAAAAAGTAATTTCATGGTACATTTAGATTGCATATATTTGCATTATCAAATATATTACTACTAGGAGTAAATATCTATTTATTTAAGCATTAATAAAAATCAATTGAAATGTAAAGATTGGGAGAATTTCCCACAGATTAATCTGTTTCCATGTACTTCATGCCTTACTTCTCCTCATTCCACAATATCTATTGTCAAGTGTTAATAAAACTCATGTTGATATGCATGCACCAGCCCTACACTTTCATGGTGCTATTCAGTGATATCTCTACACCAGAATTCTTCATGGAAGTTACCATAAGGCACTATATCCCACTAAATCTAAATCAAATATATCCCCAACTCAACTTCCCCATAGCTGATCCACAGTAACTCTAAGGTCACACCCTGAGGGAAGCTTGAAGAAGTTAGGAAACAAGCTTAACCAACACTGTAGAACTATATTATTTTGCAAATATTACAGAAATATATGATCATGTGAACACGTTGCTAGTACCCCTTTTTGGACCTTCAAAGGGGCCAGAGCCTGTGAGTGGCTTTGAAAGCTAAGCTTTATTAAGCCTCTTGGAAATTCTGCCTATGAATAGTTAAAGATGCAGGAGGTCTCCACTATAAATAACTCTGGGAGTGTACCAGGGGGATTCAGAGATAGCTGAATACAAGCAAAATAGGATCCTAACTTTAGAAATGAAATCTCACTATGAATATGAATCATTCAAACCATGAACTGAAACTATGTTTCTTCCTCACAATTTCCATCTCAGCAAATGAATCATTTTGATTCCTCTCTTTTCCTCACTATTGTCTTCTTTCCATCAGCAAATCCTGTGGACTGTACCTCCAAACTATCACAAATCTATTCATTTTCTTCATCTAAATACTACTAACTTGGATCATGTCACCACCATCTGTTGCCTCCCATCACCAAAATGTCCATAACTAGCATTGTAAAAGACTCTGCGATTCCACATTTGCCCCAATATCACAGCTATAAATCAATCCCCAAATCCAGAGGAATTGTCTAAAAATATTAATCATGCCCTTTCTTATTTAGCTCAGTGGATAGAGTATTGGCCTGCAGAATGACTGGTCCTGGGTTTAACATGTGCCCAGGTTGTGGGCTCGATCCCCAGTGTGGGGCTTGCAGGAAGCAGCTGATTAATGATTCTCTCTCCTCATTGATGTTTCTATCTCTCTCTCCATCCTATTCTCTTCCTCTCTGAAATCAATAAAAACATATTTCAAAACATATGTTGTATCTTCATGTAGAATGCATGCTCCACAAGAACAAGGAGTTTATAGGTAATAATCATTTTGGTCAGAATACACAGTGTCTAGAATAGTCCCTTGCAGATGCTTCATACTCAAATTTACTTGATGAATCTATTAAAAAGAAAAAGCTGTGGAGAAAGACTGAATTTGCTTCATGGAAAATTAGGAGCTTGGGAAGTACAGAACAGTGATGATAAGGATGTTAGGTACAGACATTGTAAAGAAACAAATTGGGAACAGACCTTAGTACATTAGCCAATATTAAACAAGCTTTTCTAGATCTTACGGCAATGACTTTTAAGATCCTGAGAAATGTCAAGTACTAAAAAGACTAGGTAGAAAGAAAACAGAAAGGTGAGCTGCCTTCCAGGGGACATTTGAAAGAAAACAAGGGAATATCCTTTGGACTAAAAAAGTGCCTGGTTTTGATATTCTTGGGCACAGGGTTAGAATCTGGTTTTGGTTTGTTTATTTTATTTTTTCAGAACATAGGTTGGCATATTGCCCATCACTGCTTCTGACAGACTGTGAAAAGACTTTCTAGCCTAAAGCTAGCTTGATTCTCATTTTGAACATCTTTGATGAGACAGACAGATAGTAGTTACCCTGCAAATTTGTGGATCAAAATTGAGGCTATTGCAATAAATTCTGTGTATGAAATACTTGTACTAAAATATTTTGTTTGGCTTCAGTGGTTTTTTAGTGAAATTTCTAATATGTGTCGTGCTTTACAGAATATTAGATTGTCTATTAGTCATGAACTATCTAATCTATGTAGTTGATTAACTGATTTTTAAATTTTCATTTAGATATTTTAACCAACCCAAAAGGTGATTTCCTCTAATTAACTCTCTGCCCCCTGTTTATCCTGTGCTATTTGTAATGTATAATTCTAACTATTTACTAAAACTGGATGATATTTCCTCTTTCCTCCTAATTCCTCAGAATCCACCAGGCTATTGCCTTAGGCATGTAGTAGAATCTTTTCCTGATTTTTTAAAGCCATGCATTGATTATGTCTATTTTTTCAACATTGGAGAAATTTTATTATAATAAGAGGATCATATAAGTATGTATTTTCAGCTTATCTAAGTAGTGTCAGAATTTCATTTTTTTTTCCAAAGCAACTGTTGAGTTAAGTGGTAGTCATAGTAAAATATGTAGAGCACCATCATTTGGTAGCAATCACTGCCAAAAAAAAAAAAAAAGAAGATTATAATCACTGACATTCGTCACTTTAGCTTTTGCTAGTTTTTTAAAAATGATGACAATCTACGGCCTTTTCTAGCACAGACTAGCATTTCCCCCAGTCACATCATCACTTGCTTTTTGTTGTTTTTAGATGAGACCAGCTGCCTTATGATCACTGAAATGTCAGGGAAAAAATAATTTCCCACCAGAGAAAGAGAAAAATTAAATATTCTAAGAGGCAAAACTCCCACAGAAATCTAAAAGAACTAAAGGAGTGATTCTCTGCTTGATGTACATGGGCTACTTCCATTAGTGTTAATGGCAGTTTTGAATACACTAAAAGGAAAGGCTGCTCACAAAGTGCTCTGTCTACTCTCTTTAGTTTGTATTTAAGAACAAAGACACAGACAATTTCACATATTTTAAAAGGAAAAGAATAACATGTGAGTGTCTGTTTTATCCACTATAAATATTTTATCTATGCATGACCATAGAAGAGTGACAGAACCAATCTGGGCATTACTCTTCTCAATTCTAAACTTGAGGATGAAGCTTAATGATTAAAAACAAACAAACAAAAAATTTTCACCTAGAAAATGAAACCATTTGGTCTATTGTTATTAAGTTATCACAATGTTTAACACCTTAATGATATAAAATATGATAGCATCCATAAATGGATGCCAATTGATCATCATTTTACCAATTTGATTAAAAAAACACATAATAATATTATATTCCTCTGAGAAGAAGCCAGAGGGGGGGCAAGGGAAGGATGGATAATTTCTCTTCAGTAATTTCAAGGGAGTCAAGCATTGATCTTAATGGGCCTGCAGGAAGTAACCATGGTGGCAAAGAGAAGAAATAAGTTTCTTTACTTTTTTATGAGATAAAATTGAAAAACATTATGAGACATAATTAAAATATAACACACACAGCTTTAAAGTACAATTATGAAAAAGATGTCTCTTGCGAGAACTAACCAAAAGGTAGATGGAGTAACTATGTTAATATTAGATAAATATATTTTGACATAAAAATTACTAAAGATAAGGCGGTACATTTTAAAATACTAATTTTTGAAAGAAAGATTATAATATTTATATATGTATATAAACTCAATAGCATAGTTTCAAAATATGTATAACAATAACTAACAGAACCAAAAGGAGAAATATACATTTCCACAATCGTATGGGAAATTTTAACACATTCTTTTCTATAACTAATAGAATATATAGGCAGAAAAATAATTATATGAATATAGAATATATAATCATACCTATTAAAGAGCTTGATCTCAATGACATATCTAGATCATTATACTCAACAAATGCAGAACAAACATTCTATTCAAGTGCATGTGAAGTCTTTATCAAAATAGATCATATACTGGATCATAAAGCAAGTCTCAATACATATAAAGAGCTGAGATCATACAGACTATGTTCCTTGACCACAGTGGGTGTAAACTAGATATGTATCAATAACTGAAAGATAGCTTATGAAAAGTAAAAAAGTAGCCCTTGATATCCAGGAGCTGGTGAGATACAGTCAGCCTTGATATTTAAGCCAAACTGGTGCTCACAGGTAGGCCTTATGATTCTCAGGTTGGAGATAATCTCACAGAATACCAATATCAGACAAAATCACTCTGAGACAATGACAGAGTAAGATAAAGCAAGACTACTTCATAATTTTATCTAAACATAGAAAAAAAAACAACAAGGTCAATGTTCACCCAATAAAATACCAAACTTCCCCCACTTCTCAGCTAATATGAGTAACTCCTGTTACTTTATCAATTACAGCTTCCATGGCTTCTCTGAACTGTTGCCCATCGATGAGATATGTTGAGAAAACCAATCAAAAGTGTCCTTCTTTTTTTTAATCCTCACCATAGGACATGCTTAGAGGAAGAAAAAAGAGTGGAGAGAGAGAGACATCAAAACATTAATCAATTGGTTATCTTCCTTACATGCCCTGAGAGTGGGATCAAACGTGCAACCCAGGCATGTGCCTGACCCTCATTACTTTGGTGCAGGGGATAATGCTCAACTAACTGAGCTACTCCTGCCTGGCAAATTGTCCCTTTTTTTTGACAGCACTTAATCAAGGGCAAACCCTCACTTTCTTGAACTCTCTCCAAAATTACACAACAAAACACAAACCTTATAATTGGTTCTTTATAACACTTTGCTACTAACATGTCTCATGATTTCCCATAATATAAATTCTGCCTTGCTGGAATGAGTAATAAACAAAACTTATTGAACCACAGATGCATATCTTCAATCTTTGGCTGGGTATCATCAATTGTTGAAATCCTTTGCAAAGTCTTTAAAAAATAAGCAGCATTCTTCTAAAATAACTCATGGGTCATCAAAGAAATTACAGTGAATTAGCAAATATTTTGAATTGGGTAATAATAAATTTATCAAAATGATTTTGGATTCAATGAAAGTTGTTTTTAGAATGAACGTATGATAAAAACAACCCCCTCCAATTTCTAGCAGAGAATGGGGAAAAATAACCACTTGAAATATGCCCAGAATATTCTCCATAACAAAGGCCAGCTCTCTAGAGGAACCTACCAGAGCCTTTTCTGACCTGAAAAAGGGGCAATTAGTCAACTCTAAGCCCTGGAAACTTCTTATCTACCATAAAAGGAGAAAAAAGAAAAGGCTAAAAAATGCAATTCAAGTGAATAGCTCAAGGACTCATACCCACAACTAAGAAACAAATTTAATTATAAGATTATAAAACACTTTTCCTCTCCAACACCTTCCCACAACATCAATAGCCTTTAGTGCAATAACAGTTGATTATAACTAGGAGAGTTGCAAGACACAGACTATTTAAGAAAGATATTAGGGAAAACCAAAAACAATGGGAAGGGGAAAAAAACCCAACAAGTAAACTAGTGAAAGTAAAGCCTCTAGAACCTACAACTACACAACAGAGGCCCCAGGCAGATCAGCATAAACCTCACATTAAAAGTTCCATTACCTTAGTTCCTATTACCTAATAAATCATGTCAATAGAAAACTAAAAGTTTTTATAAACAGCAAGAAGAAACATAGTCTGGAGAAACAAAGCCAGCATCAGATCATATGGTACAGATTTTGGAATTGTGAATAAGGGATTTAAAAGAACTATGATAAACATTTTAGGGCCTTAAGAAAAGTAGACAGCATGAAAGAATTAAAAAAAAAGGGGGTGGAGGGTAGGATAATATCATGTAAGGAAAAATATCTGGTAAGTAAATTACATCTAGAAAATTTTCACTTTAGAAAATTAATTTCCATTTGTAATACTAATAACAAGACACCCATGAAAAATACACCTGGTGTCAAAATAAGCCAAAGGAAAAGCGGGTGGGCAAAAATAAAAAGGACCCCCAAGTCAGTTTTATAGAAAATATTTTTTTATTAACTCTTGGTCAAGAATATGTTTATATAATTTCAGAAAACAACTCCAAGACCAAGTGGACTCCTGCAACAGAGAGGAACTGACAGGTCTGCACCAACAACAAAGGCAAGAGAAGAAACAGTCCAGAGATGAAAAACACTGACGACGCTTGCCATGCTAGCAGTCAGCAGCTATGCATGGCTACAGGATGCCTAGGACCAAACCAGAGAGGGTCGGACCTGCATTGCCACCATTTGTCCACTATCCAGATACCATTGATGACATGTACACATAAGGAACTGTTTGACATTGAAACTGGGACTCAAAGCTATCGAGCATTGAAATTGGGACTCAAACAATTTTCTTTTGCTCTGGAGGGTTTATTTCTAGCCTGCAGGGCAAGATATTTTTAAAGACAAGAATCAGGGGGGCAGGGGGCGGGAAGCAGATGCAGAGGCAAAAAGCAATGAAGAGACTGTCATGCTACAGTGGGAAGGCAGGGAAGGTTGTGGGGGGAAGGCCTGTAGGATATCAACTGAAGGACTTGTATGCATGTGTGTGTAGGCATAGCCAGTGGATACAGGGCAATGGGGAGTGAGAGATGGGACGGGGAGACTGATGAGGGCATGTACTGGGGGGTGGGGAGGGCAATAGGGAAAAATAAATAAATAAATAAAAAGAACAAATGAGTAATATAAGCAAAGATATGAAAGATCTAAGAAAGAATCCATATAAAAACTGGTAGAAATAAAAAAGCACTGCAACAAAATAAACATTATCTTTGATGGGCTCATAAGTAGACTAGACACAATTGAGGTAAAAATTAGTGAGGTTAAAGAAACATCAATAAATCTTCCCAAATTAAAATGCAAACAAATAATAACAGAGAAAAAAAGGAACATAGGATACCAAAGAACTGTTGGATAATTGCAAAGGGTATAAAATATGCATAATAGAAACACTAGACATAGAATAAAAAGAGAAAGGAGCAGAAGAATTATTTAAATTAATAATGATGTAGGATTTTCTAAATTATTTAATGAAGACAACAAATCACAGATCCAGCCCAAGCAGGATAAACACCAAAAAAATAAAAAAATAATAAAATAAAATAAAATAAAAAATTAAAACAAACAAACCTCACATATCATATAGGCATATAATATTTAAACTTTAGAAAACTAAAGGCAAAAATACAATCTTAAAAAAGAATGTGGGGTGGGAGAGGGGAGACACTCTCTTGCCTACATAGGTGAATAAAGATAGAATTATATTAAATTTCTAATCATAAAGCATGCAAGCAAGAAGAGAGTAAAATGTTTAAAGAATTAAAAGAAAATAGTTAATTTAGAATTCTGTGTTCAGCAATATTATAATTATTTACTCAAAATATACAAACTCAAGGCCTTGGTTTCCAATAGACTTGATTTGCAAGAAATACTAGAAAAGTTATTCAGAGAGAAGGAAAATGATATGTAAGGACTTTGATCTATGTAAAGAAAGTATTAGCTAAGGAATAAATGAAAGTAATATATAATATTTTCTTTTTCTGCAAGTAAAAGTAATGTGTTAAGAGTTTTATTTTTTTGCTTTTTTAATTTCTTTATTAATTAAGGTATTACATGTGTTCTTGTTTCCACATTGCCCTCCAAACCATGCCCCCCATTCATGCCCTTACCCCCCTGTTGTCTGTGTTCTTTGGTTGATCTCTCCCCCTTAGCCTCACCCTCCCCTATCTTCACTTAGGTTTTTTAATTGAACTGATAGATAACTGTGTTCAAGGTAACAGTAGCAATAATGTATTGGGTTATTATGGCATATGGATAAGTGACAAGAATGACAGAAATCATATAAAAGATTTAAGGGAAGAAATGAAAATACACTGCTATAGGATAGCTATACTATCTATTAAGCAGAATAGTGTTCTATTCAATGAAAGTAAACATAGATTAGTTGTAAATGTATACTGCAAACTCTAAGGGAAACACTTAAGAAGCTTAAAAAATAAGGTATAATTGATATGCTGTAATAAAAGAGAAAATAAAATCATATAAAAGTAAATAAAGAGAAGTTGGATGGAGAGTAGATTAAAAAACAGAAACATAGAGCAAGTGAAATGAATAGAAAACAATTATAAAGTGGTAGATTCCTCCAACTACATCAATAATCACATTAAATGTAAATGGTTTAATGTCTCAGTTTTAAAACACAGACTGCCAGAGTGGATCAAAAATAAGAAACAAGTATAGACTGTCTACAAAAAGCTCACTTTAAACATAAAGACAAAGATAGGTTAAAAATAAAGAAATAAAGATATACAATGCTAACACTAATCAAAGAAAAGCTAGAGTGGCTATGTAAAACTCAGACAAGACAGAATTCAGAATGAGAAGACTTACCAGGATAAACAGAAGTGCTATGTAAAGGTAAATGGATCAATATTTTAAGATGACATAATGATTTTTAATGTGTATGTGCCTAACAATAGAACATCAAAATAAATGTGGCAAGAAAAAAAAATAGCAACTGCAGGGATAAAGGCAAATTCATTAATAGTTGAAGACTCAAATACCTATTTATCAGTAATTGGCTGATTTATCAAGTAGAAAATCAGTAAGAATATAGATAGGTTGAAAGGCATCATAAATCAACATGATATAATTGACATTGCTAGAATATTAGATCCAAGCACACCAATGTGTGTGATAATCTCAAACTCAGGAAACATTCACTGAGATAGACCACATATTAGGCCATAAAACACACCTTAACAAATTTAAAATAATAGAAATCAAACAACGTATGCTGTCAGACCACAACAGAATTAAAATGGAATTAAATAATGGAAAAATAGCTGGACAATCACACACACACATACACACACACAAAAAAATTTAGAACAGAAACCCATGCAATTTAAATAAGAAATCAATAAAGAAAATTAATTAAGTTAAAAGCTGCTTCTTTGAAAACGTAATTTAAAAATCAATAAACCTATAGCCAAACTAATAATAATAATAAAAACACAATTACTATATCAAAAATAAAGAAAAATAGCATTATTACTTTTTTCCTAAAGTAAAAAACAATACAAGTATTCTGAATAGACCTAGCCACTTTGTTTGGCTCAGTGGATAGAGCATCATCCTGCACACTCACTGATTCCAGGTTTGATTCCCATCAAGGCACATGCCCATGTTGTGGGCTTGATTCCCATAGAGGAGGCAGCCAATCAATAATTCTCTCATCATTGACATTTCTATCCTTCTCTCCATTTCCCTTCCTCTCTGAAATCAATAAAAATTCCCCTAAAAAAAGTATTATGAATAACTCTATGCTCACAGATTTGATAACATAGATGAAGAGGTCCAATTATTTGAAAGACACAAATGAGAAAAAATTATACCAGGCAAAAGACAATTTGAATAGATCTATATCTATTAGCAACATCAAATTAATAATTAATGACCTTTGAACAAATAATGCACAAAGCTAATTAAGGTGGTTTCATGGATGAATCATACTAAGCATTTAAAAAAGAATTTATATAAATTATCTAAATCTCATCCAGAAAATAGAAGCAAAGAAAACATTTTCTAACATTCTAAGAGACCATCATTCCACTAATAGTAAAACCAGATAGACTTCCCAAGAAAGGAAAGATCAGTATCTCTCATGAATACAGATGTAATACTCCTCAATAAAATATTATCAAGTTATCTCTAACAATATATAAAAAGATTTATACACTACAACTAAGTGAGATTTATTCTAGGTATGCAAGGCTGGTTCAATGTTCAACAATCCACTGATGTAATCAATCACATCAATAGGTAAAAAGAAAAATCATATGATCAACAATCAATAGATTCAGAAAAACATTTGACACAATCCTCTCAGTAAATTACAAATAAAGACAAACTTCTTCAACTTGATAAAGAAAATTTTCAAAAGTTCTACAGCTACAACATAATTAATGATAAGAAGCTAGATGCTTTCTCTCAAAATTAGGAACAAGGTAAAGATATCATCTCTTACACTTTTATTCAACATTGAAATGGAAGTCCTAGTCAATGTAATTAGACAAGTAAATAAAACATATGAAGATTGGGAAAGAAGTAATAAAATTGTCTCTTTTTGTAGATAGAATTATACTCAAAAATGATAAGAAAACTCCTGCAACTAATAAATGATGTAAGATTAAGTCACATAAGTCAGTTTCCTATATAACAGGAATAAATATTTGGAAAATTAAAATACAATGTCATTGTTATTAGCACCAAGGAAGGAAGGAAGGAAGGAAGGAAGGAAGAAAGGAAGGAAGGAAGGAAAGAAGGAAGGAAGGAAAGAAGGAAGGAACTAAAAAGAAAAAAGAGAGAGAAATGTTTAAATATAAATCTAACAAAATATGTATGAAAGATATGAGAAAAATTATAAAAATTTAATGAAAGCAATCAAAGAAGGGCTAAATAAATGGAGAGATATTCCATGTTCATTTAAAGATTAAATTTAATTTTATATAAAATATGAATTATATATGTAAATGTGTCTATATAATAAATATTAAAATTTTAATTCTTCCAAACCTTATAGATTCAATGCAAGCTCAATCAAAATTCCAGAAAATTATTTTGTTGATATGGAAAAATAATTTTAAAATTTATGTGGAAAGATCAAAGATGCAGAATATGAAACATAATACCGAAGAAAAATAGAGTAAGAAGACTGACATCACCTGACTTCCGGGCTTACTGCCATGCTATGGTAATCAAGACAGAATGATATTGGCAAAAGAATAGTCAGATAGGTCAGTGGAACAGAATAGAGAACCCAGAATAGACTCACATCCTATCTAATAAAAGAGTAATATGCAAATTGACCATACTTTCATACTATACCACAAGCCATGCCCACCAGCCATGTCCACCAGCCAAACAAGAATGAGTATGCAAATTAACCCAAACCACGATGGCTGTGGCCATGGAGAGAGCAGGAGGGATGCTTGGGTTTCCCCGGCGATGGAGGAAGCCAAGCTTTCTGCACTCCCTAGCTGGCCCAGGCCTCAACTCAATGCTAAAAAGTTTCAATTATAGAAGATAAATAAATTCCAACAAAGACAGTGGCAAACACGGAGAAGGACAGAGCAGGAGGCAATGGAGGAAGCCAAGCTTCCTGCAGTTCTGGCTGGGCTTAGCCACTGCTTAAGGCTACAAAGTTTCAGATAAATAAATCCCAACAGAAATGGCTGCAGCATGGTGCAAGCAGGAGGCTTGGGTCTGCTCCAGCAAACAAAATTTCAATTGTAGAAGATAAAATCCCAGATACCTGGGCCTCTGCTTGGGTCACTGAGGGGAATGGCCAGTCTGCAAAAGACCACAGGCCCCTCACCCAGGCCACCTCGTGCCCCAAGGAAACCCCTACACTGATCCAGGACCTTCAAGGCAAACCAGCTGGCCCCAACCCATGCACCAGGCCTCTATTCTATCTAATAAAAGAATAATAGGCAAATTGACCATCACTCCAACACACAAAATGGCTGCCCCCATGTGGACACAAGATGGCCACCACAAGATGGCCTGCAAGGGAGGGCAGTTGTGGGTGATCAGGCCAGCAGGGAAGGGTAGTAGGGAGCAAGCAGGCCTACAAGGGAGGGCTGTTGGGGGCAATCAAGCCTGTAGGGAAGGGCAGTTTTGGGTGAACAAGGCCTACAGGGGAGGGTAGTTAGGGGTGACCAGACCTCCAGGGGAGGGCAGTTAAGGGCAAACAGGCTGGCATGGGAGCAGTTAGGCATCAATCAGGCTGGCAGGGAAGTGATTAGGGGGTGAGCAGACTGGCAGGCAAAAGCAGTTAGGGACAATCAGGAAGGCAGGCAGGCGAGCAGTTGGGAACCAGCAGTCCTGGATTGTAAGAGGGATGTCCGATGGCCCATTTAGGCCCTATCGCATGGGATCAGGCCTAAATGGGCCATCGGACATCCCTCAAGGGGTTCCAGATTGGAGAGGGTGAAGTTTGGGCTGAGGAACACTCCCCCAGTCCTCCATTCACAAATTTTGTGTACCAGGACTCTAGTATATATATAATCATATAATCTTTGACAAACAAGAAAAGGATGATATTTTTCAAAATGGTTCCAAAACAACTAGACATTCATCTGTTAAACATATCTCATCAGATAACCTATATTTTTCACAAAAATTAACTCAAAATGCGTTATAGATATAAATATAAAATTGTGAAACTACTAGAAGATAACATCCTAATAAAAGAGAAATATGCAAATTGACCATACCTCCTCTATACCAACGAGCCATGCCCACCAGTCATGCCCACCAGCCTCACCCACCAGCCAATCAGAGCGAGAATGCAAATTAACCCAACCAAGATGGCTATGGCCACAGAGAGAGCAGGAGGGAGGCTTGGGTTGCCTCCTGCAGAGGGAGGTCAGGCTGCCATCAGTAGGACATCCCCTGAGGGTTCCCATATTGGAGAGGGTGCAGGTTCAGCTGAAGAACTCTCCCATGCACGAATTTCATGCACTGGGCCTCTAGTAAGAGAAATAATAGAGATAGTGGTTTTGGTGATAAATTTTTAGGTGTAAAACCTGAAGCACTATGCATGAATAAAAATAATGATCAATTGCACTTTATTAAAATATAAAAAAAATAAAATGAAAACTTCCTCTTTATGAAGGACACTGTTATAAGAATAAAAAGAAAAACCACAAATTGAGAGAAAATGTTTGCAAAATACACAACTGATAAAGGGCTATTATGCTAAATATATAAATAACTCATAAAACTTAACAGTAAGAAAATAAACAACCCAATTTAAAAAATGAGCAAAAATCCTGAACAAATAACTCGTTAAAAAAGATAAATATATGGCAAAGAAGCATACAAAATGATGTTCTACAGTCATACATCAGAAAGGAATTGCAAATTCAAAACAACAAAGATACCACTATACAACTATACCACTATACCACTATACAACAGCCAAAATTCAAAACACTGACAGTGCCATGTGCTGGTGAAGATGAGGAGCTCTGGGACCACTCATTTATTGTTGGTGGGAATCCAAAGTGAGATAACTACTTTGGAAGACCATTTGGAAGTTCCTACATGGGCTTACCTTATGATTCAGCAATTGCACTCTGATATTTTCTCAAATGAGTTGAAAACGTATGTACACACAAAAATATGTACACAGAATGTTTACAGCAACTGTATTCATAATTGTCAAAAATTGAAAGCAAGCAATAGGAAAATGAGTAAATAAACTATCATACATCATACAATAGAATATTGTTCAGAGATAAAAAGGTATAAGCTATGAAGCAACAAGAAGACATGGAGGGATATTAGATACTTTTTGCTAAATAAAATAAGGCTGTGTAAAAAGGATATATACTATATCCTACTATGTAACATCCTGGAAAAGGCAAAACTAGAGAGATCATAAAAAGATCAGTAAATTCCAAGAATCCCAGAAGGAAGCAAAGGATGGAAGAAATAAATAAGTGAAGTAAAGGGAATTTAGGGGGCAGTAAAATTATTCTTTGTTATAATTGTTACAAGAGGCTCGGTGCACAAAATTTGTGCCTGGGGGAGAGAGGTGTCCCTCAGCCCAGCCTGCACCCTCTCCAATCTGGGACCCCTTGAGGGATGTCAAGCTACCTGTTTAGGCCCGATCCACCAGAATTGGGGCTAAAGGAGCAGTCAGACATCCCTCAGGGGGTCCCAGATTGAAGAAGGCATAGGCTGGGCTGAGGGACACACACCCCTATGCATGAATTTTGTGTATCAGGCCTCTAGTTAATTATAATAAGTGTTACTATACTAATGCAGTGTTAATAATAGAGAAAACACTTTGGGTTGTGTTGTATAGTGTGTGTGTGTGTGTGTGTGTGTGTGTGTGTGTTGGAGGAAGTATATGGGGATTCCCTGTAGTTTCTGCTTAATTTTTCTATAAATCTAAAATTCTTCAAGTAGGAAAATGCCATTCTATAAATGGAGAAAATTATGCCAGAAACAACATAAACATTAAGATTTGATTTGGCAGACAACATAAAATAGGTGAAATTTATCTCTCCAAAAAGTGCTATATATTTTTTTCATGTGGAGAGAATAACCTAAAAGTCACTATAAAAGTTTACATAAGTAGAATTTAAATGAAACGTGCTACATATTTACTTTACAGAGAAGTTTATTTTTTCAGATCCCATTTAACACAGAGAAAGAATAGTTGCTACATTACCATGCATTGTTTAATTTCACTACTGAGCTAAAATATAAATGCAGTGAGAATGAACATTAATCCAGATGAAACACAGTGCTCTCTTAAAGTAAATAGTATTTGTTTTTGCTCAGTATTAGCTATGAGTTCAGTTTAATGTGTTATGGAAGAGCATAATATGGTTAGCAGATTTTTCTACCTACTCCAGGAGCCAGACTAAAGTTCCCCATAGAATTGAATTTGGATATTAGGTAACAGGAAATGTGGCTGCTGATAACTGAGTTACTTTAAACCCTGAAGCAGTGACTGGGACATTTTGTCCATTAAGTTTGCAGATGGCAAAGTAGATATGCCATTCACAGCTGCATACAGGGGATATAACATCTTTGTCTATATTAATCCCATGGATCACTTGACAGGACTCATTCAACATTTCTTTCTATTACATGAAAGGAAGGTAACTGTCAAGACTTAGAATGGTTTTAAAATAGAAACATGCACTATCACTGTTTACTCTTAAAAGTTTCAAAGGGAAGTAGGAATATTCATTTTTTCTACAAGGCAATTGGACGAATGGAGCGTGCATTTTGTGGTTTAATATCTCTTCATATCTTATATAATAAAAGATTAATATGTAAATTGTCCCCTTGGGAGTTCCACTCACTGGGAGTTTGATTGACCACTATGATGTGCACTGACTACCAGGGGGCGATGAGAAATGAAGGAGGACTGTCTGACAGCTGGCAACTGGAGGAAGGAAGGCCCCGGCTGGCAGCCAGAAGGTCCTGATCGGCCCTGATCACCGGCTAGGCCTAGGATCCCTACCCTTGCATGAATTTCATGCACCAGGCCTCTAGTATATAATAAGGCAGTCAAAAATTGAATTTAAAGCAGTGCAAATACCCCCGCCCCCTAAAAAAAAAAGAGTATAGTATATTTAATGGCATATATTCCTAACAGAAGTATTTTTTGTTGTTGTTTGTTTTGTTTTTTATCTTCAGTGGCAGTATAGACAAAACACTAAAACTTATCATGGAAATTGAATTTCAGGAAGATTCATGGGGTAGAAATATTCAGAATTCCCAGGGGGAAAAAGACTTATAAGCATTTAATAGTTTATTTTGTTTGAATTTTATAATCATGGGCCAAAAATAAATCAGGAAATCTGCTCAACCATCTGTGTCTGACCTACAAGTTTCAATTGTGACAAATCTGTGTGGTGTGATGAGCATCCAAGGTTATAGGACAAAGTTGTGATGGGCATATTTAGTGAGGCAACGTGACCAGCAGTCCACAAGCTCCAGGCAAAATAAGACCTCTCACCAGAATTAATGAGACAATTATCAACAAATAAGATAAAACAAAGAAAGGGTGCTGCCTGGTATATGAATAAGCATACAACAGAAAAGAAGTACTTTATGACCCAGAACTTAGAATCAGCAGTTGAGAACTTGAAACATCCAAGAAGATCTTAATCAACCCTGGATGGAACAAAACCTGCAAACTCCCAGTTGAAAAATTGGGGATTGCACTCTTACATTTGAAGAGCCATGCATGAAGAAAAATCCTAATCTGAAAATTTGTGTCATGTTAAAAGTGAGCTTCTCATTCTATGCAGATTAGATTGCATTTAAAAGATGTTGGGATGGGTAGTAAAGGGTAAAGGAAATATATGGTGACTGAAGATGATTTGGCTTTAGGTGGTGGGCACACAATACAATATTCAGATGATGTATCATAGAAATATACACTTGAAACATAGGTAATCTTATTAACCAATGTCATCCCAATAAATGTAATTTAAAAATTAAAAAGCTAGTAAAAATAAAAGATATTTAATTAGACCTCTTTAGCAGAAACTGCTTGATCTTGAAAAATCTTTTTAGATGGTGAGCAACTCAACACAGCCTTACAAGCTCGTTAAAAATAAATTACATTCATCAATTTACATAGACTATTTCTGATGTCTGTTGCAACCAATGCAAAAAGCAAAAGTCATTGCTGACTTCTTTCTTCAAAATTGACATATCGAAGGAGCAATCCAGGACAATATTTAAATTTTAAATAGGAAGAAAAGATCATACTCTAATACACAGAGGGAAATATGTGGTGAAATAACACAGGTTTGTAAATGGTAAATGTGTCTGAAGTAGTCAGAGCATGCTGCTTTCATATCATGGGAAAGAAATAAAAAAACGTGCCAACAAAAATAGTGCTGAGAATGCCTGAAGGGTGGAAGCACTGGTATTAATAAAAGCTTTCTGCTGTCCATTAAGCACGTACCAATTAGATTCTTAGGATCAAAGAGCTGACAGTGGGTATAAAGATTATCTCACCAGTCATGCTCAACCCCCATGAGATAATGACTGTGATATATAGTTTCCAAAAAATGTTCTTCCCTCCAACAAACCAGGCTTCCTGGAATTTACATCCATCCGTACTGCCCTCCCACACGTTGGATTTGCATTTCCACTCAGGTTTCAGCTGATGCCACATGGATCAGACACACCACCCAGCTGAGCCCTTCCTAAACACCTGCTCCACCAAACCATGAGCAATACAAAATGTTTATTTTAAGCTAGTAGATGTTGGGGAGATTGATTTTGGTAGTAATAAATGACCTTTCCAAGTTCAAAATATACCTGATAGTATATGATAGTTTGTCATTCACTTACAAATACATAATGATAAGAAGCTACAATCAATTCAGCAATGTTTTTATAAAACTTATATTAATAATAACTATGGCAATTGTAATAAAATAATAATGATGACAACCTTTACTTAATGTTATTTATTGACAAAGTGGTCTTCCAAGAAATTTTCGGAATTATGCCATTTAATAGTCTTGAAAAACCTATGAAGAAGGTATTGTTATTAACATCTGTATTTTACACATGAGGAAGCTGAGGGACAAAAAGATTAACTTTTCCCACCATCATCTAGCTAATAAAAAGTTATTACATATTTTATTCATTAAAATATAAATATGCATGCTGATACATTATAGTTTATAAGCATACAGACATAGTATTTGTTTATACTGCTCAGTACATTGATAAATTCATAGTTATGCATGATAACTCCAGGGTCTCTGAGGAATTCATGGACCACAGTTTGAGATTCATTGATCTATAAAGTGAGTGTCAACCTTTTTCATCTTATAGCATGCATAAACTATTAAAATTCGGCAACACCCCCAAAAATATATTTTTTGCCAATCTGACAAAAAATAGGTATAATTTTGTTTGATTTATGAAAATAAGTGAATAATAGTAATTACCTACCCTTTCCTCCAGAGTGACTTTAAAAAAAATTAGATTCCCATGCTTGTATATGAGGATTTCTGGTACCAAGAATTAACCAATGAGAGGTAATCTTGCTATACAACATGACCAATAAGATACAACTCTATTGTATGATCTATTGGCTTTTGTCATTTTCTTTTTTTGACAATCTAAGGGAAAAGAGGTCATTACCTCTGAATAAATAGTCATATATTGCATATTTTAAATTTTTTTGCAGCACACTAGTGGGTCATGGCACACTAGTTGAAAGGTGCTAATCTATAACAATGCCTTTGCCTTAAAAAAATGAAATACTAAAAGGCACATAAGTTATATGAATATCATGTTTATGAACTAGTGACCTAGTCAGAACTATAACCTCTTGCTAGTGATTTCCAATTTAATGCCTTTATACCAATACTAAAGGCCTGGTGCATGAAATTTGTGCAGGGGTATATGGTCCCTAGGCCTGGCCTGTAATCAGGGCCATCTTCCCTGGCTGCCCACAGCCAGCCCTGCCTCCTGCCGCCACCCAAACCCAGCACATGGTTCACCATCAGGTGATTGGAGCCTGCTGGCAGGGGTTAGGAATCAAGAGGTCGGCTGTTCTACTCACTCACCAGCCCCATCTTTGCCATAGGTTGCCCTCAGTGTTTGGGGTGACTAGTAGGGTGTGGGCCTTGGCTGGCACCACCTGTGTCCTCTGCCACCCACCTCTGATTCCCTATTTGCCATTGGGCGATTAGAGCCTGCCAGCTGGGGAAAGAGACCAAGAGGTACTCAATGCATCTCATAGTGAATGGTTGAGCGATTGTTCTGGTTGTTCCACTGTTAGGGTCAATTTGCATATTACTCTTTTATTATATAGGATAGAGGCCTAGTGCATGGGTTGGGGGTGGAAGGGGCAGCTGGCCTACCCTGATGGGAGCCCTGGATCTGGCTGGGAGTCCCCGCTGGAGAATGGGGCTGGCCCAGGTGAGGGGCCCCTGGGTGGTTTTAGGTCAACCACACCCCTGATTAGGGTGAGAGTCCCTGCTGAGGAGTGGGGCCAGCAGGGGCAAGGGTCAGCAGTCATTATGGTCTCTGGTCATTCTGGTCTTTCTGCAGTTTAGATTGCTAGGCTTTTATTATATAGGATTAGATGTTCTGTAACTATCTTTAGGATCTTAAATTCTTGGTGTCTTTCTATCAGAAATATACTCTGACTTTAATTCCTATTTAAGTTGAAATCCTCAAAATACTCGCATTGTGACTTTATAATTTTTAGAAATTTTACTTTTGTATGATTATAAATTATTATTTTCTTGTTATTCCAAGTAGGGTAAAAGCCAAAAAAAAATTACAGCTTTTAAAAAATACCTGATATGCACCTTTATTTGGGTTGGCTTTATCATAAATCCTTTTTTTTTTTTTTTTAGTATTTGAAACTAATGTTAACTAAAATATGTCCTGCTGGGGTAGCTCAATTGTTTAGAGTGTCATCTGGATATGCCACGGTTGCAGGTTCCATCCCTGGTCAGGTCACATTCAAGAATCAACCAATGACTACATAATAAGTGGAACAAATCCATATTTCTCTCTCTTAAAATAATTAAGATAAATATAAACTATTCCTATCTTGCTTTCACATCTACTTAATACTGTTTACTGTATTTTGCTGAATCATCCTTGTTCTATCTACTGTGGGAGTTATCAGTAGCCAGGCAACACACCTCTCTTCTACTTTTTTTTTTCATTGATTTAATCCTTATGTACACTCCAAGGATAATCAATGCAAACATCTTGCCAAAGTTTGTTTCTTCTTCATGTTGCTGCTAAACATCATTCAATCGTTTGAGTGGAGTTTTATTGGAGTTCTTCTTAGGTGAACTTAAATATGCCCATTTTTCTTTAAGAGTGGAATGAAGGGTTCCAAACAAGTCATAAAACTGTGAAAGCAATTACAAGAGTCCATACAGATTGTTCCCACCGTGAAATAAAAGGAAGCGTCAGGTTTTCAGAAACATTCCTGTACTCAAGGATATATCAGTAACTATTTATTGAATATCCCTTCAGAAAATATTCCGTAGACTGGGGAGAACTGTACAGTAGTTCGATGAGTTATTTACAGAATTCTCAAGGCAGAGTGTTGTTATCCATGCTGAATATGAGTTGCTTAACAGTAAACACAATAATATCAAAAAGGAACTTATGATGAACTCTCCTATTAACTTATTGTTAGCATTACAATCATTTGGTCTATATACTCAAGAAATTGTAGTTCTGAAAAAGACCTTAGAGATATATTAAAGCCCCCTCATTTTATGCATAGAGAATATAAACTCAGACACAAGGAAGGTTGATTCCTGTGACTTAAAATGATTGTCAAAGTCAGCATTGGACAACAGAGCTCTTAACCATCATTGTGGGCTTATGTGTTTATATCTGAACAACATTTGAAAAAGCAATGGTAATTTGAAATGACAGGTGATAATAAAAGCAAACAAAAACCAAACCAAACCAAAACAAAACAAAACAAGCAATTCTTGGATATTTGAGGTTAAGCAAAGAACTTAAAAGTAGAAATAAAGTTTGAATGACAGGTAGTTCCCCAACCAACATAAATCAGAGATTGTGTGCTCTGCTTAATTACACGAGCTCATTCATACTTTGGTTAAAGGACAGCACTTTCAAAAAATCCTAGCAACACTAATCATGACAGTTGCTTTTCCTAATCTTTATTCAGTGTTGTCTCTGGATCAAAGTTTTTTCTGTAAAATAACAAAACTCTATTCTGTCTATTCTTCAGACTTCCATGAAGACAACATAAAATAGTTTTTTTTAAATACAAAGAATATTATTTATTCATATTTATTTCTCATCACAAATGATATAAATAGTTAGCCTGAGAAATATGTCCAAGAAAAATTTACTTATAATTTTAAAGACATCTACTGTTCCTCAGATTTTGCTAGGTGGCAGGACCTAGGTGTTTTCCATAAACTGTATCCATTTTTCACATTGCCCAAATTCAGAACTTAAGTCTGAATTTGAGAGCCAGGATTTTTCCCATAATAACAAGCAGCCTCAACAGATCTCAAGCTAAATGGTTGGCCCTATTGACTACTAAACAGTAGATAAAATAAAATTAAAATAAAAATAGACAAGTTACAGAGTTGAAGAATTTACTTGCAGTATATTTAAGTAAAAAAGTCCTAACAGACAAATTGTCCCCTAGGGAGTTTGAATGGGAGACTGGGAGTTCGGTCACTCACTATGACATGCGCTGACCACCAGGAAGTGGTGCAGAATGAAGGTAGCCAGCAGCTAGAGAAGGAAAGCCATGGCCAGCAACCACAAGGAAGGCTCCAGCTGGCAGCCAGAAGGCCCCAATTGGCCCTGATCATTGACCTGGCCTAGGGATCTACCCATGTATGAATTTTGTGCATCAGGTCTCTAGTTATATATAAGATTAATCAAGTGAATAAGAAAATTATAGCCAATAGAAATATAGACAATAGTCTTTTCTTGTACATGTATTTTATAAATGAGGATATCCAAATGGTAAGCAAACATATAATAAGTTCTCAATATCATTGGTCACCAGGGAAGTGCAAATTAAAGCTAAAGAAGATACTACTAGCCAAAACAAATTTTTATTTTAAAATGAAGTTAACAAAAAAAGTGTGAGAATGGATGTGTTATAACTGGAATTTATATCCACTGTGGAGATAAATTGGTAAAACAACTTTGGAAATAGTTGGGCTGTATCTGCTAAAGCTGAATATATATACATAATTTATCACCTTCTAATCCATTACTAGACATATACTCACAAAAAAATGTGTATTTTCTATACAAAAATCCATGAACAAAATGTTCTTAGCAGCACTAAACATAACTGTCCTAAATAGGCAGCAATCCAAATGTGAACCAACAGGCAGTAGAATGAAACACACACACACACACAAATTATGGTCTGTTCAAATAATAGCATATTTACTGAGAGAAGTGAAAGGAATCTATGCTATATGAAGCTATATTGATAAATTTCACAAAAACAATGTTGAACAAAAGAAGCCAAACACAGAGTATATACTGCAATAATTATATTCATACAGTCTTCAAAAACAAGTAAACCTAATTGATGGTGTTACAAGTCAAGATAATGGTTACTTTTGGGGGAGGTAACCCATTGTAGCTCATCAAGATCATAAGCCACAAGTGAACCACTGTGGTGTTGCTTGTATTATATTTCTTGATCAGGATGATGGTTACATAGCTGTTCCCTTTGAAAAAAATTCATCAAGTTGTATATTTATGACCTGTACAAATTCCACTCATACCTGAATAAAAATATTATTAAAAATAGAAGAATCAGTTAATGTCCCTACTTGATTTAAATTAAAATAGAAACATATTCATATCTGTTCTTGTGCCAGTACAAGGTTGTTTTGATAACAGTGGCTTTGTAATACAGCTTGATATCTGGTATTGAGATCCCACCTACTTTGTTCTTCTTTCTCAGGATTGCTGCAGTATTCAGGGTCTTTTTTTTATTCCAGGTGAATTTTAGATAGTTTGTTCTAGGTCTGTGTAATATGCCATTGGTATATTAATGGGGAGTGCATTGACTCTATAGATAGCTTTGGGTAGTATGGACATGATGATATTGATTCTACCAATCCATGAACATGGCATGTTCTTCCATCTGTTTATGTCTTCCTCTATCTCTTTTTTTCAGTGTTCTGTAGTTTTCTGCATATAGATCTTTTATATCCTTAGTTAAGTTTATTCCTAGGTATCTAAATTTTTTTGGTGAGATGGCAAATGGGATTGTGTTTTTAGTCTCTCTTTCTATAAGTTCACTATTGGTGTATAGAAATGCAATAGATTTCTTGACATTAATTTTGTATCCTGCTACATTAAAAAATTCATTTATTAAGTCTAATAAGATTTTGATGGAGCCTTTAGGGTTTTCTATGTATAATATCATGTCATCTGTGAATAAGGACAATTTTCCTTCCTGTTTTCCAATTTGGATGCCTTTTATTTCTTCTTCTTGTCTGATCACAATGACTAGTACCTCCAAGACTATGTCAAACAGGAGTGGTGAGAGTGGGCATCCATGTCTTCTTCCTGTTCTTAAGGGAAATGTTTTCAGTTTTTTCCCATTGAGTATGATGTTGGCTGTGGATTTATCATATATGGCTTTTATTATGTTGACGTATGATCCTTCTACTCCCACCTTGCTGAGAATTTTTGTCAGGAAAGAGTTTTGGATTTTGTCAAATGCTTTTAATATGTCAAATGATACAACTATGTGATTTTTATCTCTCAACTTGTTTTTGTGTAGAAACTAGAAACACCAATTAGAAAGGATTTATGCACCCCTATATTAATAGCAGCACAATTCACCATAGCTAACATTTAGAAACAGCTAAGTACCCATCAGTAGATGAGTGATTAAAAAACTGTGGTACAACTTTTACCATTTGCAACAGTGTGGCTGGAACTGGAGAGCATTATGCTAAGTGAAATAAGCCAGTCAGAGAAAGATAACTATAACAGACCGTCACTCATTTATGGAATACTAGAGGCCCACTGCACAAAATTCATGCATGGGGTTATGTGTCCCTCAGCCCAACCTGCATCCTCTCCAAACTCAGACTCCTCGAGAGATGTCTGACCGTAGGATCAGGCCTAAATGGGCAGTCAGACATCCCTCTCTCAATCTAGGACTGCTGGCTCCCAATTGCTCACCTGCCTGCCTTCCTGATTATCCCTAACTTCTTCTGCATGCCAGCCTGATCACCCCTTAACCAGCTTGATTGATGCCAAACTGTTACCTTGCCAGCCTGTTTACCCCTAACTGCCCTACCCTACAGGCCTGGTCTCCCCCAACTGCTCTCCCCTGCAGGCCTGGTTCCCCTACAACTGCACCCAACTTCCCTCCTCTGCAGGCTTGATCACCAACCCAACAACTGCCTTGCCTTGCAGGCCTGGTCCCTCCCAACTGCCAGCCCCTGATGGCCATCTTGTGGTAGCCATTTTGTGTCCACATGGGGCAGTCATCTTTGACCTCATGGGGGAAGTCATCTTGTGTGTTGGAGTGATGGTCAATTTACATATTATTATTTTATTAGATAGGATTAAATAGGATATAGGCTTGGTGCACAGTTGGGGGCCAGCTGGTTTGCCCTGAAATGTGTCCCCTTGTAATATGGGGTAGCCTGTGGCAGGGGCCTATGGTGGTTTTCAGGCTGGCCACACACCCCAGTGACCTAAGCAGAGGCTCTGGGTTCTGGGATTTGTTTATCTTCTATAATTGAAACTTCGTAGCCTTGAGTGGAGGCCTGGGCCCACCAGAGCAGGCAGAAGCTTGGCTTCCTCCATGGCCATGGAAATTCAAGCTTCCTATTTGCTCTATGGCCGCAGCCATCTTGGTTGGGGTTAATTTGCATACCCATTCCTGATTGGCTGGTAGGCGTGGTTTGTGGGTGTAGCAGAGTGATGGTTAATTTGTGTACTATTCTTTTATTAGATAATATAATGAATGACATAAACTGATTAACAAAAACAGATCCAGAGACAGAGAAACATTGATTAGAACATCAAACCTTAGAGGGAAGGTAGGGGCAGGAGTGGATAAGGGGGAAAGATCAACTAAAGGACTTGTATGTGTGCATATAGGCCTAACCCAGTACTCAGCAAACTCATTGGTCAACAGAGCCAAATATCAACAGTACAACGATTGAAATTTTTTTTAAGAGCTGAAAACCGATTTTTGTGCATGGGCCACCAAGTTTCAATCATATTGTATGTGTGAATCCAAAGTATGTGGTATTTTGTGGAAGAGCCACACTCAAGGGGCCAAAGAGCTGCATGTGGCTTGAGAGCCACAGTTTACCACTGACCATTGGCCTAACCAATGGACACAGACATTGGTGTGAGGCATGAGTGCAAAGGATAGGAAGGGTAATAGAGGGATAAGGATACATATGTAATAACTCACTCAATAACAAAATTAAAAAAGTAGAACCACATTCAGTCTCCTTATTCATGTATGGAACCAGTCCATTATGAACTGGAACTCTCAACACACATCTTGAAAGTTGTGGTTTACCTTAAAAATTGGAAATTGAACTTATACCCTTCTTGGTAAATGTGTCCACATACAACAGACTAGCCAAACTACTTTAGAACTTTAGACTTATATTTATTTTAATAGATACTGAAACACATTGGGATTTCACTTTATTTTGCTTTATGAAATAAATGTTTTTGCATTGGGTGGGGCTGGGAGGGTAGCTGAGACAAGACTAGACCAGGGCTGCTGCAGAACCTTCCTTTTAAGTGACCAGTGTTCTATTTTTCATCTCGCTTTCTAGTCTACTCTCCCTAGGATAATTTATTCTAATGTTTAAATTCTCAGTATCCAGTCTTATATACTAGACAGGAAAAAATAAAGAATGAGGAAGATGGGGGAGCTCCTGAATCAGGAAAGTAAATTTTTTCTCAAAAATTCACCATCTTCTGCTGTGTCTCATTCCCCACACCTCAGAATGTAAGGCATTCTGCTGGGCTCAGTGCTGCTCCAAACAAAACTTGGGTTCTTTTGGTGATGAACAAACAGTGAATGGATATTGGATGGGCAATGAGCAGCATCTGTTTCATCCATGTTTTCTTACTCTCCCAAAGCAATAGGAATGGCAGACAGTGTCTCTCAATATCTGATATCAGGGTACAAATCTATTTTTTTGTAAGATTCAAAGAGCAATTTAAACATGGGATAATTTGATTATAATTTTTAAGGAAAACCTGACTCAGACCCTTTTACAGATGTAAATTTTTTAGAGAGTGCTATATTTTGAATGCTAATGATAGCATTATAGCAATTTTGTTGTGTGTGGCATTTCAAAGGAACATTTTTTTCCAAATAAATACTAATGGATAATTTACATCCATTGCACTAAAATTAGCTCATCATTTAATTTAGGTCAGTTTTACCCAACCTACCAGAAATTGCTATATTAAATTAAGGTTTACAGTTTTAAAAATCTAAGGCATTTTTGTAAAAATGTGCTGAGTGGTAATATATTCAAGAGTATATTAAACTGTTTCTACCTCTGCTAAAATTATTAGAGTTAGTAATATTAAAAGGAATGTTATTTGTGTATTATGATTCTAGGCAATAAGGTAGGATCACCATTTGTGTGTAATTTGCATACCTATATCACACCCTGGGGACTTTATTTTGAAGTTTTGAGGATTTATGAAGACAATTAATTATTTCTTTAATAAAACATAGATTATGTAAAGGGGAAGAGAAGCCAAGGGGTTCTATGAGATCAAGTGGTCCTCTTAGAACTAAAATATAGGAATATGCATGTTTTGGAAAAGGTGTAACTCTAAGCTTCACAAATGCATTTCAAAATAAAATAATAAACTTCCCTTTGTTCAGGCAGGGGATTTTGAAAAATAATTGTTTATAAAACAACTCGTAAAATAGATCTGTGTGGAGTACTACAACAAAAATTTTAATCATCTGAGTTAGAAAACTTGCCCAATTTTTAAATTTTGTCTTTGAATGTGGGTTTTGTAAGTGAGATCAGATGGGATAACAGGGCATGAATATGAGCAGGGGATACACCAAGCAGCATTGTGGACACATGCAGGCTCAGGTCCGGAGGCATCACAGGCAGTGCCAGGCACCAAGCAATTGGCATGGCTGCCCAGCACATATGTACATGTCTAGGGGCCATCTGAGGGAACAGGGGGTCTCAGATTGATGGCAGTGAGCAGTGGCCACAGCAGCAGCAACAACAAAGGCAGGCCAGCACCAATGGCCATGGGTGAGAGGAGGGGCTCTGCAGAGGATGGCCCTGAGGCCCCTGAGGAGGCACCCTGGAGTCTGTCCCCATAGCATCTGTACCAATATTAACTCTTCAGAATGCACAGTGCCAGGATCTGCAGATGCTGGGCAATAAACTTAATCTGCAAGTTATTACAAAACAAACACATGTACAGGAACATTGCATGTGTCAATTAATCAGGAAGTAAATAACTTAGGGAGTTAAAATTCTTCGAAGAGTTTAGAATCTTTGGCTTTGAAACAGCCTCAATACTGCAAAGCAAATATCCTGAAGCTTAGACATAGAAAATAAGTATAATTGTTGCATTTGAAAGAAAAGAACACCGTTGCTGCTTTGAATGAATTAATTTCAATGTGGAAGGTCATTTTATAATGAAGTTTCCCTCATAAGTAAAGAAATAACAATTGAATGCAAAACAGATGTTTTGAATCTTATACAAATCAGGAAACCACTTTTTATTTCTTGTATAATCTATATATATACATATAACTAGTGGCCCAGTGCATGAATTCATGGACATTGAAAGGAAATTAATTAGAATAAATATTTTAATATCGCTATTTACCCATTCTTTATAATACAAGTGTCAACCAAATTCACGATTGGCAATGACAGATCAAAACATATATGTGCATGTGATTGGAGCCAGTGAGAGCTTTATATATATGTAGATAAATTTTCTTAATTAGACCTCCTTTCTGTTTAGCTGAACTGTTTCCAGCCCAGTGAAGCACCCCAACTTCTCTTTCAGGTAATTGTCAGCAACACTGCAGTAAATATCAACACAAAGCAAATTATTATTATAGATCACACAGGGAGAATCAAGGATAAAATATTTAACTGCAGCAGTGTTTGACTATATTCTGAGCAGTGAGAAAACCTGAAGTCATTTTCAAGGTCCATTATTTCTTACTTCTTTTCAGTCAGGTCAAGTTTCTAAGCTTTCTAAATCTACATTTTCTGGCAAATGAAAAGAAAATAGGATTTCACCAAGTTTCCTATCTAGCTACTCCAAGACTTCTGTGAGGATCAAATGAGATGAGGCAGTGGAAAATGTTTCACAGACATTTGGTTAAAGTGTGAAATGTTTGTACCTGGCTATAAATCAAGTCATGTTCCTGGGCTGAAGAAACTGCAAGGAGGCTAGTCACAAGGGAGAGGAAGCCAGGTGTTGCTACATGACATCATTACCTGGTGCCCACAGCCATCATTTCCAGGCTGGGCTGGGTTGTAAGACGGATTTTGTGCCAGGGGGTCTCGGCAGAGTCAGCTGCAGTTTGGTGGGCTGTTGCTCCAGGGTGGTGGTGGGGCCTGTTGTCCCACTTGAGGGAAGCCAAATGTTGTTTTGTGGGTACCAGGTCTGCAGTGCTGTTTCTCTGTAAATGGCCAGTGTAAGACATGGCAACTCCTGTGTTGAGTGTCTGTCCCCTGGTCAGTGCACATCAAAGTAACCAGTTGTTCCGCTGTTTAGTTGATGTGCATATTAGGCTTTTATTATATAGCATAACCTAAGTAACCATTATGGCAGAACGACCAGAACAACTGGTTGCTATGATGCACACTGACCATCAAGGGGCAGACACTCAATGCATGAGCTGCCCCCTGGTGGTCAGTGCACTCCCACAGGGGAAGTGACCACTCAGCCAGAAGCCAGGCTCACAGCTGGTGAGCAAAGCAGCAGTGGCAGGAGCCTCTCCTGCCTCCAGAGCAGCACTAAGAAGCAACGAATCTAGCTATAAAGAGTGAGTAGATGCTTGGTAAGGAGCAAGGAATCCTGAATTGTGAGAGGGATGTCTGATTGCCTGCTTAGGCCTGATCCCCAGTCAGCAGTTGGACATCCCCAGAGGAGTCCCAGACTATGAGAGTGAAGGCTGGGCTGAGGGACACCCCTACCTCTCCAGTGCATGCATTTCATGCACCAGGCCTCTAGTAAATTATAAAAAAATGTCACAGGAAACTAAATGCCATTGTATACATTTAAAATTAAATTTATATTTACATTAAGTTGATTTGTATGAAAAGTTAAGTCTCTTTAGAAAAAAAATGTTCCAAAAGAATAATTATATCTATATGTAGTAAAATTTATATTTCAAAATAATTTATCAGAAATGTATCCCAAAGTTGTCACAACCTTTAAAATAAGTTGCATCTGAAGAAATAACCTTGTGAAAATTAAAAATTATCAAAATAATAAGATTGCATTTGACAAGAGCACTGCTGTAACTTCAAGTTATAACATTTGAACATAAATTGTTAAAAGTATATATAATTTGTGGAAAAGCCAGGAAATCTTATGATGAATGAAGATACCGCATCATGTTGTTATTTATTCATCACTATTACTTCATGTTATTTATATATAGTAAAATCATTTTAAAAGTAAAAGCTTTATATTTTAGTATCTCTAATGGCTTTTTTTTCTGCTTTTTAGAAAAGGGGCCCACATTTTCATGTTGCTCTGACCCTTGAAAATTATGTAGCATACTCTGCTTTGAACATTATGATTTCATTGCTTTCCTCATCTTCAAAGTTTCACTCTCAGAGCTTCCACAGTCTCCTAACCCTGCATACTCAAGATTCACTCCTGCCTTCTCACCTGCCAGCTACTTGAGTCCCAGCATGTTACTCTGGTTATGATTTCAGAGAGGAAGGGAGAGGGAGAGAGAGATAGAAAGATCAAAGATGAGAGAGAATCATCTATTGGCTACCTCCTGCATGCTCCCCACTGGGGAGCAAGCCCTTGACTGGAATGAAACCTGGGACCCTTTCATCCACAGGCCAACACTCTATCCACTGAGTCAAACTGATTGAGCATGGAATATTTGCAATCATTTTGAACACTTAGAATTTGCTAAATCCTTTTATATATAGCACCTAATTAATCATCACAATCACTCTGTAGGGTAGGTAGTTGACTTTAATTTTATAGACTGAGGAGAGACTTACAGTGATTAAATGTGTTGTAATGTCACACAGCTCATTGGAGTTTGAAACCTACCAGTAAAATAGCAGGAACATCAGGTTCTAACTTCTCTGTTTCTTGAATAAGGCATAATTGTAGTGGCCTGTTCATCTGTTTTTGTCCAGGGCCCTTCGCCCTTCTCTGGTTTCCTGAGTACTCTCCTGAGGGTCTAAAATCCTTTGCATGTCACCCATGCCTTCAGATGCTCTCATCATAATCACAAAAATAACCTCCTACTCCTTCCACTGAGTAAATGCCTTTTCATTTGCCAAGATGCAGCTCAAAGATGCATCGCTTTTATAAAATCTTGCCTGACACCCTCTCCCTCACCTAACAGAATTGATCACACCCATCCTAGCCCCAAAGTTCACCATACATTTTGCTTTCACAGCCTGCAGGATACCAGTATACTTAAACTGTAACCCATTAATCTGTAGAATAGAATGACTAGTCTCTCACACATAACTACTGTATCTTAATGTGCCTCATATTCCCAGTATTTACCCCATTTCAATCACTAAACAAATGAGCAAATGGATGAACAATAAAAGGGAGAAATATTTACCCACATGTTGGAAAATTACTTCAATGACTACTCTATCAGTTTATTAGTTCTATTCTGAGTGCTTTTTATACAACAATCCATTTATACCCCACAACAATGCCATGTTCGTTTTCTTCAACGCAGGAGGAAACTGAGAGTTAGAGAGTTTAAGTAAATTGTCCACTTGCACATAGCTACTGCAAGATAGAGCTGTAATTTGAACTCAGATACTTTTTACTCCAAAGCTTATGGCCTTGAACATGTTTTATTTCCTTGTACTCTTCATCAATCAAGGCACGTATCCCATGTGATACAGCCCTTTTATTGAAGTCACTGTTTAATTCAGCTCTTCTGTCTTAGGTAGTTGAAGTTTAATGGGCCTAAAAAAAACAGTATCTGTATGTTCTTCTTATATCAGATTGAAAATCACCTTCCCTGTTTGACTCTAAACTCCTTTCTCTGGATCCAAGCTTGAAAATTGTTGTTCTTTGGTCCTGTAGGTACTGTCATGGAATCTTAGCACATCAGGAAAAGGGTGGAAGATCAGCATTTACCTCAACAGGCCCATTCAGGTTCTTCCTAACAGATCTCTCCCTGGCCTATGAAAGCCTGGTCTGGCATATTCAGAGACCTTGGATTCTCAGCTCTCCCACTGCTTCTGGCCTCTCCCTGATTCTGCCCCTACATTTTGCATTCTCTTTTTCTGGGGCGTGTTCAGTAGACAGAAAATAGCTGAAACTTGGCCTGCTTAATTTAAATTTTGGATATATAGTAGCTATGCTTCTGAAAATCTAAAATTAATTTCTGGTTGAATAAGAGATATAAAAAGAATAGAGAAGGAAAAATACAGAGAAAGTCCAGGCTCTCTACTATGAGAATTAGGATTTGTAATTGAAATGAACTCTTTAGCTAATTTCTCACAAAATCTTTTTCCACATTTGATTTGACTTTGATATTTGGTAATAAATCTCCTTTTTAATGCTGAATTGGTTAAGTACTGTATTTAAGAAAGCTTCTCAAAGGATGAATCATCTACAATTCTCTTAATGTTTATGAGATACTAATAAAGGGTAAATTTGCAATTAGGGTTGTATTTTATATAGATTTAAATACAAGACTAATATTTATGTGTAGTGAGAGCAATTCCTCCTTTTGAATGGTAATTCTCTTTTTCCTACTCTGCAGCTGAGCCTCTGTAGTGCCCTCCATCATTTGTCAGATTTAACAACCCAGAGTAAATAGCTCCCTGAAAAGTAACTACAGGTCCATCTTGTTGATCCCAATTTGTCAAATGTTTCAATGAAGAAAGTGCTAAGCCTTTAGGAAAGGCGTGAGGAGATTTGTAATTTGTCTGAAACTCTAGGCCAAAGCTTAGAAATAGATTCTCTATCTTGCATCTATCGAGTACATCTATATTTCTATTGACATAACAGTAAGATTTATGTTATATTTGCATGACTTCACAAATCTTTTGATGTTCTAATATTGTTGTTCAATGAGGATACACTAAGAGAAATATTTTTAAGTTGTTGGTTCCTCTATTTGAAGGTATCAAAGGCACTGAAAGGGTAAAAACCATAAACTTAGTTTATAGCAAAGGTAAGATTAGTGTTCAGAAATGATTGGCAATTCACTTCATCTTATGCCAAATAATGGAAGCAAGAATGATTGAAGATATAGTGTCCATAGAAAATGCTTACAATATTCTAGATAAAAGCTAGATGATGATTTTAAAATTCAGCCAAGATTTGGATTTTTTTTTAAGTTCACAAATAAGAAATAATTCTTAGCAAACTGACTAGACTCACTTTTTTTCTAATTGTAGTTAAAACCATGTGTTGCCTTAAATTGAGTACTTTGTTGGTATTGCTTCCTGTTAATAAGAAGAAATTGTGCTTTCCTAAGTAAATGACAATTGTATCTGTCATTCCAAGTTTTCTAGTATCATCATATGATACCTTCATTTATTTCCCAGTAAAGCCTAGGATATAACTTAAGGCTCAGCACGTCATTTTTACAACAGAACTCTGACTTAAGGCATTGGTAACTTTCCATAGATATTAAGTGAGTTCATTTTTACTATATCAATTAGTTAGTATACACATGCTGAGGGGCGAGGATTGAAAGTAGGGCAATACTGAGCAGAGAAACCAATACAGTATTATTAAGTTGGGCATAATACTCTTTGTAGAATGTAGAAAACTGCTACTGAGTTAATAGCAAATGAAGTTGCTATTTTGGGATCTGCTTCATTGATATATCATGGGACCAGTTAGATTCTGTGTCACTACTCAGCCTTTTCTAAATAGAATCTACAAAATACAGGGTTTTGGGAATTATTTTCTTCATTAAATATTTTATTAAAAAATTAAAAATCATTTTATGGGCCAGATACATAAAGAAATTGGAAGCACAAAAATGGATACAGTAAATTTCATATAAACATGGTATTTATAATCCAGCAAAAGAAAGTAGGTATGACTACAAGGCCATACCAATAAAAGGAAGTATGATGGTGCTGTAGATAACTATGAGAGAGAGGTCATCTGTTAGGTGATAGTGATGGATTGAAACAAGATGTGAAGACAATAAATTTATAAAGAACTGATGTGATAAAAGTGAAAAAGAGTAATTGGATTAAATGCTTGTTTAAAAATTATGAAAACAAATTTTAAATCAAATACTGAATTTATAATCAGTAAATTTCTGGTTATCCCAAGAAATAGCCAGTAGCCTAGAACTATCCTATCTAATAAAAGAGTGATATGCAAATTAATATCGCTCAGTTACTCCATGAACCATGCTCTCCAGCCAATCAGGAGCAAGTATGTAAATTAACCAAACCAAGATGTCAGTGGCCATGGAGCAAGCAGGAGGCTTGGGTTTCCCTGTCAATGGAGGAAGCCAAACTTTACGCACACCCTGGATGGCCCAGGCCTCCACTCAAGGCTACAAAGACTCAATTATAGAAGGTAAATAAATGTCAACAAAAATGGCGGCAGCCACAGACTGGAGAAAACAGGAGGCTTGGGTTATCCCACATGATGGAGGAAGCCAAGCTCCCTCAGCCCTGGCTTGCCTTGGCCTCCACTACAAAGTTTCAGTTATAGAAGATAAATAAATTCCAACAAAAATGGCTGTGGCCACAGAGCAAGTAGGAGGCTTGGCTCTACTCAAGGTTTCAAAGTTTCAATTGTAGAAGAAAAATAAATTCCAGATATCAGGGCCTCTGCTTGAGTTGACAGAGGACGTGGCCAGCCAGCAAACCACCATTGACCCCTCCACCAGGTCACCCCACACCCCAAGGGAACCCTCACCCTGATCTGGGACAACCTTCAGGACAAATTAGTCTGCCCCCACCTGCGCCCATGCACTAGGCCTCTAGTCTATCTAATAAAAGAGTAATATGCAAATTGACCATCACTCCAACACACAAGATGGCTGTCCCCATGTGGTCAAAGATGGCTGCCCCCATGTGGAAACAAGATGGCCAGCAGTGGATGGCAGTTGGGAGGGATCAGGCCTGCAGAGGATGGCAGTTAGAGGCAATCTACCTGGCAGGGAAGTAGTTAGGTATCAATCAGATGGCAGGGGAGTGGTTAAGGCATGATCAGGCTGGAAGGCAGAAGTGGTTAGGGGCAATCAGGAAGGCAGGAAGGTGAACTGTTGGGAGCCAGCAGTCCTGGATTGTGAGAAGGATATCCTACTGCCCATTTAGACCCGACAGATTAGAGAGGGTGCAGGCTGAGCTGAGGGACACACACCCCTGTACACAAATTTCATGCAGTGGGCCTCTAGTAGTTAATAATACTGTATCATATACTGAAATTTGCTAAGGAAGCAAATCTTAACTTCTCACCATACACACAAAGTAACTATGTGAGGAGATGGTTATGTTAATTAAATTGATTTTGATAATTATTGCATAATATGTTAAAATATCTTAAAATATCACATTGTACACCTTAAAGTCATAATTTTTCTTTATCAATTATATCTTAAGACCTCAAGAATATTGTGAAACAGAGAAATGGGAATGGAATAAAAATAAAAATTGAGGGTGATTCAGAGTTGAAGATTGATCACACAGTAATGGAAGTATGTAAAAGAACAAAAGTTCTTGGGTGATATCAGGTAATTTTTTAAAAAAATATATTTTATTGATTTTTTACAGAGAGGAAGGGAGAGGAATAGAGAGTTAGAAACATCGATGAGAGAGAGACATTGATCAGCTGCCTCCTGTACACCCCCTACTAGGTATGTGCCCATAACCAAGATACATGCCCTTGACTGTAATCAAACCTGGGACCTTTCAGTCCGCAGGCCAACAGTCTATCCACTGAGCCAAACCAGTTTTGGCAATATCAGGTAATTGTTGAACTCATAGCCATGAGGAAGAACTGGGGTGGAGAATGAGTGAGCTCAGAGGAGCTGTGATGACTTTGGAAAAATGTGGAATAAACAAAGGACTGTGAGTGCATGAAGATGAAATACAAAATCATTTGTGATGGTAACAGAGTGGGGAAGACAAAGATAAAAAAAATATATCTTTATTAAGGGCATGCTTATCTCTGGCTTTTCCCAGGAATAGAAGTAAGTCATTTCACAGAAAGAAAAAGTGTAGTAGGAATACTTTTCATTCCTTTCTCAAAGCAGAAACAGCAAGTTCCTTGCTGATAATATCTGAAAAGAAGCCTGTGTGGGGGCTGTCCTTCAGTCTGTCATTAGGGAAGCAGGAATTCTCATTTTTTTTTATATGGGAGTCTTATATTTCTGGGTAGATAGATTTTAATTTATGAGGATAAGCAGTAAGAATCCCTACATGATGCTGGAGCCCGAACTACAATCTCCAATTCAGCACCAACAAAAATAAAGCTTCATCTGTCTGATATCTTTATCAATTTCTCATTTGATTTTGAATTTGGATCAAATAGGATGTGATTTATTACCCCCAAAATTTGAAGAGCCAGGATATAGAAAGCTTTTAAGGTGCAGAAATTATGAGCAGTGATGGTATTCAAAATATGACCAGTGAATGGATGATCTATGAGAGAAAGGTCATTGAATATGACCAGTAATCTCTGACTCAGTAATATATAGAAACACTATTAACATGATCCTAAAGTCCCCTGGGGAACTAGGCAGATGCAGAAATGTGGAAGTGACTAGATATTTAGTGAGTGGATAGTAAGGGCCAATAAAATGTGGCTGAGGGTATAAAACAATGACCTATCATACATTTGTTGGGAAAGTATAAATTGATCCAATAAGGTCTGGCATTGTCCAGTAAAACTAAACATGTGCATATACTATGACCCTGGGGTTCAGCTCCTAGGTATCTACAAAACTCCTATACATTGAGGCAAAATACATGTTCAAATATGTTCATCAAAGTTTCATTAGCAATAATTTTTTAAAATTATCAAAAATTGCTCCCCTAGATTGTACTACTAAATTATACCACAGTAGAATATTATGCAGCAATAAAAGTGACCAAAACTCAACAACACTTAACAGCACAGTTATGAACTAAAGAAGGCACAAGAATACTCAGAGTATAATTTCATTTAAAAAGTTAAAAGCAGGCACCATACCGTAAATTTGTATTATTTATCAATCATCCTTGATTTTTATTTTTTCCATTCCCATTCCTGTGTTTCTCAATATTTTTTGAGAGAGTCAGAAATTTACAGATTATATCAGGTTTTTTCATTGTAAAGATGCTCTCATCATGATTTAATTTGTTATCATGAAAAATAGAGTTGATGCAAAAAATTACCTGAGATAAAGAGAATCACTCTGTAATGACAGAAAAACAGTGAAATGAAGCAAGGAAGATGAGAGTGGCACTATTGAAACAATTTAGTCACTTTCCTCTAAAATTATTAAGTGACTTGCCTGAAAATATACACAGCTGCAATGGGTGGAGCTAAAAGTTTAGTTCATGCAGTTTTGCTATAGATCAATGATTCTTAAACTTTAGTGTACAACGAAGTCACCTGGAGGTCTTGTTTAAATGCTGGGCCCATGCCAGGAGTTTCTAATTGAGTAGGTCTGATATAGGGCCTCAGAATCTGAACTCCTAATGAGTTCCCATATAATGCTGATTCTGGTACTCTGGAGACTGCACTTTGAGGAGGAAAACTGGTTTAAATAATGAGGATAATGAGTTATTTTGCAGAATATTTATACATACACATATGTACAGTCTTAAGACTTCAGGTAGATAAACATTTAACACAGTACTAGAGGCACATAAAATTGATTGCAGAAATGTCACTTTGTTTTATTATGACTATTCTCTAGAAGCAAATCCGAGTGTTGAGTTGACCTTGAATTGTCATGGGAAGGTTCATTATGATATGCTATCATTCTCCCTGTTCTCCCTGCTCCCTCTTGGGTCTTTTTCTTTGGTACATGCAAATGGGAAGGCTCCCTTTCCCCTGGATCTTCTCATTCTTCAGAATAGAGAATCTAAGAGATTTGCAAATTGCTCTCTTGCTACTAGAGATAACCTTATGTGGAATATATTCAACATGTTGCTGTGAGCCAGCATTTTTCTACCAGGGCTGAGGATGGGAAGAGCAAAAGGACTGAAAGGTTCAGAGTCCTGCATTAAAACTGGAATATGATTTAAGCAACTGCCACACTAAAAGATCGTCAATGGCTCTTGGCCACTCCAAGGAGAGAGACTCAGTCTTTCATGTGACCTGCCAATACCAACCTTTTGGCTTCATTGCATACCCCTCTCCTGCTTCCCAGCCTTTCTTAGACCTTTTGTTGTTTCTCAACCTCAGAGTTCTTCCTGCTTCAGGATCTTTGCTAATTCCTTTCCCTCTATGACGCCCTACTCATTCTTCCACTATCACATCAACTTTAATTCATCCAGAAAGCTTTCTCTAATATCCCAGATTAGTTCAGATCACCTTGCCTAATGCTCTTTGAGCACCTTCATCTTTTATTTCAGAGCATTCATCCCAGTTTGTAATAATATATTTATATGTGATAATTTGATTACTATTTGGTTCTCTCATTACCAATGCCGTTCAATAGAACTTTTTGTTGTAATGGAAGTGTTTTATAGTAGTAAACATTTAAAATGTGAGCAATGTGACCAAATTTTATTTAATTTTAATATGCATATGTCACTAATGGCTACCATACTGGACAGTGAAGTGCAGGATTCTGAGTTCCATAAACAAAGAAGCCTGACGTGCAACCAGTTTATGCATTCCTAGTTCCTATCACAGCGTATGGTAAATAGCAGGAGCTCAGGGAATATTTGTAAAGTGAATAAACCCTCCAATGTCCATATAGTTTAATATTATAAAAGAGTTGAAAGTCTTTTTTTTTCCATTAGAAATATTCTCTCTGGTGTTCCCCCCGCCCCCACCACTATAGGAAATTAAATCTGACATTCCCAACACAAAGAAATGCTTTTTGTGTGAAGTTCTGAATTGCCTAAACCTTGTAAGAGAGACATATGGTCTATTTATAGATAACATCTACTGCTTCAGTCCGCTGAGAATATATTTTAAGATGTTCTATAATTTAAAAAGTCAATTTATTTGCAAATATTTTTTCTCTTCAATTCAAATTTTCTTTTAATTAGTTCTTATTTCTCATTTCTTCAGATAGAACATTTTGTAAGTATGTACTATAATTTGACAAAAATTTAGAATAATTTCCTCTATATAAGGAAAAAAAATAACTTGGGACATATGGAGAATGTTAAAGTAGAAAAATAGTCATATGTAATCATAATTTATAAGTAAAGTATCCTTTCTTTTCTAAGTATTATATTATGTGCCTACATTTCCAAAAGTTATCTAAAAGCATTCAGTGATAAGTAACTTATTTAGATTAACAATGCCTAGTCTCAGTTTTTGAAATCCAACTCTTACTATGTAAATGGCTAAATTTAAGGGAACTATCCCAAAATATCTGAACTATTTGCAGGCATACTCAAAGCTTCTATGGAAGTGCTTTTTGCCTATTGGGTGAATTTGTCCTTAGATCAATTGCCTATCAGGAATACGCAGAAAAATAAATGCCTTCCCCCTTATGGGAAGGATTAGCCAATATACCTACTATTCCAAATTTCCTTGATGACTTTGAGATTCAGGAGGCAACTACTTACTCCACTTTGATGGCAGAGGTTTGCTTTGGCAGGACATCTAAAGAAACTCTTTCTTACTCATCTTTTTGCCCATATCTGGAACTGATTCCTGAGTTTGAAATGGGGGTCACAGGGACTCTGTTGCAGACTGTTTGCAGAGGGGAGGGTGAATTATATGCAACTGTATATTGTATTCCTGGGTCTGTCTAGTTTATTTCAAGGTCATCTTCCTTTATTTCCTACAGTAAGTCAGCCAGAAAAAGAAATAATTTTAAATTCTCAAAAATATCTCTCTTTTTGATTTGTATTTTCTTTGAAACTATAAAAAAAAGTGCCCTTCCATGTTGGTGTATCTCTTATTCATATACCTGGAAACCATTTTTAGTATATGGACTGTCAGAAGGTTACCACCATGAAGATCAACTATTGTAAAATAAGATTAATGTAAAAGGTTAAACTTTTAAACCAAGATAAAAAGATCAAGCAAAAGCATATAGCATCAAATGAAGAGGCAGATTTGTTCTACATTAGGTAAGAACAGATTATACTCAATTATATGGTCATTTTAAATATAAAATATAATGTGTCGGTCAGAGGAGAATAGGCGAGTGAATCATCCATGGGGACTAAGAGGAAGAATTGTCAAAGAAAATGTTCACAATGCCCATCCCAGGCAGTTGAACCTGACATCTCCTTGGCTTGGCATCCTTATGGGAGGGGAGAACTTGCTCACCAAGATGCCATCAACTGTTTAGGAGGGCTTCATACTTAACTTGCCTCCAGGGGAAATGTATGGATAGCTTATAATGGATATCTGGCTTTCTTGACAGCTATATGTTTAACAAGTAATAAATGACTTGGCCTACTGTCTGTGCCAACAACATCAGGTTTCTGGGCTTTAATCTTGACAGTAAGTTCTGAGCTGAATACATTTCCCTGGTTAAAGGGGTTGCCAGATGCAGAAATAAAATACAGAATGCCAGTTAAATTTGATTTTCAGATAAATAATTTTATTTGTTATACAAAAAAGTTATTCATTGTTTATCTAAATTTCAAAGTAAACTGGGCATCCTATATTTTGTCTAGTAACCCAACCCGTGTGGGCATGGCCGACTTTTTCAACTTCTAAGGCACCTTTTGATATCACACTGGTATGAGCTTTTATTGAGGGCAAAGCCATGACATGAATTCATAGGGTTTATGATTCTTTTCCATCCATTATCTAATTTCAACTTCACAATTAAAATTTCTCTGACACTGATATCCATGATACCACGTGTTGATTGTCACAAGAATAATGAGCCCCTCTGATTTCCAGTCTACTCTATCATCTGACTCCCTCTCCTAGTACAAGTCTAATTTCACATCATCTCATTAGCTGTGTGTATTTAATCTTTTGACTCTTACCTTGAACATTCTCTCCAATATCAACTCCCAAAGCCAGTCATTTCATTTTCTCCATGATTAGTAAGGATGTGCAATGTTATATAATACTTTTCATGGAAATATAGCAAATGAAAATAATGGTTCAAAATAAATAGGCCTCCAAGCAAGTTTTTGGATTTGGCAAACCTTGACTTTGGCACTTTTGAATATGATTATTTTCTAATTCAAAAGTCCTTTCCTCCTTACCTTTCCCCAAGTACTGAAGATTACCAAGAACTCTTGTTCTAATTTTTTCTTCCAAATCCCCCCCCTTTTTTTTTTTCTTTAACAAAAAGGCTCTTTAGCTCGAGTACCCTAAGGTAAAAAGCCTCCAATAATGGGCTTACATGGAAAAAAAATGAATGTGAGCAGCTTGCAAAGAAAAATAATAAGGTACAGTGGTACCTCGAAATACGAGTTTAATTCGTTCCGTAACCTTGAAGCGTGGGAAACTATGAGACGCTCGAAGGCTCATATCTCAAAAATCTTGTATGTTAGGGCACTAGTATCTCGAGGTACCACTGTACTTTGCTATTTAAGGTGGGATCATTTCAACTTCTTTGAAAAGACTGGCATTCAACCTTTATGTAAAATGGAAGGTCCTAGGAATGTTTGTAAACTTCCTTTTAAAAATCAGTCAAATAGATAAGTAAATAATAGATAAATAGATGACAGAATGAGAAAGAAGCATTGAAGACAGAGATCCGTATTTGAGTAGGGAAAATGACACAGAAAAGGACAGTGTGACTCAGCTTTTATGGATGTCAGTTAAATTAATATGCAGCCGGCAGGTCTACTGAGAAGCAATACTTGTGGTTTCAGTGTCTGGATTTTGTCCCTGATTCTAATGACTCATTTTGTGATTCTATGCAATTTATTAGCTTCTCTTTATTCTAATCTCAGTTGCTGGAAAAGATATTTAATGACACACAAGTCACAGGAAGTTATGATCCTGGGTCATTAATGCAAGAATCTGCAGAGAGAAAATATTATTAGCTGGTAGAGAGGGGTGAAAAAAAGAAATTCTGAAAGGCAACATTTGGAAATCTGGAGGCAATAACAAAATAAACCTGTAATGATACAATTCTGCTTAAAAAATAAACAACTTCAAATGAAAAAATTGTTAACAGAGGCATAGGAAATGGAGAGCCATTATAGGGAGCAGAGACAAGTCTGAGCTGTATTGTGCCATGAGATAGGCTTGTATCCAGTATCACTGCACAAACTTCCCTGGTCTTCTCCTGCTTTGTGTCTTCCTCATACCTCCATACATCCTACTCCCATTCTATGGGGGGCTTTCTCTACTTCTCTTTGCCACCTTAGGTTCTGAGATGCTTTATTTGTGCTAACACAGAATTCAGTAGTAAATAAAAAAGGGCAGTATTTTACAAGCTGACACCAGAATTTCTTTTGAGAAAAGAATATTTTTGATTTAATGTTTTAAATAGAAAGGTAAAGCTGTCAGGAATAGGTAGAAAGAAGCCAACTAAACTATTTTATCAAAGAGATGATGCTGTGAGATGAAGGAAGAACCGAGGAGGTGGAAGAGGAAAACAGAGGGCTGGAGGAGAGTCAGCATCCAAGTTGACAGAACAACGGAGACACTTTGTAAAGCCTTAAATAATCTAACACTCACTCTAAAGTTGTTCACATTACTGGTTTGTAGAGCCGCCCACACCAAGGCCTTTCTTTTTTATCTATGTATATAGAAATGGAAGAATCAGATCTGAGTAACAAGTGTAGATCACAAAGGCACCTCTGGACAGCTAGTGAACAAAGGTGAAATGATTCCCAAATGGAATAAATTTAGAGGAGATGAGCTTTGGAAGCTAGAGATGACTAAGAAAAAAAAATGTAAATACTTCACCTCCTCCAGAATTATTGAAAAAAAATAAGGATCTGTAGCACAAACAGAAAAGGGTGTAAGTACCTGTGCTTCAATATGCACAGATGTGATACCTCAGAATTATTGAAAAAATATAAGGATCTGTAGCACAAACTGAAAAGGGTGTAAGTACCTGTGCTTCAATACGCACAGATGTGATACCTCAGCAACCCAAGGATTGAACCTGAGCTCCCAGGACCCTCTCTGGGACTACGGGAGGTGAGGCAAAAAGATGGTGACCTGGCGCCCTCCAACATCTCCCCAATCTTCTCTCACTGGATCTTCTCCTGGTGGGAATGCAAAAAAGGGTTTCCTTTGAAAATTGAATTGTGCAACTTCCAAAAAAGAAAAAGTTGGAAAGACATTCCATATCATGCATGTAGAGATATTTCTATTTTAGTGCAGATTAACTAAAATAATAAGAATGTTATGGAATAATTTCATGAGCAAGTAGGGGAAGTTGGAAAAGTGTGTGTGAATGGAGCTGGAAGATGGTAAGAATTTGAAGTCTTCCCAATGGTCCAAGACATTACATGGAAGAACAGTTTGTAAATTATGTTTTGAAAGAAAAGGGGAGTGTATTTTAATAGAGAAAAACTGCATAATTTGAACTCTGTTGGTAACCTTTCACATGGTGCTCTGCCATCAGAATATCTCAAAGAGCTTAAAGCCTAGTAAAAATATACAAATATTATTATACTGCCAATGACTATATAGTGGCCATGGCTTATATCACAATTGTTTAAAACAGGCACTACATTTTTAAAAGATTTTTAAAATTGATATTTAGAGATAAAGGAAAAGAGAGAGAGACAGAGAAAAACACTGATGTGAGAGAGAAACATCAATCTGCTGCCTCCTGTGCCCCCTACCAGGGATGGAGCCCACAATCCAGGAATGTACCCTGATTGGGAATCTAACCAGCTACCTTTCAGTGAGCTACACAATACTCAACCAACTAAGCCACCTAAGGCCATGGAAGAAGTATTACATTTTACTGTGGAATGCTCCTAATTCCATAAGATAGAGGTACCAAGAAACTCTTCATGTAAAGGAAGGTATAATTTTTCACTTAAAAAAATATTTTTTTTTAAATTTTCATTTCTCTACTTCCTTCAAATTGCTTTTAAAAGGGCTACTTAACATTTCTTAAATTTCTTTTTCAAAGGTGTCACCTTTGAGACAACTGACTTTAGGATTCTCAAATGTCTCTTCTGTCGTTTGATGCTGGTGGAGAATATCTCCTCTCTTTAAAAAGTGATTTTTAAATGACAATCTCTCAGCTCATTTTTAAATTGCCTCTTCTTATTTCTCAGAAATTGCTTTGGAGTTCAAACAAAATGAGTCACCGAAGGGGAAGAAAACTCACAAGCCATTTTTATGCATTATCCAGAGAAGAAATTTAATTTAGTGGCACTGATATAGAAGAGCTCCTTCATGCAGCAATTTTAAAAGTCTGCTCCCCTACTTTTATGATAGCAACAAGTTCAGTTATCTATGTAGATTAAATAATAATGAATGGTGAATGATCCTGATGCTCATGTGTTTATGGAAGGGGTACTGGGGGCAAGAAAGGGATATAGACATAATATATAGGAATAATAAGTCTATAATATAATTTGAGAGGTGTCTTTATGGTCCTTCCTCCCTCCTACTTGGGACTGCAGCAGTACCATTCTTCACAGCTCTGCCTTTTGTTTTGGAAGATTTTCCACTGGGTGGCAAAGAGGGAACTTGAAATGGTTCAGACTTTCTTTCAAAGTTAAAACTGCTCATCCCCATTGGATGTCTGTTCTCTTTTTTTCAGGGCACATAAAGAGCCCTTTCTGCTAAGGGACCCTTTTCTTGACTGTCATGTCTGAGAATGCATCCATTGAAGACAGTAGATTTATATGTGTCTATTCATGCAGTCACTTGCCTCAGAAGAATATTTACACTTTTAGACTAAGTGGTCGTAATATTCCATGGGCCTTCTTTTTCATTTTGAAATTATCTCTTGTTAGAAGCTGCCCATTGCCTTCACTAGCAGAAAGAGGTGGACAAGGAGTCCGGAAGGCTGGTCAACCTTGAGGCTCTTGCAAAGGTCAAAGCCATACACACACTGTCTGGTGGAAACAAAGGGAGCTGAAGCAACTTTTAGTCTTATGTAAATCCTCACTGATAAGATAGTTTGCCTGTTACTGGAAATTGCCTGCCTAAGGGCTATAGGTGGGCCCCAAACCTGAATAAAAGGGAACACAAGGCCAGAGCAAAGCGGGGTCCTCTCTTGGGCTTCCACCTGGCCCTCAATTCCCAAATTAATATTTTCTTGTCTAGGCTCTTTCATTTGTGTGCGGCCTCCTCCAGAGTCTGAACCCTGAACCTGAACCCTGAACCATGCGGGGACAGCTGCAATCTCTGGTATAGTTCATTATTTTATTTTATTTTATTAATAGGACACATTTGTTTTTAAAGCACAAGGCACATGACATTGCAGCTAAGAGATAGTATGTGAAATCTACAGCTTTAGTGTACTGATTAAGAGTGCTGGTCTAGCCCTAGCTGGTTTGGCTCAGTGGATAGAGTGGACTGGAAGGTGCCAGGTTCGATTCCAGTCAAGGGCGTGTATTTTGGTCGCAGGCACATCTTCAGTGGGAGGTGTACAACAGACGGCCAATCGATGTTTCTCTTTCATTGATGTTTTTGACAATCTATCCCTTTCCCTTCCTCTCTGTAAAAAATCAATAAAATATATTAAAAAATTTAAAAAAAAGAGTGTTGACCTAAGGCAGGTTCATCTTCCATCTAGGCCCACTTTCTAGCTGTGTGTGCCCTGGGTAAAGTCTCTATGCCTCAGTTTCTTCATATATAAAATAGGATTATCATAGATTATAATGAAAATTAAACAAGTAAGTAAATCTAAAATGCTATTTATAAATGCTAGTTGTTGTTATTATTATTATTACTCTAGAATTAAGCATGAAGTCAATCTTTTGGACATGATCTACACTCATAGCTATTCACAGTTAGCAAATCATTTCATTATACATAAGCTCATCAGATATTTACAAATACTGAAATAAGGGTATCTCAGAACTGTATTTTTATTCCCATTTTGTAGAAGCCTAAGCTAAATCAGTAAAAAAGTAAAGCCAGGATTTATATTATTAAAATCAAGGTATTTAGAGTTGATTTCAAGGTCTTCTCTATTAGAGATAATTATGAATAATAACAACCTCCAACAACATCACATTTAAAATGTAAAATAAAATTGAAAACTCTTTCCAGAATGATTATTCAAAACAATGAAGAGAAGCAGAATATAATCAAAGTAACATAATATGGAAAAAAGTCCTTTTTGAACATGACTAGGGAAACTACTAAATTGTGCTCTTTAAAGTGTCGTGATATATCCCACATTTCCTGTCCCTTTTATTTTACAGACCTGGAAGTTCAGGCACCAACTGGTCATATGACATGGCCATATTATCCATTTGCAGTACTGTTACCAAAATCCAGCCAGTGTCTGTCCCACTGTGTCTCTACTTGGGTGTAGTACATGGTGTGCACTACTTCCTTTCTCCACTTTGGATATGGCTAATGTTTTACCCAAATAACTAACATTTACAAAAGGCTTCACAATACTATCTGTGCTTCCATCTTTATGAACTCATCAAAGATGACTATCCTTGCCCACTGGGACAAGAAATGAAGGAAAATATAGGCAGAGACCCTGAAGGCCAATTCAGAAAAATCAAATCACTGATTCTTAGCCTATGCAATATTAAGCTAAAAATGGGAGTTATAAATCATGAGTCACTGCATACAGGGTGATTAGAAGCCAGAAGAGGAAAATTAAAAATAAGAAGGATGACATTCGGTGACCAAGGCAGACAGGGGAATCATAATGCAGTGTGGTTGCTCTAACATGAATCTCCTGGATGTTGAACTTTAATGGCTGAACCTCTGTTAACTCCCACTACCACCAGGTCAGACCCCTACTAGACCTGATATTATACTCACTGTGACTTAGATAAGTTCTTTTATCACCCCTTGACCCAGTTTCCTAGGGCTGCCAAAATAAATTACCACAACTTGGGTGACCTAAAACAATAAAACTGTATTCTCGTACAGTTCCGGAGGCGAGCAGCCGGAAATCAAGGTGTCAACAAGCCGATGTTTCTTCCAAAGGCTCCAGGGAAGAATCTTTCTTTGCTTCTACTTGTTTCTATTGGTTGCTGGAAAATGTTGGTATCCCTGGGCTTATAAATGTATCATTCCAATATCTTTCCCATTTTCTCCTATATGTCCAGGTCCAAATTTTCCTCATCTTATAAAAATACCATTTCTTGAATGAGGGTCCACTCAATGCCAGTATGACCTCATCTTAACTTGATTACATCTTCAAAGACCCTATTTCCAAATAAGGTCACATCCACAGGTTCTGGATAGATATAAATGGAGGAGGGGTACTCTTCAATTCAGCATATCCTCCTTTTAAAGTTGTGGAGACTGAGGTCCAAACAAGCTGAGCAATTTCCCCAGATCATTCAGAGGAACAAACTGGAGTTTCAAACCAAGTCTTCTGACTCCAATTCTGTATTGTTTGTATTGTACCCTAAAGTATGGAAATGATTTGATATAGCATAATCTTATTTGATTCCCCACATAAAACATGTTTAAAAGTCATTATTTATATTTTCACTAAGAGGGAAAAATGACTTCCTTGAACTTCTTGCTATTTATTCCCATAATAATCTCATATCTGGTAAATGCTATTACTTTATTGTATTTCCCCTATTGTTTATCTGTTTCTACTAAAAGCTGAGAGAAATGACATTGGTGGTGGCACTGGCCAATGAGATTAAAAAAGAGACAAAGAGTTGGTCTGGGTCACATGGGTTACGTACAAAGTTTGGACTTGGATATTTGTGTAGCAACCTTGACTTCATCTTGTCTACCTCCTCAGGGAATCCAGCTTTTCCCTCTATGCTCAGAGTCTCTCATCCATCAGTCACTTCAGGCACAGTGCCTGTGATTTATGAACTTTATAACCACCAACAGAATGCTTGAGACCTGGAAAAGTATTACCAGCTACAAAACAGTAAAAGAATACTGCAAAGCTAAAAGCAATAAGCATTTTAATTAAATTGTGATAATATATAATATGTTAACCAAATAACTACAATAATTATTATAGAAATAAATGTGCAAATTAGGATTTCTCTGGGAACTCTCCATATTTTTATTTGTTTATTATGAGGTGGAGTGTCTCCAACAGTAAAAACACCTTGAGCCTATAAAGATCCTAAAAAATGACCACATCAAAATCAACCTATTTAATAAGGATCAAAAACAGCTCAGATTGTCTGGCATCTGAGATGGGTGAGTCTGAAGAGTTCCTCTTTTTCCTTTCATCACAAGTAAAGCTGCTTCTCCTTGTTATATAACTGTCTTAGTCAGAACTGGTAGCGTGGCATTTGGTGAGGTTGTCATGTACTATTTGTGGCTCACTTAATCCCAGTGTTCCTTCCGGGGATATGCCTAACAGAGAGATGTTTCATCTTGGTGTTTTTCCTGTGAAATTTTTGATCCAATTATCTTTTAATCTTTGCTACACAGTGTGTTGGGCAAGCAACTTAGCAGCTAGAGCCCTTGTTTGTGATGTCAATTATCCCAAGAGACAAGAGAAGTGAAAATATTTGAACTCAAAGAAGGTAACTGAACAGAGAAAGTTTCATTATTTTCTTACCTCTCTGTTCCAGATAACACTCAGATAGCCAAAGGACAACTAAAATGTAAGGATGTTACCAATTTTCTTATATAACTAATTTAGTTCCAGCTCCCCCATTATTTCTATCCATGGTATAAAGTCTTCTTTTTCTTCTGCATTTTATTACCATTCAAAGCAGACCTCTGACATTGATATGAGTAACACACATCCCATTTGGGGAGTTTTATCATTCTTATCTGCAATGAGAATTTATTTTGTTTTACCACAGTAAAAGCTTAGGATGTGAAGTGGTTCTACTTTTCTCATTATTTCTCAGCTTTTTATTGACCTCCTATCCTTCCTACTCAGGGCTAACCTCCTAGGCCATGATTTCAACCATTGTTTTCTCAACCTCTTCAACTCCCACAGCCAGTTGTCTTTCTACCAGGCTAACCTGCAGATCCCTACCCTGCATCAACCCTAAAAACTGTCACCTGTTCTACATAAAGTCAACTAAATATCACTGCAGAGATTTACTCACCTCCCCTGCTGTTCTGCAAAGTTACCATTTGCAATCTGCCTGGAGGGAATCCTGTTTCTCTTAAACCCTATTATGTATCTTTGTTCAGCAGCCAATCCCATGATCATGTGTACTTCAAACTTTCTCTCCAAGTCCTTATTCTAATACTCACATCAAATAACTCAATTACATGTATATCAACACCAAGCTTGAGCCACTTGAAGTTACCTTCCCAATTCCCAGGATTCTTTCTAAGACACAGCTCTCCCTCCAATCCAAAGGGAATATGTGTCCTTTGTCATGGTAAAGCTCCCTCTGTGCTCTTCATTGCATCCATCCTTGTCTTTATTCATGTGCCAGGCACAGAATTTGCAACCAAATAAAGCATAAAATGCTTGCTCAGAGGGTAGTAAGAGACAGAGAGCAGACATGTGTTAAGTACCATAGTATATGTCATTTTCTCTTTTTGCTACAAGAGTATCTAGTCTAGGATACTAGCTCCAGAAAATTGTTCCAGAGAACATGATGCCTGAGCTAATCATGCAGGAAGGAAAGGCTAACCGGATCACAAAACAATCCCATGCAGAGCAAGCAGCAATTACAATGGCCAAGAATCGTAAAACAAGAAAGAGTTGATCTAAAGCTGAGTTTTCTAGGTGGAGTGGACAAATGTGAAGCAAGACAAGTACTTAATCATCAGATTCCAAAGTTTAGCATAGGAGTTTGGGTTTTTATACTGATGACACTGAGGAGCCATTGTAAGTTTCTCATCACGGGAAGTGTACAATCACATTTACATTTTAGAAAGAACTTCTGAATAATAAATGATATCTCTACATGAGATTCTTAGGGTTACATAAGTGTGGGAGATAGACAGACCTAAGGGCTTGAACTAGGAGGGAGTCCAGTTAACAAACTTACAGTAACCCAGTCCGAGAAAGACAACAGGGTGAATGAGTGCATTGATTGCTCCCTTATAGCAACAGTGCCCTTCATATGGGCACCTATTGTCTCCAGCATCAGGTACCATTAATTGCAAAAGCTTTTCTGTGGATGTAGATGCAGGCACCCTGGCCTTGTAATGGTCCAGCCGCAGATCTCACTGTGCAAGGACAGAGAAAAAGGGAAATAAAAATTGTAAACCCCGCCCTTGCTGGTTTGGCTCAATGGACAGAGTGTCGGCCTGTGGACTGAAGGATCCCGGGTTCGATTCCAGCCATTGGCAAATGCCTGGGTTGTGGGCTCGGTCCCCATTAGGGGGCGTGCAGGAGGCAGCTGATCAATGATTCTCTCATCATTGATGTTTTTATCTCTCCCTCTCCTTCTCTCTTCCTCTCTAAAATCAATAAAATACATTAAAAAATTATAAACCCCACAGAGGACTCAAACTACTCTGGGTTTCTAGTTCTACCTAAAGAACTAGAAGAATCAGTTGGTAATGTAAACGTGTGTGTGTGTGTGTGTGTGTGTGTGTGTGTGTGTGTGTGGTGGGGTGGGGTAGAGATTAATGGATGCAGTTGGAGTTACTGCAACAACAGGTTGAGGCATAAGGTTGAAGAGGTTATAGGAATTGACCTTATATTCATTTACTGTCAATGTCAGGCACACCCTCAGAGGAAAAAAAAAAAAAGAATACGTGTCTAATCTCCTTGTCAACTGAATATCCAAGTAGATAGACTAATAATATGCTCTATGAAGAGTAGACCTTGACTTCAGCACATCTTTAGTAAGATGTCCCCAGCTAAAGATTTATCTATGATGTATAAAGCAGAACCTCTGAAATTGTAAGACATGGCTCTCCACAGAATTTCACATAAGCTCCACTGCCCTGGGGTATAAAACGGCCACATTTCATAATTTAAATACTTCCTGCTGCGTGCAGTAACCCTAAGAATCTCATTTAAAGACTTCACTTATTATTCTGATCCAGAGGCACGTGTGCAATGCAGAAAAAAAAAAAAAGACCTCACTGGCTGTCCTGGATATCCCAGGTCCTTGCCTGTCCCTCTATGTCTCTTGATTTTCTATACCCTTGAAATTAATAGGTAAGTTTGGTATTGGGTAAGATTTGTCAGTCTAATTTCACAATCCAATCCTGTGAATTATGTCAGGGCAGAATCAGTGAAATACTGCTTCTTAATTTTATTATGGACTCACCTACAGCATGGTTTATTCTGGAAAAAAGAACAGGTTATACTTAAAGTTTCTGGTTTTCAGTCTAGCCTGTGTGACCAAATCAATGCTTTTATTCATTCAAATATTTCTAAGTGACTCATCCAATTAAATGTGCAGTTTTACCCACAGTAGCTATCAGGCTATTTCCACAAACCTGGGACAGTGGAGGTAGTTTCTGCCTCTTTCCCTCAACAAGATAACCCCTTGTTTTCAAAACATTACTGGTGCAAACAAAATATATATTAGCATATGTCTTCATAACTTGTTTCTCATGTCCCAACTGGAAGGAGTCACATGGATTAAAGTAAAAATACTTGTAGGAGAAGTTTGCTTCTATGCAAAGCAAGTTTAGGCACTGCTTTAAGTCCACAAGATAAAGCAAGCAAAGCTATGCTTTTTTCTCCAGGGCAATTTGGACTAGCAGTACAGCAATTATTGCCTTAGCAGAAGAAAGCTGTCCCCACAAGTAGGCGGCCAAGGAGCTGTGAATTAGCTTTTCAACACCTGAAGCATAAGTTAGAGAAAGTTAATGGCTCTGCTTTGAGAACCATAAGGGGTTAGATAAGGTCCCCTTCTTCACAGTCATTTTTCACATTTTAATAATTAGTAGTCCATCAATTTTTATGGTTTCATAATAAAGGGGCATATTTGGGGAAAATGTTTGATTGTGTGCATGTTCTATGTGCATTTATCCATAATTAGAGAGGGCCCTGTGTCAGGGCAGGGACGTTTTATCTGTCATGGCTTTCTGAAGCAGTGCATACTGCCTGGGAGAAATTAGGCCACTGCTAAGTGCCAGCCTTGTAACCCTAGACCCCAAATATGATGCTCATCTTAAATTACATGGGCATTTTACGGAATGATGCTGTGGTGACTTTTTAAATACATCGTTAATGACTAGAAGGTATCCTTGATATTATCAATTTCAGTAGTTTTCAAATGTTAGTGCACAACAAAGTCACCTGGACTCCACCCCTTGGTGTTCATTCAGTACATTTAGGGTGAGCACCCAAACTCTCATTTTCAACAAATTCCCAATTGACAATGATGCTTTTTGTCTGGAACTTCACTTTGAGAAATATGAGTCTGCTGCATATAAATTAGTTTTCTATCATGGTTGCACTTAAAAATCACCTGGGAGGCTTTTAAAATATGTGTTTAGCCAACCTGAAAGAGGCCTCAATGACAATAGTTGAAGTAAAATATAAAAATGTAGTTTCTGGTTATAACTCAAGTATACAACATATATTCATGAGTCATTATTTATATAAATAAAGGATTCAATAAGCAAATGAATGTGGAAGAAAACATAAATCTTCCTTATAAAATTGATTGCAAATAATTGACGTTACTACCCCCTCCCTTGTGATGTAAGGGAACTTTTGGACATGTACAACGAGAGCCAGGGTGATGAAATAGAGGGGCCGGGCCTAGCCCAGGAACCTTTGGAAAGGTTATTAGATTAGATAGAGGGCATGAAACCGCAATAGAATTCTCTGGGAGGAGGGCCTGACCCAGCCCCTGGAAAAATTAGAAATTTAGGTCCGATAATATAAATGGTGCCTTGTTTCATACCTGAACCAAGAAGAAACATGGAGAATTAACTAAAGCCTCCTGGTGGTAGTGCTTTAAAGCTCCCACCCTCTATGTCCCCGAGGGTATATTAATTGCCCTGAATCACAATAGAATCTTGCCCTCACGTATAAACTTCTCCATGCATATACCTTTGAAATTCTTTTCTCACGACACAGCAAAAAGACTCACTTTTCACTGGCAACACTTGCAGGCGGTAAATCCAAACTCTCACTTAGTAAATCGCCTCCAAAAACTAGAGTATGGGAAGGTAAAGGGGTACAAAATAACTTTACAAGGGAGAAACTGGCAAACACCACCTTGGACAAGTGAGCAAAGTTCAGTCTTAGGTGAGAAGTAATGTTCATGGCATAATAAAGGCACTTCATCTCTGAGTATTCTTTCCTAAAATCCCATAACCCCAGTCTAACTGTAGGAAAACCATCAAAAAGCTCAAATAGAGGGACATTCTTTAATATTGATCAACAGTCTCAAGGTCACAAAAAACAAGGGAAGACTGAGAAATTGTCATAGACCAGGTAAGACAAAGGAAACATGAGGACAAAATATAACATATGCTAGGTGGATTTTAAAATGGGAAAAGGGCATGAGTAGATAATAGAATGAAATCAAGTGCAGCCTGGAGTTTAAATGATAGTAATGAACCAGTGATAGTTTCTCACTTATGATGAATGTGCCGTGGTATGTAAAACATTAACAAGAGGGTGAACTGGGTGAGCAGCTCATGGGATTTCTCTGTAACCTATCTGCAACTTTTCTGTGAATCTGAAAGTATTCAAAAAAAATTAAGTTATTGTAAAAATGCTGATACCCTGAGAACACAGCAAACAAATTAAAATGGGATCTCATCTCGGGGATATGGCCTGAGCTTTGTTATTATTTTAAGTCCCAGACAATTTGCATGCATACCCATACTTGGAAACCACTAACTTAGATAGAACTAAATTAAGTACTTCCCACTCAATCTAACATTCTCTTGGTCAGCATGGTAGTCAGTACTGAAACAATTTTCCCATTTTTGTATTTCTAGAGAAAACATTTCTTTCAGTTTGGGTTAATTATCAGCAAAATGTTAGTACCAGCTACTTAAAGCAAAAAGAACAATAACAGAATAAATTCGTATAATGACTTCTAAAAATTACATTCTAGAGTATATCCTGAGGTCCATATGCATCTCATTATTGCAGGTGTCCCCTTTTCTGCTCCTTTGTTCAGCTCCACCCACTCCAGCTCCTCCTCTCTTGGCCTTCACCCCACTATCGTCCATGTCCTTGGGGGAATCCTTATATGTTCCTTAGCTAGTCCCTTTACCTTCTTTATCCAGTCTTCCCTACCCTTTTCCTCTGACAGTTGTCAGTCTGTTCCATATATCCATGCTTCTGGTTCCATTTTGTTCATCAGTTTATTTTGCTCATTAGATTCCATATATGAGTGAGATAATATGGTATTTGTCTTTCTCTAATTGGCTTATTTCACTTAGCATAATATACCACCTTTAAACTTCTCTAGGCAAGAGCTGTCAGAGCCTGAAAGAATTTTGTGACAAATAGAATTTAGACATTTTAGGTAATTAATTACATGAGAGCTCTATGTTCCTGGAAAGTCCTGTGTAAGTGAGGGGTATGCAAGTCTCTGTGGTATGTCTATAAAGTCTCTCTTTAAGCATAAGTTTTTTTTCTTCTAATTTCTGTTACTTTTGAAGGAATTAAGTCTCAGTTGTAGCATCTGTCTCATTTTCAACCTCTGCATTGTTCACAAATCTTCCCAATATGGATATGGCAAAAGCAAAGACTAACTGTAACTACGAGTCACTCAACAAAGCTTTTCTACTTTTTGTTAAAGAAAAAAAGTTCTATCAGGAGGGCTGATCCTGGAAAGACGGGTATTCAACTGGCTGTTTGAGCATCTTCCAATACTTCCTCTTTAGTAGTAACTATATGTTTTTGTTGTTGTCGTTGTTTTTGACACAGCATTGTCAAATGCTGTGAACAGTCAAAAGGAAAGGAAATTAGTAGCTGGAATTCTGCCAGTGAGGTGGCAAATTGTCTGGTCCCTGACCTGACTTGGGTTTCCCAGTTTTATGATTTCTGTAGATCTGGAGAGCACCACTCAAAATGGCCCTGTTTTATCCCTTCAACACTCGCTGGCTAACCTTTGTAGATTGCACACCCACTGGCAATTTGGAGAGAGAAGGAAGTCTCCGAGATGCAATTGCAGGTCATATAAAAAAGCCTGGTGTTTGTTGTTCCCACTAAAACTTTTGTTGTCCTCACAAGCAAATATAGGAATGTGGAAAGATGCCAGAGTTGCATCATCCACGAGGTGACAGTGTAGGAATACAATATACCCCAATAACATTGAATGTATTTTTTATCATTTGTGGGGGTGTTGACACAATGGAAGAAAATTTTACCCCTAGAGACAGCATGGATGGACTTGGAGCACATTTTACTAAGTGAAATAAGCCAGTAAGAAAAATAAAACTACCATATGATTTCACTCGTATGTGGAATCTAATGAACAAACTGAACTAATAAGCAAAATAGAGACAGACTCATAGAGTTCAGGCAGACAGATCTGGTGGGGAGGATTAGGGGGTGGAAGGATTGAGCAAAAAAGAATAAAAAGAGAAAGAACTCATTAACAATGGACAATAGGGTGGTGATTGTAGGGGAAAAAGGGTGGGTGGAGGTGGATAAGGCAAAGGGGAAATAAATGGTGATGGCAAAAAAGGGAAAAAATAATAAAAAATTTAAAAAGCCAAAACTCTGCAGCTTTTATTCTTCAGGGTTATCTGCGGCATGGTGACTCCCTAGCCTCACCCCAAGGCACCTGATTTGGTCAGAAGGTAGAGGATTCAGTCTGCGGAGAATGTGTTCACTCTCCCATACTTGCCTGGACACAGTGGGCTTCAGAGACCTATTTCTGAGAAAATATTCTTTATTTTGTTAACCAAGTAACTAATCAGAGAATAAATAATAGTAGCAAATGCATATTGCCTGATGTCAACAACCTTTTGGAAAAAATTAAAACCATTCGACATGCTATAAAATCTTGTCACAAATGGCATTAAAAATATTATCTTCTAAATCTAAGGTGGTTTGGGCTTTCAACTGAGCTGCATTAAACATTTCAAATATATCTTTATTGTGATTACAAGGCACTTAAAACATCTCCAACTTACCTGTGTGATATTTAATTTTAAATTTAAATATCATTTTTTTCTGAATTGAGAGGAGAAAAGTTCAAATAAAAAAGAAAATATAACTTTCATTGTTCATTTTTGCTTATTTGGAATAATTGAACACAAGACCATATAGCCTCTAGGCATTGCAACACATATATTATGCTTTCATCTTGCAGAATGAATATGGTCATTTGTGATTAAAGAGTAACTCAAAAGGAAAATACCAACAGCACAAGGACACTTCATCTGTACATTTTCTTGGATCTTCAACATCAGAATGAACAAGAATGATACTAAAGAATGGTATTTACTTGGCTTTCCCCCAAATAATCAATTAAATATCTGGACATCAGTCTCAGGAATCTGATCCTTGGCAAATATTCCAGCTGATTTTTATACATTAACAAATTTGAGAACTAACAATTTAGGGATTCTTTTTTGACACTAGATTTAATTTTCAAAGAATAGAATTTAAAAAACAAAATTGCATCAACTTTACATTTTACTTCTGTCTGTAATTTTTGGCATTCCACTGATTTATTATATTGAAATATTGGATTATTAATTTCCTTAAAACCAAATAAAAATTTTAATTCTGAATCAATTGTGGAAGAAATTGTTTTTCTTATTGCCACCATATACACTTAACTTGAAATTTCAAACAAAATATTGTCTTTGACCCCAAATTAAATTACCAAGCACTGAAAATTAAGAGACAATGTACTTTTATTTCTCAAAGAAAGAGCACAAATGAGCACTATAGTTTTCCTGGCTTTACTTCTGTAGGCCCTTATCAGAATTCAGTGCTGAGAGGTGAGAGTGCAGCAGAGCAAGGTAGTTTTGTTGAGTTGAGGAAACAGTGACTTAAGTGTGAGAAGGTTGAGGCAGGAAGAATTTTCAGGCCAGTAAATTAGAAGGAGTAGTTATGCAGAGTAAGTTCTCCAAAAATCTGTGGAGGAGTTTACTTGGGTCAGTTGCTGAATACCAGTCTGTACATTCATAAACTGAAATTCTATGATACTTAGCAAAACACAAATAAGCAAAAACTATCTAGATTTGGTAAGCTACATAATTTACAAGTTCACACAGGAGTAGAAGATATCCATCTTCCAACCAGCCAGAGAATAAAATCCTCAGTAAAATCTCAGGTGTTCATTAGAGACTTCAGAGGGCTAGACCTTATTTAGTAATGCTAAATAGTCTCAGAATAAAGATATCCTAAAACCTTCCTAAAAACTATTAAAGCTAGCCTAAAATTATCAAATTGATTGGCAAGTGACTTTCCTGCCTGCCAAAATAAACTTCAACAATTAAAAAACAAAAAAATTTGTGTGTGTGTGTGTGTGTGTGTGTGTGTGTGTGTGTAACATATAACACCACATTGGCCAACCATATGATTCAAACTGCATAGACATGTGAAGATATAGAAAATTGTCACCCATCATCAGGAAAAAAATCTGTACATTAAGCAGGCATAGAAATGACAGAAACAAAGGAATTAATAGATGATGATTAAAATTATATTTCAGGTAATAAATTAACTGGTGGATTTATCTGTATATGTGTACTTAATATTGCAAAATAGATCAATGAATTTAGTGACATGGAAACTAAACTGAAGTACAGGCAGAGAGAAATAAACAACAAAAAAATGATGTGTATAGCAATATCAAGTGGTCAAACATGTATGTCATTTTATACAAATAGAAAAGGAAGATTGGGCCTAAACAATATATAAGGAAATAATAGCTACAATTGTTTTCAAAACTGATGAATATCCAAGAAGCTTGATGAATCCTAAGCAAAATAAATGGAGAGAAAAACCATGCCAATGCTTGTGTTGGAAAACAATAATAAAGATAACATTTAAAGCAGCCAGAGAAAGAGGTCATGGTGCATGTAGGAGAACATAGATCAGAATGACCTCTGCCTTTTCCTCAGCCAAACAACAACAACAACAAATCAATCCATACACAAGGGAGAACAATATTTAAATTGCTGAAAACTCATAAACAATCATCTTAGGATTTTACCTACAGCCAAAATATCCTTCAGAAATAAAATGTTAAGTAAAAACATTTTCATTCAAAGAATATATAAGAAAAGTTAGTGTCAACAGACCTGAACTATAAAGATTTATTAAAGAAAAGTCTTCAGATGGAAAGCTGGGACTTCAAAAGGAATAGAGTATGAAAATTGTTAAAAGTGTTAAAAATATATTTTTTCTAATTTAAAAATTTCATTTAAGTCTGTAACATTAGATATAACAATGCATTGTAAGATATATAGAGGAAAATATATGAAGACAATAGCACAAAGAACAGGAGGGAATATGGAAGTCTATTGTTGTAAGGTTTATATGTCATATATGAAGTACTATAATAATATTTGAAGACAATGATACATTAAAATTCCATATTGTTAAATTTAGATCAATTATTAAAAATTAACGGAGATGATACAGTTTGTAAGTCAAGAATGGCCAAAAACTAAATATTGAAAAAATGCTCAATCTGAAAAAAGATAAAAAAGAGGGAAATGAATGGAAAAAAAGATACAATAAAAATAAATAGAATTATTCTAGCCTTACACATCCATATAAAAATATAAATAGCATATGTATTCCAAATAAAAGGCAGTGATTGGTAAACTGATAAAAAGGCAACACCTACCTATGTTCTGTTCACAATATAGAAATATAGAACACATATATATATATTTTAATATATTTTATTGATTTTTTTACAGAGAGGAAGGGAGAGAGATAGAAAGTCAGAAACATCGATGAGAGAGAGACATCGATCAGCCGCCTCCTGCACACCCCACAGTGGAGATGTGCCCGCAAGCAAGGTACATGCCCCCAACCGGAATCGAACCTGGGACCCTTCAGTCCGCAAGCCGACGCTCTATCCACTGAGCCAAACCGGTCTCGGCAGAACACATATATTTTTAAAGTAAAAGATAAGGAATCATATACAATACTATTTACTAATCATAAGAAAGTTACTACTGAATATTGTATAAGTAGACAGGAATTTCACCTTTCATAGAGTTATGTTAGATAAAGATAATAAGGTCAATTTATTAAGAAGAATAACAATTCTATTTAGGTATTTCTATTAGGTATATGCTTAACAGAAAAGCTCCAAAATTTTAAAGCAAATACTGAAGAGCTGAAAGAAAAAATAAACAAATGCACAATTATAGTGTGAAACTATAGTACTCTTCCCTCAGTGAAACAAGCAATACATCAGTCCTTACCAGATATGAATAAGGTGGACTCACCTAGCAGACATTGATAAAACTCTTCACTCAACAAGTAGAATACCTATTGTTTTCAAGTGTACACAAAATTTTAAGACACTATATGATGAGTCATAAAATATCTATACTAATAAAAGGGTTATATGCTAATTAAACCTGATAGACTAGATGTCTTCCAGACCAAGTCAAGGTGGCAGGGCTGAGGCAGAGGCAGTTAGGGGCAATCAGGCAGGGAATAAAGGCAGTTAGGGGTGATCAGTCAAGCAGTCAGAGGCAATTAGGGTTAACAGGCAGGCATGCAGAGGCCGTTAGGAATGATCAGGCAGGCAGGTGAGCAATTAGGAGCCAGTGGTCTCAGATTGTGAGAGGGATGTACAACTGCCAGTTTAGGCAGTCAGACATACTCTGAGGGGGTCAAGGTTTATAGAGGGTGCAGGCAGGGCTGAGGGATCCTCACCCCTGTGGAACAAATTTTGTGCACCAGGCCTCTAATATCTCAACAAAATCATTGAATTATACAGAATATATTATCTGGCCATTGTGAAAATAAATGACAAATAAATTAAAAAATAATATCTGAAAAATCCCTAAATATGTAGAAATTGCTTTGGGGGATGACAGAAATGTTTTATACATTTGTCAAACACAATGACTTACTTTAAATAGGATGTATTTTATTGTATGTAAACTATACTTTTATTAATGTGATTAAATACTAACTAAAAGTATGCATAAAAATTATCCCTTTGACCCTTTTAAAATAACATAAGCTTTTTATGACTGGTTCCACGTTCTGAAAAGATTTATTTGTACTCTATCTTCTGCTCTACCTTCACATCTGACTCAAATTTATTTTATGCTGGAGAAGAATACTGGTTTCCCTGCAAGCTTGAGAGCAGCCACTTAACAAGTGGAAGGTCTCAGAAGAATAATGGTGGATTAAAGAAAGCACTCATGTCTTGAGGCTAAAACAAAAGCCCAAAGCTCTTTACTATTTCTCACATATGATTAAGCTCTTTTTTTTTCCTCTTTATTTCGTCATGGATACCTTATTACTGACCTATTTTCCTATTTGATAGTCCTTTCTTTTGCTGAATTAATCTGCTATTAAAACCCACATTGAACTCTTAATTTCAATTATTTCATTTTCATTTCTAGGATTTTCATTTTATACTTTTTTGAAAAAGAAATTCTTTTCGTCTGGTGAAATGCTTTATCTTCTCAAACATTTTCTTGAACATATTAATTAAAGTTTTTTGAAGGTTCATGCCGGTTCACTCCCTAAACTAGGTCACCAATCAGTCTGTTTCTAATATATATATAAGCATTAGAAAAAACAAACAAACAAGAGAGGTATCTAATCTATAGTGGCAAATGAACAGTTTTTGGCTGTGGCAAACAGCAGGAGAAGAGAACTGACTATAAAGAGGCATGTGGAAATATTTTATTGAGGAGAAAATGTTCTGCATCTTGACTATTGTGATGGTTACATGTGTAGACTTTCCTTTAGTCCTGTACGTTTTAGTTATTAATCTAATGCTAGGCATTTTGTATAAAATACAATTAAGCTACTTGTTCCTTTATTCATTCAATCAGTCATTCAAAAATATTATGAGTTTACCATGTACCAGTCCTTTTACTGTGGATGCAGCAATGAACAGGGTAGGCACAGCCTCTGCTCTTAGAGCTTTCAGTCCCCTGATGGTCCTATTTCCCATAGTTCTTTGGGCTTTAAAGTTTTCTCATACCCTTTTATTTACATAGAATGTCACCTGCCCTCTGTCTGTATATTCAGATTATGCACACTTTTTCCAAAGTCAATTTTAAATGTCACAGCCTCAACGAATCGTTTCTGTGTTTGCAGTAATTTAAGCCTAGCCTGAGTTCTCATGTTACATTATCTGCTCCTCTGAAGGTATTTGTACAACCTACCTTGCATTATTAATGAGGTAGCCCATCTGACTAGACTTCAAACTCTTTAACTGCAAAGGTCTTGTCTTATTAACTCCTCTATGTACTGCAGTATTTAGAAAACTGCCCGTGTTACTAATAGATGTTTATTCAATGAAAACATGAATATATCCTTGTAATATATATAAAATAATGGCTGTGTTTTGATATTTTCTGCCTAATAATTCACCAGATTCTCGGCTTATTTCTAATTATTCACTTTGTGTCACTTAAAACACTCCCCTAATTCTAGCTTGCAGCTTCTATGATACTCTGTGCTCACAAACCAGATAATCAAGCTTATTAAGAACTGTGTATTAAATAAGTGTAATTAGACACTTAGGGTGGATGTAATGACTTTTCATACATTAAAGCATGGTTTGAGCGTTTGGGTTTTAAATCTAATTGCTCAGAAGGACTATTTTGTCAACATTCAAATTTGGGGCTATATTTTGAAGAATGAACAATAGTTGGCAGAAGTCTGACCTCCATTTAAAAAATAGGGTATTGCATTGCTAGAAAAACCATTCTTTTTATAGAAAATGGTCATTTTAACAGTGGATATGTGTCCTCTCTGACAAATGAATTCTGGTGTTCAGGCCTCAAAACCAGACAGCTGTCACAGCACCACTGAGGATTCCTCTAAATTGCAGCAGATGGTGCGATTTATTTGGCCATCTACTGCTATTCTGAAGGATCAGTTGGCCAACTGCTGTGATGGAGGTATGAAAATAGGAGATTTATTTAGAGCCAGAGGAGGCAAGCACAAATGTTTTTGGGATACAGAGTTTAAACAGATATGGAAAAACTGTATCCATCTACTTGCCAAGCCAGATCCATGAGAGAGTCTGGTGGTGAAGCCCCATCCTTCAAATAAAAGCCGTCATGGAAAATATAAAGTCTTTGGCCAGCTGCACTGTAATCTCTTCCGTGCCCCTTTCCCCCAATGTGCACACGTGTTCACAGGCATACCCACACATGCATACACAGCATATGTATTCCTACACACAGTTGCTAACCAGTCTGTAATTTAATTTAACACTGCTTAGAAAGCCGCTGGGTCACCTGTGGCTGGTCTGTGGAAATATGCACTGCATGTGTCAGCGGCCTGCATCAGAAGTAAGAGCCTTTCTCAATTCTATCCTGAAATCAGGAGCTGCAGTCCTATGTAGTTTTTTATCAATGTACAACAATCCGGGTTTCGGCATAACAGGGATATTGGCTATTCTGGTCATGCCATTGGTCATTTCCATAGCAGCTATGGCTCACGCCTTACCAGAATTAAATCTAGCTGGTAAACACTCTGCTTCCCACTACCCAGAATACAATGTTTATATACCTTCTTAATTCTAATTTATGTCACTATTTACATATAAAGCCTGAAGAGATAGCTTACAATAACAAGAGCTATTAAATAGAATGCTAGTGCATTGTAAATTCTTTTTTGTAAAGCCAATAAATTCCTATTATGGTGAATTTCTTTCTGCCTTGAGAAAAAAGAGGAACTAATTAAATTATTCAATTGAACAGCAATTTAAATTGCTGCACTACGTTACCTAAAAGGAGGTGACTTAATGACTGACAGAAAACTTGGAGATTATTTCCAGGCCCCTGTCTTGGAGGCCCGGTATATATATACATATATATACACACACATACCACATGAATTAGAATTGCCAATATGCAAGTAGACATGATATATCTGAATAAACCTAAATAAATAAATTAATCAGCTCTGCATGGCTTATCAATAAGCTGTCATGAAGAAAAAAATAGTCTTTAAAACACAAATAAAGTATTTAACCATGGAGAATAGGATGTCCCTCAAATTGATCAAGGTCAAAGTCAATTTAAAAATTGAAACAGCACTGCCCAGCCAGCGTGGCTCAGTGGTTGAGTGTCAACCTATGAATCAGGAGGTCACAGTTTGCTTCCCAGTCAGGTCACAAGAGTGAGCTCGATCCCCAATGTGGGTGTGCAGGAGGTAGCCAATTAGTCATTCTCTCCAATCATGAAGGTTTCTATCTCTGTCTTTCTCTTCCTTCCTCTCAAATCAATAGAAAATATTTTTTAAAAAAAACTGCCCTAAATACATACATACACAATTTTTTGCAATAAAACAAAATTGTCTAAGAATAAATTCACAAAATTCATTGTGTAAAGCATTTTACATAAAACCAAGTGAGGATATCAGCTACAGAATAGGTATGGAGAGGACTCCATGATCACAGGGTGCCCAGAGCCTCGAGGACTAGTGAGTTGGAAACAGATAGGCATGTGAATGCTCTTCTTCTGGTGGAAGAAAATATTATCAAAGATTTCTCTCCCAAATTATCTTTCCAGCAGGTTCTATATCCTTGAAATGCCTGTAAAAAAATTTAGGGACAAAGTGTCTTTGGTAGCATTAGGACAATAAGAGCCAGCAGAAATAGCAGTACCCCTAGTTGTCAGCATTTATCAACACAGTCTCTTGTCTGACAGCCACTGTCATAACTGATTCACTTTCATCCCAGGTTAACTCTGTGCTCTGACTTGAGATTTATGGCTTAAATGGTCTCAATCCTATTAATGTCTTGTCAGGAAAAATCTATTGTTGACTTGCTGCATGGCTTGTCCCACTCCCACCCCATCTCCAATCGTTTGCTACCATCCTCCCTCCACACCTACCCAACTTTCATAGGGTGAATTAGGCCTGGTACTCAATTTCCCACTTACATGTCTGGTTTACATTTATATTTCAACCCCCTAAACTATGCCTTTGTTATAGTCAATTCCACATTATCTGAAAGAAGTGTTATTAGACACAGATCCAACAATAGTAAAAACATAATACACTCAGACAAAATGGCAAACTAGACTTACAGATTTTGTATTACAAATGGTTAATAGTTCTTGAGTACTAAGGGTAAGCTGTGTTTTAAGCACTTTGCATGCTTTAATTTATTTAGTCCTGTAACAACTCTTTGACACAGATAACAATGACCTAGTTTTAGTAATGAGGAAACTGAGGGACAAAGAGATTAAATAGCATACCTATTAATATATCTACTACTGCTAGAAAATAGCAGAGATACAATTTGAACCTAGGCAGTTTGGGGTCAGAGCTCATCCTATTAACCATTATGCTGTATGATATTCTTTTGAGACTTGAAAAACATTAAGAAAAAAATATCATGGTGTTATTAGGACACTGTGTAAATTCTTATTGAAAATGATAATTTTCAAGCTATGGATTACTAACATTACAAAACTATATGTTCACATCAAGAAATTAGATTTTATAGAGCTGGAGTAACTTGATTGATGAGTCTGTAGTTAACTATATGTGGACCAAATAGAATTTTTAATGACAGGTAGAATTTTGAAAAGCTCCCAAAATTTTAAGGAAACTAAAGTGGGTTGTCTGTTTTTTTCATGTATCTCTTTAGTTCCATTCTATCAAAGCCTATGTGATTGTTTAGAAGTATAATTGGGACTCTTTATCAAGGGACTGGATGTTGTTATTGTGCAGCACATGTTTGACTGAGGATGAAGATAGAAATGAACCATTATATTGAATTTAAGTAAGAGAATGAGGTAAAAAGGTGAGATTTAGTAGCTTTAATTAATTAACCATTAGTTAGCACTGGCACTCATATAAAGACTGGGTAACAATTCTAGTATCTTGGGGTGAGAGACAATCTTAGAGAAAGAGAGGTTGACAAGTATAGCTAGAGAAACATAAATATTTTGCATGATTGGTATTATGGTTTGTGTGTTTATGTCCCCCAAATTTCATATGTTCAAAACCTAATGCCTAATGTGATGGTATTAGGAGGTCAAAGGTGATTAGGTCGCAGATTAGTGCCTTTGTAAAAGAAACTGAGGAAGGTGAGAATGCAAGGAAGGCCATGCTGGTACCCTGCTGGTACCCTGATCTTGGATTTTCAGTTTATAGAACTTTAAGAAATAATTTTTTTCTGTTAGAAGGCACCCAATCTATGGTGCTTTGTTATAGTCACGCTACCTATTTTAAAACAGTTGGGAATCTATTTTTATGTATGTTTTTTAAGTAATAAGGTGCTTGTCTTCATGTCTCAGAGTTATCCCAGGTAGTCATCTCATGAAAGGATTAATATTAGAAAATGCTAATCATGAACATTTTTTGAATGAGTGAGGATGTTCCCAGGTTGAGAGTAGATGGTGTTATGAAGGAAATATTAATATTTCCATGTTTTTGCCTGCTTGGGGCTTTTAGAGCAAGGATTTCTAGAAATATGGGTTAAGAGATGATGGACCAGCAATCCTAACACAGAAACTCCTAAAAAATATAGATATTTATTTTCCAGAAATATTTATGGAGTAATAAAATCTGGAGCCATTTGTTTACATTTTAAAGGGTTGCTGTTGTAAACACTTAGGCATCTTCCCATCTCTTCCCAGAAAGAATTTGTCCACATTAGAGAGAAAATCTTGTCCCTGCTTCTGGAAGAGCAGTTTCTATATAAACTCTGCAATCTATAATTTTGGAGTTCCTCAACAATAGTGTAAAATCCCCTTTTGAGCATCCAGGTGACATCTTCCATCATTGTATCAACCTAAGGGGGAAATTAATGCAAATGCTGAGATTGCTATGTGAGTAAATATATTGTCTTTAAAGTGGAAAACTCCAGGATACAAAAAAAATGCAGATAGTAAAAAACATGATTTATATTATAAATAATAATGTCCAAAGTGAGATCAACCAGAATATTTATTCTATATAAATGCCTCCTAGAACAAATACTCCCCAGACTTGATTGTGCAAGCTATTACTGTAGTGCACAAGAGGAAAGGGTCACATTTATTAATTCTGAGAAATGTGGCATACCATCTTTCTCTCTCTCTGGAATGTTATGAATTGGGTTCTGCCAACTTCTATAATAAAGAAACGTAATCAATATTGACTTAGGATTTACAAATCAGAAATGACCTCACAGCATCATCTTATCCTCCTGAATGTGACCAATGAGTCTCTAAAAGAAGGTAGTGCTTTATTCACGGGTGTATTTTCAGCCTAAACATCCTGAAAGAGTTGCTGGTTATTGTTATCTTTTGTTCCACTGGCCTCCAAGTCTAAAAGTCATTTTGTTGACCCTTGAGACAGCAACTACCACTCACAAAGAGCAGTGCTTTTCAACAATGACAGCACTTTAGAATCACCCAGGTAGCTTTAAAAATACGAAGGCCTGTGTACCAAACCACACCAATTAAGAGAGCCTTCGGGATGAGTGTGGGAATCTGTAAGTTTTAAAAGCTTCCCAGGTGACTGTGATGTGCAGCCAGGCTTCAGACATACTGACACAGAGCGGTGGTTTCCAACTTTAATGAATGTGGGAGCAACCCCTCTAGATGCAGATATCCACAGAGCTTATTATTCAGCAGGTCGGAGAGGCTAAGAATCTTGTTTTTAAAAAAACAAACAAACAAAAAAACTATAGATGATTCTGACACTATTTTTCAATGACCACACTTTGAGACAAAATGCATTGACATAGGCTGGACTACCATTCTGCCTGCTTCATGATGGTTAATCAGGATCCCAGCTACTGGAAAACAGAGGGTGATATTCCAACTGTGCCGTGCTTCCTTGCCCCAGTCCACTTCCACTCACAGACACAAGGGGTTTGAAATTATTTCAGAATGATAATAGCAATACCTTGACTCATAGTGAAAGTTTCTGGTAGGATCTGGATGAGGAAGTAGTCTCACATCTGGACTCAGCTGTGAGATGGAAAGCCAAGCTACTCCTCCAGGACTCTCCCTTGGTGAGCCATAAATCTGGTCTCTTCAGGTTCTAAAATTCCTGCTCTAGGTCTCATCTGCAAATGAAGGAAAGTCAGACATGCACAAATAAGAATTTCTTTCAGAAAATATAGCCATGCTTCTACCTTTGACCATGGCCAAGTAGCTCTTATCAGATCCAGATCTTGAAGAAGTACAGAGGGGGGAAAAATTTAAAAACAAATAGTGCCTCAGGAATCTGTGGAGCAATACTAAAAAGTAGAACATAGATGTTTTGGAATCCTAAAGGGACTTTCAGAAAAATATTTGAAGATCAAAAAGTCATAAGTTTCCAAAATTTGGTGAAAAACAAAACAAATAAATTTTAGCAAACCCCAAACAGAGTAAGCACCAACAAATGCCTCCACATATATCAGTCAAACTGCTAAAAGTCAGCTGAATGCAGGTTTCTCATCAGAAACTATTTAGACACAATGCTAACTGACATGTACAGAAGATGAGTCAGGAATAAACATGGAAGTAAGAAGGAAGAAAATATAATAATTTAACGAAGAAAGATGTGAGAATAGAGAAAATATTGGAAATTCAAGATTGTATGATGCAGCCAAACATTACTGCTAAAAATCAGATTTAGGGAGAACGTTTCATCATCAGTCACAGGACAAAATTGAGAAAGGGACACATATCTTAGGGTCCTAACTGGGTTTAAACTTGCACACATTGTTTCTCCTGCACACATTGTTTCACCATATAACAATGCCCAAGTTCTTCACCTACTCCCCTACCTAATGAGAGTAGTTCTCCAAAGGTGGCTGTGCTCCATATGCATTATATAATAAAGCCATATACATATTTAAATCCCCTAAGATAGTTATATACTTTTAAAGAAATCATTTTAAATTGATTAATTTTATCCAAGAAAAGTATGTGAAATTCATACAATTATTTCCCAACAAGTATACTTATCAGTTTTATTTATATACATTTTTAGAAATAATATTAGTGGTAGATTTAAGTGACTGGATATTTTACAAAATGAAACAATATGCTATTAAAAAGTATGTGGCTGAACGTTTTTAAAATAATATATGAAAATGTGTATGGGATAATGTTGAATTGTTAAAAAATTCCTTTAACATTGTCTGAGTTATATATTTTTTTAAAAACTAGAAAGAAAATGACAAAATGTCCATACTGCTTCTGGATCATAGAATTACTGCTTTGTTTTGCTTAGTTTGATTTCTTTTACTTTATTGGTAATCTGCAAATATTTCACAAATATTCCATCCTACCTAATAAAAGAGTAATATGCAAATTGACTGTACCTCTGCTACACTACTAGCCATGCCCACCAGCCAATCAGAAGCAAGTATGTAAATTAGCTCCAACCAAGATGGCTGCAGCCACGGAGTGAGCAGGAGGGAGTTTTGGGGAGTGAGCAGGAGTGAGGTTTGGGTTTCCCCGGTGATAGAGGAAGCCAAGCTTTCTGACCAGCCCAGGCCTCGGCTCAATGCTACAAAGTTTCAATTATAGAAGATAAATAAATTCCAACAAAAATGGTGGCATCCTTGGAGCTGGAGAGAGCAGGAGGCTAGGGTTGCCTCCAGTGATGGAGGAAGCCAAGCTTTTTGTAGCTCTGGCCTGCCTTGGCCTCTGCTTCAGACCACAAAGTTTCTTATAGAAATTAAATAAATCCCAACAGAAATGGTTGTGGCCACGGAAATGGCTGTGGCCCTGGAGCAAGCAGAAGGCTTGGCTCCAATCCAGGCTACAAAGTTTCAATTGTAGAAGATAAATAAATCCCAAGTACCAGGGCCTCCCATTTGTGTGACTGGGGTGTGTGGCCGGCCTGCATACCACCACAGGCTCCTCGCCCAGGCTTCCCCATGCCTCAAGGAAACCCCTACCCTGATCTGGTGGCCCCCATCCATGCAGCAGGCCTCTATCCTATCTAATAAAAGAGTAATATGCAGATTGACCATCATTCCAACCACAAGATAGCTGTCCCCATAGGGTCAAAGATCCTGCCCCCATGTGGACTCAAGATGGCCACCACAAAATGGCCAGCAAGGGAGGGCAGTTGTGGGTGATCAGGCCTGCAGTGGAGGGCAGTCGGTGGGGACCCAGACCTGCAGGGGAGGGTAGTTAGAAGCAAAGAGGCTGGCAGGGGAGCAGTTAGTCATCAATCAGGATGGCAGGGGAGTGGTTAGGGGGTGATCAGGCTGGCAGGTAGAAGCAGTTAGGGGCAATCAGGAAGGCAGGCTGGCAAGCAGTTGGGAGCCAGCAGTCCTGGATTGTGAGAGGGATGTCTGACCACCCACTTAACCCTGATCCCCAGGCCTCTAGTAATTTATATAAAAAAAGAAAGGGTAGAAAATAAACATGATTCCTAGAAAGAAAAAGAAAAAAAAAAGATAGTTTTCAACTGTAACTCATAGTTGAAGTAATGAGGTGTGGGTGGGAATTTGGACTCTAGGTGAGACAGTGGACCAGAAACTAGACAGGGAAACAAAAGTGCAGGCTTACACTGCTAGTGATGTAGGAGTCACGACTGTCATGATTTAGAGAAATCAGAAAATTCCAAGGCACAAACAAGACATAATAAACAAAGGAAGATCAGATGGACAAAACATGACAGGTGGTCAAGTACTCAAGTAGAAAGTCAGAAGCTGGGGAAGAATAAAAACCTCATTACTGAGGGCAGAGGGATGTTGAGAGTGAGCTCTCTAACCAGGAAGCTTCATACATGCTCTGGGCTAGAACAAAAACCAGTCTGAGGTTTTGGCAGTTCAGAGTCCACATGAGACAGCAGATAAGTAATTGTTTGTGTGTCTTGTTTGTTCATTTGTTTCTTTCACTTTTATAGCCCATGTATGAGTAAAATCATTTGTGTCTTGACCTTTTCTTTCTGGCTTATTTCCCTTAGCATGATTGTCTCAACTGGCAATAGTTGTCATAAATGGCAATATTTCATGTTTTCTTATAGCTGAGCAGTAACAAAAACTCATAGACACAGACAGCAGTATGCTGTCTACCAAAGGGAAAAGGGATATTAAAGGGTAAAAGGGGTCAAATATATGGTGATGGAAGATTTGACTTTGTATTGTAAGCACACAGTGCAACACATAGATGATATAACATAGAATTGTACACTTGAAACCTATATAATTTTATTAACCTTTAGGGGCCCAGTGCATGAATTCATGTACTTTGAAAGGAACTGTGGGCTGCAAGGCTGCAGTGGGCAGAGAAGAGGGTCTCAGCCCACCCTCTCTGCCCCTGCCTAGCCCCTCCTGCCATGTCCTCCATCTCGTCTACTAGCTCCCCCTGTTGCCGATCCCATGTGCTGATGGCACCAGCCTCACTTGCACCGCTGATAGCACAAAGTGATTGGGGCTGGCACCAACAGTGGGTGCAAGCGGGCCTGGTAACATCAGCAGGTGCCAGCAGTGGCTGCCAACCCCAATTACCCCTCAGGAGCAGGGGAGGTGAAGAAACCCTGAGGAGTGATCAGGCACGGCAGCTGCTTCTCATACCTACTGATGGTGCTGAGTGATCAGGACCAGCAATGGGTGCTAGCAATGGATGCAAGCAGCGGTTTTGGTGCTGGCTGCAGGTGCAAGTGGGGCCATTGCTGGCAGTGGGTTTGAGAGGTGGCTTCCACCCCCAATCACCCTTCAGAAGCCAGGGGAGGTGTAGAAACCCTGAGAGACAATTGGGGCCAGCAGCTGCTGCTCACACCTGCTGATAGTACCAAGCAATCAGGGCCAGCTCTGGGTGCTGGCAACGGGTACAAGTGCCAGTGGTGCTGGCAGTGGATGTGAAGGGTCTGGCACCAGCAGCAGGTGCGAGCACCAGGCGGGACCGTAGTGCGAAGGAGCAAAGAATTTTCAGTAACCACTAGACGCTCACCCTGATGACAGCGGCAGGCGTCCCACCTTGGTCTGGCACCCCTGCCCACCTGTTCCACCATCCCTCCACAGCCAATGCCACCATGATTTGCACTCTGCCACCTGCTACCAACACCTGCTATGTTTTGCGTGCATCCCCTGGTGATCAATGTGCATCGTAGCAATCAATTGTTCAGTTGTTCTGCTGTTCGGTCTATTTGCATATTAGGGTTATATATAGACTAGAGGCTCAGTGCATGAAATTTGTGCCTGGGTGAGGTCCCTAGGCTTGGACGGTGATCAAGCACAAGTATCTGGCATGGAAGGGCAGGTCCCAGCTGACCTCTGGGCCCTGGGCAGCACCTAAGTCCCTGGGCCCCCATGCACCTGACTCTGTCTCAGTCAAGGCAGCTGAGTTCCCACTCAGAGATGAGGTGAATGCAGCTGGACAATGTGGGCTAGGTCGCAATGTAGGCCTCTGGGCCACCCAGCAGCACCACATGGAAGCCCGGTGGGCAGAGTGCTCTCTCCCCATCAGCCTTTCATACTGGCTCCTGTGCAAACCCACAGAGAGCCCAACCAACTCCTGTGGTCCTAGTGGCTGTGGCCTAGCTCACGGGGAAGAGGCTGCATGGGTGTGGGGTGGTTCCTTGTGGGCACCCCAGCATGTGAGCCCTGGCATCCCAGGGTGCTGGAAGCCAGTTCCAGCATGTCATAAAAGCAAGAGTTTCATCAAAAAGTTGATGGGATTTGGGGACTCAACAAGGGCTGAGTCACATATGTCATTGCCTGTTGGGAATGGCTCAAGGCATTTCCCCAAACCTAGAAAGGATGATTGCTTGCTGTCAGACAGCTCAGGGCATCTTAATCTATATGTTATTGCCTCCTCATGGCCAAACACCTGAACAGCCAGAGATAATTCCCCAATCAGGTAGCTGGGGAGAGGTGACAGCCCCTCTACCCCGCCTGGACGCCACAAGAGGTTGTCATTCCACGTACCCCCAGTTCCCTGTCTCAGCTCGAAGTCTCACTCTGATCAGGCAATCAGGGCCTGCCAGCCACTGGACACCATCTGTGGGATGATTGGTTGGGGTTGGGGCCCCTGACCAGCTCTCCCACTCACACCTGCCATGGCCTAGTGCTGCCAGCTCAGCTTCTCCAGCATCCTGCCATGATGCCACTCTCCTCTGGGCCCATCGGGGCCAGCAGAGCCTCTGCTGCCACCTGCTGCCAGTGCTGCATCGCCAATGCCTGCCATGTTCCATGCCACCTCCTGGTGGTCAGTGCACATCATAGCAGGCAGTTGAACTCCCAGTCCAGAGAACAATTTGCATATTAGGCTTTTATTATATAGGATTGTCACTCCAATAAATTTAATTTTAAAAAGAAAACAGACAAGTCAGTAAACTCAACAAGAAAATAATATGGTTGGGTAGGCATGAACTTCTGTAATCTCTTATATAGGGAATACCAGAGAAGAAAGTTGCAGGGAGGTAAGGGGGGAAAGATGAGAGAG
>JAAGEH010002314.1:0-100612 GCA_011751065.1 Lasiurus cinereus | reverse complement strand
GTCATGGTCACCGCAGTTCACTCTGTTCACGTTGCCAAAGCTGAAATGGCACTCCATCGCTGAGATGGGGGAGCTCTGAGAAGCACCCACCACCATCGTTGTCCTTGTAGCCAGGCTCCACAGTGCCAGCCAGTGTTCACACCAATAGGTGGGCAGCCTGTTCAGAAGTGGGCTGCCTCTGGGAGCTCTATGGGAATAGGGCTGCCCCCCCCCCAGACTTGACTCAAGGGACTGACTCACTGCCACGCGTCCTCCCCCTCCCTGCAGTCTGCCTTTCTCCCTCAGGCTCCCAGTACAATTCTGGAAGGACCTTTTTGGCCTTTTCTTTAATAGTGATGTGTGTTTTTTTTTTGTTTTTTTGTTTTTTTGTTGTTGTTTTGTTTTTTTTTTTTAGAATATTTTATTTTATTTAGGTAAGCAGGGAACAATTTCTTGAATTTATACTTTTTAAGATATTTCACCTCATTGAAAACCAAGACAAATGTTACATTACAGATGTAGAACTTTCATGTGTCTGCTGCCCTTGGTTGAGAAAATGTCCAGCTCTTTCCTACAATGTGCTTATGGTTTACAGCTCATCAACAAAAGGTGTATGCCCCAAATTTTCACTTGCTGCCATTGACTTCTGGCCAGAAACAAACTTCTTTGCAGCGTTTATGACATCACTGTCCGCTACTGAGTCAATCTGCTGAAGGACTGTGGATGGTGGCATGTAGGAGCCAGCAACGAGAGCCTGAGACCCGACTTCGTCCAGGAAACCTTCAGAAGACTCCACTGACATTAGGTACCCAGCTTTCAGCTTGTTCTTGGCAGTCTGGACATCTGTGCTGGAAAGGTTTCCTTGAGCAATTGCTTTGACTTGGTTGTAGGCAGCCTTAATAACATCTCCAGTAGCTGCAGCCTGTGAGATAGTATAAATCCCAAAGAGTCCAGAATCCGAATAACTGACATTAAAAGCAGAAACGTCAAATGGTTGGTGCATCCCCTTGGCAACAGCTTGGTATAGAGAGCTGGTGGTGTTGCTGCCCCGCTTGACATGTGGTCTGGAGCAGAGAACATGCTGGAGAACACTAAATGCATTTGCTTCTGCACTTCCTGTGGCAGCACTCTCTGCTACAAAGGCAGCATGAACAAGACTGTTTCCATTCTGCTCCCGAATTTCACCTCCACGGTATCTGGCCTTTGCACTTGATAAACCAAGCCCACCTCTCATGTTCAGAAACCGTTCAGCAACTTGCTTCAGAACAGGATGACTCACACCAAGTCCAACCAAAGCCATTCTTGCACTTGTAAAATGGTTCTGAACATAGTGATGTAACTCATCTGGTGTCACTTTTCCAATCCTATAATCAGGACAATACAAGGAATTAGCCAAGGCATTTCGATAAGCTGCAGCATGCAGATTTTCAATGATATGAGCCTGTGGATTCTGAAGAGCCACAGCTTTGTCAATTCTCAACTGAGACTGAAGGGCAGCCACCTCCCAACGACGAAATTCAGGTGCTGTGGTGACATTGAGCAGGAACTCCATTAGAATTTCGATGTCATCCCGGAGGCATTCCGCAGTGTAGGCCATGTTTTCTCTTGTTGAAGTCACACTTAATTTACCACCAACTGCTTCAATCCCACGGGTTATCTTAAAAGATGATGCTCCTTTTGTAGTCAAACTAGACGCAAGACGAAGCAAATGAGAGGTTCCTAAGTTATTAGAGTCCTCGTACCGACTGCCAGCTTTAATGAACAAACCAATTCTTGATGCAGGAGCATAGTTTTCCAGAGACGCAATCACTAAACCATTTGGTAATTTGGTAAACTCGAGGTCCTGAGGATGTACAGGCGCTCCTGCAGGGGCAGTCGTGGCTTTACTTTGGGAGCAACTTTGAGGGAATAAAATCGCGCGAAGGACCCAGCTGTGCTTAGCAGCTTCATGGCTCCAAACTCCTCTGACCCACGGTCACCGGCTGAAAGGCGAGCAAGATGGTGGCCGACGACCTGATGTGTGTTTTTTAAAAATATATATTTTTATTGATTTCAGAGAGGAAGTGAGAAGGAGAGAGCCTGCAACCCAGGCATATGTCCTGACTGGGAATCGAACCAGGGACCTTCTGGTTCATAAGTCAATGCTCAACCACTGAGCTATGCCAGCTGGGCTCACAGTGATGTTTAATGACCCATCTGGAAGCTCTAAATTGATAAAAGTCTAGGACCACAAAAGCCTGTTTACCTTTCCTGCACATAAGAAGGCCTTAGTTTTTAGAAATGCAGTATATGGTCTCCCATCCCCCAAGGATAGACTGCATATTTCCTGGGGACACTGCTAGGCAAAAGGAACACAGTCATAGTTAAGACAGACACGGATCCTCTCCTCAGAAAGTATATGAAAAAAGTGAGAGTGATCCCATCCTAGTGGTGAAATTTTGGAAATACAAGGACAGGTCTGATTTCTGCCAATGCATAAACGACTAAAGGTCCTAATTTTCTGCTGCTTTGGCGTGTAACTAATGCCTGTTCAGTTGGGGTTCCTATAAAATTAACTTGGGGATTATTACTAGCAAAGGAACTAGAATTTGTGTCTGGTTACATCAAGAGTAACCTTGTGGAACAAAGAAAAAAGTTCACCTCTAAAAGCCACCTATTTCTTATTCACTGATGAGTTTTATTTTTATTTACATTTTTGCTTTATTTTTAAATAAGCGACTCTGCCTTTTAAGATCTCACTATAGATACCACAATAAAGCTTAATCATAAAGAGTTTGGGCAGCCCCCTGGAAGCCAGTCAGGAAATTGCTGTGAGTCACACATTACAGAAACCAGTAGGCTGATTGCTGCCTTACTTCCACTTGAAGATATTTTTTGAATGAATATTTTATTGTTCCAAAAGAGCTTCATAAAAACCGGATGTTTTATTTCCTGATTTTCAAGAAAGAACTTTAGAAGTTATGCTACTCAGTCAAGATGAGTTAGAAAATGTGTCCTTCAGCAAGTTTTAAGTCATTGAATAGTATATGCAACTGGTTTATTTGGTGAGTTGAGCTCATGGCAACACTTGCAAAGGAGCCTTATTCTCTCACCACTGCCTTCAAGTCTTCCCACATCAATGAATATTGAAATGGGTGCTAGTACACTAAATAGAAAAGTAATTTGGCTTAAGAAAAATATCAGTTTCCTCTTCAGTCACCGCCACTTTTAAACCAGTGTTGAGGCTGAATGGAAATTCAGACAGTAGATGCTACCTGTATTTGATATGCTGGCCAAAATTGCAGTCTTTTTCAACAAAGCATGTGGGGGTGCATTTGAACCTTTGAGAATGATAACATCTCAGGCAATCTTCTTGTGCTCAGGGACTCCTGACATATTCAAAATATTTTCTTCTCAGGGCAAGCAGATGGAATTAATAAACTTTACTATTTGTTGTTCTTAGGAAAGTTAAATCACAATCCGTGTTCCCCTTTCCCAGAGGATGAGCAACTTTAGCAAAAAAGGTATCAATTTTCTGCAAATGTACTGCTAAAAGTGTCTCTTTAGAATTGATATTCACTTGTGTCTTTTAGGATGGAGGTTCAGGTTTATTCTCTCTCCCAAAAGATGAAAGGGGATATGATTAGATGTCACCATTGAGCAATGATTTCTGTCTTAGGGAAAAGAATTACTCTCTTTGGAATAGTCTATTGGTTGCTCCCACAGCAGTCGCCTATGGGCCGCGAGCAAAACTCTGCCATATCAGCTCGAAGCCTAGACATTTTGGATACATTGAAGAATACATTCTTTTGCAGAGAGTTAGAAGCAGTGTGGGTAATAACTCAATATTGTATTTGAGAAAGACATTAACAACGTTTAGCTGGTCTCTGTTTCTTTATATTCTGAAACTTCCAAAATCAAAGAATGGTCCAGCCCAGAGAGAAAAATCATTTCTAGTTCTGGCAGGTTCTGTCATAGGGAGTGTGGGAGTCAGCACCTAATTATACTTTGTTCTCTAGGACAACATAAAATAGTTTAATAAGCCATGGAGCTTAAGCGTTAGAAAAGTGCAGCATCCACAGTATAATTGGTGCCTGGGAAGCATTTGCTATTTCAAGGCTTGATAGAGATGTTGTCAGATGCTCTCCTTCACCCAAATATACATAATATATGGCATCTCCTGGTGGATCATAGAGAAAAATCTATGTGCAATAGTTAGGCTTACATCCATATGGAACTGAGATAGGTCAGTTATGATATTTTTACAAGGTCAACCTAAAATTACAAGCTAAGTCCTGACTATGCCTGATGATAGGCAATAATTCAGATTTAGATTTCCTTTCAGATGTGTATCCTTCTGTCAGCTCTTTACTGACTTCATTATAGAAATGTTGGAGGCTCATTTATACCGGGCTCAGCAAAAACTTATAAAATGGCTCTTCTCTTCTGTTTTATGTTCCCTTTAAAGAAAAAACGGCACCTGTCCAAACAAACTCAACTTGTAAAAATCAGAAAATCAGGAAGCTGTTTCTAATCGTTGAAATTGGCTCTTAGAATTCTCAATGCGGAGGCTACCTGTTATCATCAAACGGGAAGCAGTCATTTGCAGCAGTCGCTGTTTTGAAAATCTGATTTACCAGTTCACCAGAACCCCGATTTGTAAGTGTCACACTCGCATGCATACAATTGAATGTCTCAATCCAATTCGGGCTGCCAGTGAGTTTTGGAAATAGGAATCATTACGTTTTGGAGAGGGTTATTAAACTTTATTTAGGACCTGTATGTTATAGAACACCTCGATGGAAAGACAATACAGTTTTACTTCTTTGCTAGCCATTTGGTGGTCAAAACAACAATTCAGCTGTGTGTGGCTTATTTCCTAATGTTGTCTTTATTAACAAAACTTGTGGCCTTGGATTTCTTCAGCCGTTGTAAAATGTTTTAGTAAGTGAAGCTTTGTGTTCTCAGGATGCTGTTTGTTTTGCTGTCAACTAGCCCATTATTATTGAAAGAACAACAAAGTCTTTTAACCCATCATTTCAATAAGTCATCACCTTTATACTGTTAAAAATAAGCATAAAAAGATGACCTGTTTTTTAGAGAACCTTAAGGTTTAGTTTCACCTGTTATCTCATGTGGTTTCCTCAGATGAAATTGGTAATATGACTAAAGCAGACGCTTTGAAGGAGGAAACTGAAGCTTAGAGAGGTGGCTGGTGCAGGGTTGGAAAGTTGGTTGAGGGCTGTTGCAGACAGACCTTTTAGTTCTCGCTCTGGTCTTACAGGGAGCTGGCACTGGGTTTTGAAAGGGTTGGTGATGGTAGATGATGAAGCCTACTCTGGCCATAGGGCAAGCTAATTTCACAGCCAAAAAACTCAGATTCAGAAATCTAGCAGCAATGAGTACTGTTGATAGCAAGAGTGGAGGCAGAAGCGAGGGAAGCAGGATGAGCGGTCTAGGTGTGTCACTGGGAACTTTGAGGCAGTGGCCCTGACGGAGAAGGCTCCTTCGGTGACCTGCTGTAGATGTAGCCAGAAAGGCTCTGTACCAACCTGCCTCCTTTCCCCTGTCCGTGGCTTCTTTCTCTCCGCCATTTCATGTAGCTCCGGTGAATCTCTCCCTTCATGATTTCTGTCATCTTATTCTGAACCATATCGATGGTGCCATGCCTTTTGATACTAAATTAGAATTCTGGAATTTGGGAACTGAAGTTATGAACCTATGTTCAAAGGTGATGGATTGAGGAGACTGCAGTGTTTGTGATGAAATGACTAACACCGTCGCCCTGGTTCAGACCTCTTTCTACTGCATAATTACTCTGTTGTTTCATTTCAATTAGCCAGTCTTCACACCAGGAATTTAAGCTCTGTGAGGACTAGGGACTTCCTAGATATCCCCATGACAGCTACACAGTACTGAATACCACATTCATCCAGTGTCGTGGAAGCATGTGTTGCATTGACTTTGGAGCAAAAGAATTCTGCTAGCTGTGCAGCCAAGTAGTGGGGGGATGTTCATCTCAATTTGAGAAATCTCTTTTCTGGCTCTGCTCTGAATGTACTTTGGCAGTGGCAGCTGTGGGTGATGGGTACAAACACAAGTGCTAATGCCACAGGATTGCCTCTGACCCAAATAAATGGTCATCAGGCCAGCATTCTCCAGAGCCCTCTGCACTTGTGTGAAATATTGGAGGTGTAGAAGCGTGAATTGATAGAGGAACTTATTTAAGAGGCAAGGCATCCGTGCTTGTTTTATTTCAAGTATATTCCAAGGAGCTTGTTACAGCCCTATAAGTAATCATTGATCCTCCCAGGATGCCTCTCAGCAGATATTTCTGTTTTGCAGATGAAAACCGAAAGCTGGAGCTGTTTGGTTTTCTACCTGAGGCAAATGGGTTAATATCATGCAAATTAGATGCTCTGAAGGATGTTGGGGCAGGAGGTCTTTTTCTGCATCTTTAATTTTGCCAGATATATATACAAGGAACATCTCATGCCGGCACATAAAGATAGAAAACCCTCACCTGTGTCCCTTTAACACACCAACATCAGCAAAGGCCCAGAATCAAAGCCGGACTGCGTTATCTCTTCTAACCAGAGCTCTCTCGAGAAAGTACAGTTGGGAAAGCAAGATAATTTCCAGTTGTATCTTGAAGTTGTCTGGTATGATACCATAGATGTGTAATATATATTTTGGGTATTTTTTAAATAGGGAGAAAATTGCCTGGCCAGCATGACTCAGTGGTTAAGCATCGACCTATGAACCAGGAGTTCACAGTTCCATTTCTGGTCAGGGCACATGCCCGGGTTGTAGGCTTAATCCTCAGAAGGCAGATAGATGATCAATGATTCTCTCTCATCATTGCTGTTTTTAGCCCTCTCTACCTCTCCTTTCCTCTCTGAAATCAATAAAAATATATATTTTTAAATAGGGAGAAATTATATAGTAATAAACAGAAGAACAGTTTAAGCAACTACATTTAAGACCTAAAAAATCACCTACATAAAGTTTTGTTTTCCTTCTTTACTTTGTAATGTAAATATCTGAAAACACAGATATTTACATTATGATTCATAACAGTAGCAAAATTACAGTTATGAAGTAGCAACGAAAATATTTTTATGGTTGGGGGGTCACCACAACATGAGGAACTGTATTAAAGGATTGCGGCATTAGAAAGGTTGAGAACCACTGAATTAGAGTATACCTGTGGGATTCTTCAAACCAAACCTGACCAGGCCTCTTCTTCTAGGACAGTATTGCTGAGAATTTGAGCGTGGAGCACTGTTGGAGAGAATAAGATGACAGAGAATAGTAGAGATATAGGGTAAATGGGGCTTACATTTCTTGGCCCTGAGGCAAACCTAACTCCTATCTTCACAGCAGTTTTCCTTGTTTTTAACTTCAAAAAAATTGCCATTTAGGGTTTAAGGTAGTAGTTTGCTAGGCTGCCATAATAAAGTACTGCCTTCTGGATGGATTAAAGGACAGAATTTTATTTTCTCACAATTCTAGAGGCTAGAGTGTCAAGATTGGGGTGTTGGCAGGTTTGGTTTCTCCTGAGGCTTCTCTTCCTGGCTTGCAGATGGCTATCTTCTCTGTGTCTTCACATGGTTTTCCCTCTGTGAGTGTCTGTCCTAATCTCTTATTTTTATCATGACTGGAAAAGGAAGGAAGAAGAGGAGAGAAAAAGAAAAGGGCAGAAAAGTGTTTCTTTGACTGAAATGGCCTCAAGTTTTCAATACCTTCTAAGTGCATAACAAACAATGCTCTTTCTCTCCCCTACATTTTACTGGTAATATAAGCAATGCATTTTCCTAACCTCCGGGTTTTTGACAATCCCATTCCATAGGACTTCCTTGTAGAGTCCTTTCACCCCTTCAGGTGGTCCTCTTGGGCAGGATCTAAGTGGCTTCAGACCCACTTTCTCCCTGTGGACCAGATCTGTCTGCAGAGAGGACTGCAGAGCCTCGGGCAGACCATAGCCAGGAGTGCTAGCCAGTCTGGCAGTCCCTTCATCCCCCCACCTCTCCTCCAGCCAGAGTCATATACACTCCCGTGCACTCTTACCTGTCTGGGCACATGCCGAACTTTCTGGATGGCCCTCCTGAAGCTCCGCTCTCCCGACATGAGCCAAAGGAAGATGCACCCGCTCCTTCGCCCTTATGTGTGAGTAGGGACACATGGAATAGTACTCTTCCCCAGAATCTCCCTCAAAAACTTTTAATTTTTATTCTCTGTGCCGAAACCGGTTTGGCTCAGTAGATAGAGGGTCGGCCTGTGGACTGAAAGGTCCCAGGTTCGATTCTGGTCCAAGGCATGTACCTTGGTTGCGGGCACATCTCCAGTAGGGAGTGTGCAAGAAGCAGCTGATCGATGTTTCTCTCTCGTGGATGTTTCTAACTTTCTATCTCTCTCACTTCCTCTCTGTAAAAAATCAATAAAATATATTTAAAATATATTTATATATTAATTTTTAGTATCTGGACCCTTCATTTTGAATGTGAGGCAGGGCCTTTTAGAACCACAGAGCTGGTTGTTAGGTGTTTCTTTATAAATTTGCATGTGGGCCTGGACCCTCAAGTTGGAATGTTATGACCGTTATATCTTGGTATCTCCATTGAAACTTACACATTTGAAAAACCTCTTTGAGATTGTGAGTTGCTACCCAAATGTAGGGAATGAACTCCCTTTTCCCTGAAGAAGTACAGGGAATGCATGAAACAGAACAGAGGATACAGTGTGGCTTGAAGAAGCAGTGATTTCCAAGAGATTTATATGGGTTGGTCTGCATGACTTTGGTTTGTGTCTAATGAATTCATACCTGATTACTTATTAAGGAAGAATTGTCACTAATACACAGCTTCCTATTTGTGCTGCTCTCCTAACTAAATGTTTAAACGGCAGTAATTAGAACAGTAGGGGACAAACATTTGAAATGAAAAATGAGAGTCATCCAGGAAGCCAACATTGCTCTCCCTTCAGTTGAGGCAGCCTGCCGTTGGCATACATACACACCATGTCTACACACTCAGTGTAGGTTTTTGTGATGTGGTGCTTTGCCAAGGTGCCCAAACCGAGTGACCATTCTGTCCCTCAATTCGAAGAAAAGCCTTCTTCACTGAGAGGTTGGAGAAATTGTCAGAGAAAAGTAGAGATCCAGTGGGAGCTGCAGTCGTGGAATCCACAAGTCTGCATTCATCTGTTTAGTTCATTCGAGCAATTATTTACCGAGCACCTACTCTTTCCCTGGCACTTATATGTAGTGGTGAACTAAACAGACAGAACTTGCCATCTAATGGGGAGACAAGCATCAAACATTTTAATGTACAATTTCAATTGTGCTAACTGACAAGAAAGAAACAAGACAGGACTGGGGAGGGCAGGGACTTCCTAGTTTGGGAATGGGGAGAAGGCATTCTTGGCCCAGGATATAAATGGTGGGTCTCACTATTTATCTATGTTTGCAGTTCACATGCACTTATAATTAGCAGTAATCAGTAATTCTCAATGAAATGTTATATTTGATTAGAACGTTGTGTTTTCCAGGAGAACAACCCAAGCCTGTTCTTTAAAAATATTGTCTTCTTCAGGTGGTGTTTGACCCTTTCCCCAAGTAGAACTTAGGATTTGTTTGAAGAGACTGCTTTGGAAATCCTCTTTATTTACCGGAATAGAAGTTTGTGTAAAATATTTTCTCTAAGTGTTCAATTCTGTCCTCTAAGAGCTTCTTGTTATCTGAAACCTGAAGAGCTCTCACAGAGGAGTCGTTCTTTTGTTTTCTGTTTTCTCATTCCCTGTGGTTAGTCCCTCTGTGTTTTGATTCTGTTTCAAAGCAGGGGAAGTGGAAGGATGAGTGAGGGAAGTTTCTGTGGCAATGAGGAGTTTACTGAGAGAATGTTTTCTCCAAAACAAATTACCGGAGATTTTCTTCAAGAAAGCAAGAAAGTGAATATGGTTATGAATAAATACATTGTGAACATCGAACAATTCAGCTAGACTGAAATGGCGTATTGAGAAAAAAAACTGAATTTCTTCTGTGATAGAAAGTCTGCTTGAAGCAGACAATGCTTGACACCTGTTCAAGCTATGGGTTGCCCATTTAATTTTGATAGAAATTACTCCTCAATGCTTTGTGACAAAGGAGAAGTGGCAGTGGACAGTGCACTAAGAAACGTGGTTTCTGGCTTCTGTTTTGCCACTGAGTATCTATCCTCCTTAAGTAAGTCACTTGGTGCTCTGTACCTAGTTTCTCTAGCTACAGGATTAGAGTAGGGTTAATACCTGCCTCACTGTCTCCCAGGATTATTGTGCGGATAAATTAAATAAACGTAAGATGTTTTCTGATAATAAAAATCTTCACATTTAATAAATTCTTTTCATTGCCATTTGTTTGTTTTTGAGTTTTGGGGTATGACATCTTAGACCATAAAGCCATCCTTCCCAAGTTCATTTATCCTGGGGCCAAGATTCATGACATCTTGCCTGTGTACCTGCTTGAGTTAAGTTTTACAACTTGCTACCAATCTGGGTATTCCTGGTGGTTGGGTGTAATAGAAAAGCATGCCATTTGGAAACAGAGTTTGCATTTCAACTCCATTGTTCCCTGCTAAGTGACCCTGGGGGAGTTTATGCCTTCTGTGTTTCAGTTTCCCCATCTGTAAAATGGCTCTGAGGATAAATGAAACAGTAAGAAACCCAGTATTTGCTAAACAGAATTTTTTTTTTTAGAAAATAAAAGGATTCATGAAGGGTTATGATTAATACAAATTTAGTTTCTTATCAAATTTTGCTGCAGCTGAGAAAGTGAGGCACATCTGTACTTGTTTTCTAATAAAATCATATTTGAAAACATTTTAGTCTTGGTTTTATACACTTACATTTTACAGGGAACTGAGTACAGCTGTTTCTTGATAGATATATCATAGAAAGCCATTCATTTTTAATTACAATTAGAAATGTTACAACTTGGATGAATGATTTTTGTTGTTTATGTGGGATTTATATCTTATCTATTTTCAAAAAAGTTTTTAAATTGTTTATAAAATTAAATCTGGTGGAAAACAAAGCAGTTAAAAATGACATTGGAATAAAAATAATAAAGTCAGGGAAAATACCACTAAGGGAAAAGAAGAGTAAGAGTTCTTCTTGTTTGTTGCATTTCTTATTTCATCATCAGTTTCATTGCCCCTGTCCAGTGCCCTTCCTCTCAGCCCTACCTCATTATTTGCAGGAATGGCAGTCCTGGGAGCTTGGGAGGTTGGTGGGAAATGAGCCACAGCTGCCCAAGAATTCACAGCACACAAATAGAAAGGGTACATTCTTTTTGTTGCCTTGACAATCTCCCCTGAATTGAGAGCTTCACATGCTGCATCTGCAAGTGTATTGTGTCTTACCTGGGATAGAACCTAACTTTCTCTCTTTCTCAGAGATGTTCCCGGGCCAGGAATCACCAGTAGAACAAATGACTTCAGGCAATCTGATTCCAGAAAAGAGGACTTTGATGCATAGCTTTCTGTTTATGAATTTAAAAAATGACTATTTCTCTTTAAGAAGAGTGCCTCTTGAGGAATGTTTAATGGAGGTTTATACTGTTATGGATATTTCAACCTAATGATGTAATTACCATATGTCATTAATCCCATTCCTAAAGGGATTTTCTCTCTCTTTTTTTTTCCTTTGAAAGCTAGAGGGTAACAAGAGCAAATGTTTTCAACTTTAGCACATTATTCATTTTAAATGCAAGTTGACAAGTTGAGAATATGAAAAATCAAGAAATGTAGATGATCAATTTTTTAAAAAGTGGAAAACACTAAACTGTGTTTAAAAGAATGCCTCCTGGCATCTTCAGTGTTGGTATTAGTGTCAAACAACTTCTTGCTGCATCTTCTATATTTAGACTTTGATTATATCCCCACCCCATATACTTTTTTTGGTAGGTTTCCTGCTGGGACCAAAGTCAAATGATTAAAAAGGAGGGAAGGTTAACATTTAAGAGGTACATTTAAGAGATTATACATAATTTTGGGCTTACTCTTCTCTGCGGGAAAGAGATGGTTCCATCTATGTTTTCTTCCTTTCCTTTCATCCAAGATTATTTTATTACAAAAGTAATATGTATTCATTTTGGAATTCCTAAACAGTAGGAAAAAAACTTAAAGGAAAAAAATCACATTTAATTCCTCCACCCAGAGAGATGCACTATTGAGAGTGGTCTGTGAGTAGCATCCTTATTTTATGTGTATGTGAGTTCATGCCACGGGACAGTTTGGTAAACTTTTTTTTCCCAGTGACCAATAATACAGTACATATTTTCACGTTATTTTTAAAAATATATATTTTTATTGATTTCAGAGGGAAAGAGAGAAGGAGAGAGATAGAAACATCAGTGATAAGAGAATCATTGATTGGCTGCCTCCTGCATGCCTCACCCTGGAAATTAAGCCACAACCCCGAGCGTGTGCCCTGATCAGGAATCAACCACTGAGCCACGCCTGCCCGGGCTATTTTCAAGTTATTAAAACTTCTTCTACATCTTCATTTTTGATGGCCCTGTGCTGTCTTCTCTATTGTATAATTAATTGTATCTAACAAGCACAAAACATTTATCTGAAGACAAAAGCCTTCACACCTGGAACCCGAAGGTAACCTGCAGCCCATATAGCCCAGGCACCAATGAGGACCTGTGTGTCCTGGCTGAAAGCCAGCTGCTGGGACTGCTCCACGCCTGGAGACTCGATTCCCTGGTGGCTCTCAGCTATCATTGGTCAAAGCAAACAAGATAACTTGTATACATTTTTTTTTCTTTAAAGAGTACATGTGGTCTGCATGGACTCTTCCACACCTTTTAATTATAAATAATGAGCCTTGTGAACTTTATATTGGCAATCATTTAATTCTCTGATCCTGCAGAATGCAGTTTTAGATTAGATTTACTAATCTAATCTCCACTCCAGCTCCAACCTTAAAGAACTGTGTGATTTGCAACAGCCAGGGGGTTCCCTTTCTGACCCGGAGGAGGCCAAGGGAGTGACTGGGTACATAAATCAGTACGGGTACTTAAATGTTTCTTACTTGTGTGTGGTTTCAAGTAGTCAAAAGTATAGTGATCAATCAGTTACCTTTTGCCAGGCCAGAAATGCTGCAGCGGAGACGCTGGGAAATGGGAAGACGGCAAATGCTTAGGAAGTGCTGAAGTTGCCTTGTGTAAACAGTGCATGCAGCCGCTCCCCCGGTTGTTTTTCCCAGCGGACTTGTCCTGGGGCCTGGAGCTGTGCACCGCAGGAACCTGAGTGGAGAATGAGCCCACTGAAAGAGGCCTAATTGCACCACATCAAGCTCATTGAGCCTGACAGGTCATTAACTCCTTGATAGTTAATTACTAGCTGCCGCACTACTGGAAAATGTCATCAGATCCTTGTTCTAAATCTCCTAATGCATTTTCCCCTTCGCATAGTTCATGTTTTCCTGTAGTGTAGAAAGACCAGAAAAATATTTGACTATCTAGTAAGCTGGGGGTGCCAGCTGCTGTGTCCTCTGCCGCCACTGCCCTCCCAGGCCTGCACCTGACTGCAGGCAGAGAAAGCCCTGAACAAGGAACAGGGTCAAAGGCTTAGTGATAGACCCGGATTTGTATATGGGATTTCAAATGGATCCTTGACCTGGGTGTTTTGTTTGTCTGTTTGTTCCTCTCATCTGTTATGACTGTCATGTGTGGAAAATTGGGGGAGAATTTTTAATTTACTTTCTTGACATTATTTTAATGGCTCAGGATTCATTCAATCCTAGGTATCAATCCAATGACATACGAAAAACTTATGCAGCATATCTTCTTTTACACAAATCTCAGATGTTTAGTATTCCCAAGGGCACAAAAAACAAAATTTTTTAAAAACATATTTTATTGATTTTTTTACAGAGAGGAAGGGAGAGGGCTAGAGAGTTAGAAGCATCGATGAGAGAGAAACATCGATCAACTGCCTCCTGCAACCAAGGCACATGTCCTTGCTCAGAATCGAACCCAGAACCCTTCAGTCCACAGACGGATGCTCTATCCACTGAGCCAAACTGGTTAGGGCCAAAATTGTTGTTGTTTTTTTAATATACTGTGTATTTTGCTTGTGTAATTATATGAGTTAACTAGTGGCAGAAACATTAGAATGCAAAAACAACCTAAAATCTGAAGCATTGGACATAGTTGTGAGATTTATGTCTTAAATGGACTTAATACATTCTGATTATTATTATTATTATTATTATATTTTCTTTTTTGGATGGTTTAATTAATGTCTCACCATAATTATTTTATTGATCATGACCTTTTAAATTACTTTCTTAAGCTGAAAAAATGAAATCCTGACTTAATAATTTCCCAGCTAACTCAACTTATACGTAAGCATAAAGTTTATGTAACTACTTTTAATACCCCTTACTATACAGTGTGTTTTTTTCTCTCTGTTAATAAAATAAATATTTAGTTCTCCCCCTCAAAATGACTTTTTAAAATTTTTCATAATTTTACATAGGTGGAGCTCCATATCTATCTATCTATATATAAAAGCCTAAGTGGCCAAACAACTGGAATAACCAGTCACTATGATATGCACTGACCACCAGGCGACAGAAGCTTAATGCAGGAGCTGCTCCCTGGTATCAGTGTGCTCCCACAGTAACCTCCTGTGGCCAGCCAACCTCCTGGAGGGAGGGGCCACGGGAGTTTGGCTGCTGGCCCAGTGGGGACTGGGCGAGACAGCCCCAATTGGCCCTGATTGGTGACCAGGCCAAGGAAACCCTACCCCTGCACGAATTAATGTACTAGTATATATATAAAAGTCTAAGTGACTAACCCTACATTCATCAGACTTTTCTACTCACCGACTGGCTGTACATATGATGCGCACTGGCAATTTAAAAATAAACAACTTGCACGTGTGCAATACATATAAAGCTCTCGCTGGTGCCAATCACATGCGTGTGTTTCGATCTGTCATTGTCAATCCTGATTTTGGTTGACATTTCTATTATAGAGAAAGGGCAAATAGCAATATTAAAATATTTCTTCTAATTAATTGTCTTTCAATGTGTACAAATTTGTGCGCTGGGCCACTAGTATGTTAATAATTGTGCAATATTTGATAGGATAACTGAGGTAGAATGAATTCTACATGAAAAAACCAATCTAATATAATTTTGTGCTGGCCAAGTGGAGTTATTCTTCCAAAATTTAGTTTACTGTCATTGTGATAATACATCGATGGTTCTTAGCTCATTGCCTGGCCCCTAGTACATGCTCAATAAGTGTTAGCATTTGTGAACATTTTGATTATATGCACCAAAATATTTCAGTTCATTTTTTACCTATAATAGCAGCTCATCTGTTTTTTGTTTGAAATAATTAAATATCCAAGTATTTACATAGTCTTACAGAATTAAAAGAAAGTAAACTCAGAATAAATTTTAATAAAATATGTTTCCCAGGAGCTAGTAAAATAATTTACATTCATTTCATAGTCATTAAAACTCTTCATTTATCATCCAATTCACTTAATGATAAAAGAATGCAAAAAACACATAAGGGAAATCTTTGACATAATAGGAATTAATGCCTATTGTCTGGTTAAAGCATTTCAATACTTTTTACTGGTTTTATAATTCTATATTCATCTAGGTCCCAAATGTTTTACATCCCAAAGTGCAATGAGTTAGCATGAAGAGTTGTTGAATGGTAGAAACTCATGCCACAAGTTCAGGATGCCCTTGTAAGTGAGTGTACGTCAATATTTAAATTATTTTTCAATATTAGCTTTTGTAGTTCTAGATTTACATAAATTAATTATAGTGCATAGTTTAACCCTGACCAGTTTGGCTCAGTGGACAGCGTTGGCCTACGGACTGAAGGGTCCCAGGTTCAATTCCGGTCAAGGACATGTATGTACCTTGGATGCGGGCACATACCCAGTAGGGAGTGTGCAGGAGACAGCTCATTGATGTTTCTCATCGATGTTTCTAACTCTCTATCCCTCTTCCTTCCTCTCTGTAAAAAAAAAAAAATCAATAAAATATATTTTTTTTTAAAAAGAGTGCATAGTTTAAGTTAGGTTATAATACAATCTTTAAAAAACAAACAAACAAACAAAAAAATTGACATCAAGAGTGCTTGCCCTAAGAAGTATTTTTAAATTTTTACAACTATTTTTCATGCTTCATTCTCGTGTCATAACTACTTATTTTTTAAAATAAATATTTATTGATTTCATAGAGGAAAGGAGAGGGAGAGAGAGATAGAAACATCAATGATGAGAGGAAATCATTCATTGGGTGCCTTCTGCATCCCGTAACCTGGGCATGTGCCCTGACTGGGAATAGCTTGACACTCAACCACTGAGCCACGGTAGCCAGCCATGACTGCTTATTAACACTATACTTGTAATGTTGAAAATCATTCAAACTAGGTCTCATTTTTGCAGCCTTAGTTAAGACTCAAGAGAATTGCTGTTATTTAATAAATGGATTTGTTCATTGTTGCTAATGTGACAGCAGGAATTTGCAGCCATCAGATTTCTTAGCTGGTTCTGTTAATTCAGTTAGAGTCTCATATGCCAATTGATGGCTGAAAAGTCACAAAAGCTAACAGAGATTTTGGAGAAACTTCTGTCCTAATGCTACATGAAAATAGCATATTTTTAACCATCTAGATAATCGATACGCCTCTGTTGGCTAGACTTACACAATTTAACTTTGCGAGATTACTACTTAATAGGTTACCTGCAAAGCAGAAAGCTTGCCAAACAGATATTAGAAACTGTGAACTACTACTTTTATCTGTTACTATTCTATTGAATTATAGTCAGTCCTCAGGCTTTCCAGCTTGTATAGATTTTATAGATTCTTTGTATTCTGCCTGCATTACTCATTAGCACCTCCAAAGCCAGATAGTATGATAGAGGGAAAGAAACATAAGCACACAGATAAATATATATTTTTTAAAAATTCATGGCACATCATTGAAGACAGAAAGATTCTGAAGATCCTCCAACACAGTGTTTTTTCTTCAGCCCACTTGCAGACCAGGAGACAGAGGGTTAAGGAGTGTGTCTGAGAGCACAAAGCCACAGAGCTGGCCTCTGCATTGGGACCTGAAACCCAGGTTTCCTAGTTGTGTTCAGCTTTCCTTCCAGAAGAAGTTGAAACAACAGAAAGCTTTACTGCCCCACAGTTTACGGTGGAATAGAATGAACTGCCCAAGGAAAGCATGCCTAGCGTACTTCTAAAGGTTTTTAAAGTATGTGGATGGTGGGAAGGGACTGTTAGAGCCGGTCCACAGTGGGAACCCAAGGGCAGGCGGGTGGCAGTGATCCAGCATATTGTTTATAGTGAGTTCTGGGAATTAGCTGGGAAATTTACTTTTTAAAGTAACATCTGTCAATTGGTTCAACTGTTCTTTTAAAGTCAGAGAGAGAGCAGTCACTCCATTCTTTCATGCATTCTCAAACATTGATCCATCACATTTAATTCACAAGTCCATGAAATGGCTCAATAAGAATGGTATATTTGGTCTTCCATGAAGTGCATTAGAAAAGTAAATTGTCATATAGGTCGTTTTAAGTCATCCCTTCCCTGATTGGTGCCTATTTAAAGAACAATTAAATTGTAAAATTGGAATTTGCTGAAGAGAACTTAAATGTTCCCCCCTTCTACACACAAAAGATAAATATGAGGTGATGAATGTGTTAACTACATTGGGGAGGGGGGGGTCCTTTCACAATATATACATATAACAAGTACCATGAAGTATACTTTAAATATCTTACAAATTTAGATATCAATTATACTTCAAAAAAATGGGGAAAAAAAAGAATAGTTGAAATGTGATTCAATCATACCTTAGAATTTCTCTGTGAAATATTTGGTTTTTAGGGCCCTAAAGCATCAAAAACTATGCAGGTCGCAAATTGTTGGGGTTTTTTGTTTGTTTGTTCTTTTTAAAAAGCTTTCAATCTCAATATGATAAATCTGATTTAAGGCCCCAGTAGGCAATTGTATTTTAAAAATAATGGAACTATTTCTATCTGATTTAATATGATGAACTTATTAAACTTCAAATATCCCTTCTGTCAGACTTTACCTATATCAGTGTGTCCACACTGCAGCTCCACTTTCTGCATTAAATCACAATCTGGTGTTCCATTATTTTGTTTAAAACACGTTAGGGCCTTAGCCAGTTGGCTTGGTGGTTAGAGTGATGGCCCAAAGACTAAAGGGTCACTGGTTCCATTCCAGTCAAGGATACTACTTTGGTTGCAGGCTCTATCCCTGGCCCTGGGAAACAACCAATCAATGTTTCTCTTTCACATCAGTGTTTCTCTCTTTCTCTATCTCTCCCCCTCCCTTTTACTCTCTCTAGAAATCAATGGAAAAAATATCCTCAGGTGAGGATTAACAACAAAAACCAAAACAAAACAAAAAACACTTTGGGGATTTGTTCACATGGTAGACTCTACAATAAGATTTTTTACATGCTATGGATTTAATAATTGTATCTTAGAATCAAGTATTGACTTGAGTTGAAATCTCAGCTCTACCATTTGCTAAGTTAAGCAAGTTAACCTTTTTAGGGCCTTATCTGAAAATTGGGAATAAAAATAGTATATATTTATGAGTTATAATGAGTAAATAAGATATACATTTGAGTGCTTAGCCTAGTATTCAGCATATGGAAGTATCAATAAATATTAACTATTGCTGCTTATTATTATCATAGAATTAAAATTCCTAAGTATACGTACATGATTCCAGCCTGCTGTCAGTTCTTCATCTTCTACCATTTCTTTCACCTGGCTCTCCTTCTTGAAACTCACATACGTACTTTTCACACCAGCTCTAAAACCCAATTTTAGCCTTGAATATACCAGGCTTTTTCATACCACCATATTTATGTGGACTACTAGAGGTCCAGTGCATGAAAATTCATGCAACTGGAGCAGGGGGTCCTTCAGCCTGGCCTGCCCCCTCTCACAGTCTGGGAGCCCTCAGGGGCAGGAGGCAATGCCCATCACACCTCTGCTGCTGCAAGCCTTGGGCAGCCCTAGTTACCTGAGCCTCTGGCGGCCCAGGGCGGCTGGGCAGCCACCATCTGAGGCTTGCCTGTGCCTGGGGCTGGCCCTGGGCAGCTGGGCAACTGACATTCGAGGCTTGCCTGCACCTTGGGCCAGCCCTGAGCAGCTGGGGGCTGAGGGACCTGGACTCTGCCATCTTGTGGCTGTAAGTGCTGCCATCTTTGTGGGCATGACAGTCAGCATATTCCCTCCTTATTGGCTGTGGGTACCACCATCTTTGTGATGGTGTGATGGTCAATTTGCATTTTCCCTCTTTATTAGATAGGACTAGAGGCCCGGTGCACGAAATTCATGCACGGGGTTGGGTGTCCCACAGCCCAGCCTGCAACCTATCCAATCTTGAACCCCTCAAGGGATGTCCGACTGCTCACATGGGGGAAGTCATCTTGTGTGTTGGAGTGATGGTCAATTTGCATTTACTCTTTTATTAGCTAGGATAGAGGCCTGGTGCACTGGTGGGGCCAGCTGGTTTGCCCTGAAGGGTGTCCTGGATCAGGGTGGGGGTTTCCTTGGGCATGGGATAGCCTGGGCGAGGGGCCTATGGTGGCAACCCAAGCAGAGGCCCTGGTATCTGGGATTTATTTATCTTTTATAATTGAAACTTTGTAGCCTTGAGTGGAGCCAAGCCTCCTACTTGTTCTGTGGTCACAGCCATTTTTGTTGGGATTTATTTATCTTCTATAATTGAAACTTTGTAGCTTTGAGTGCAGGCCTAGGCCGGCCAGGGTGTGCAGAAAGCTTAGCTTCCTCCATTACCAGGGAAACCCAAGCCTCCTGCTCACTTTGTGACCACAGCCATCTTGGTTGGGTTAATTTGCATACTTGCTCCTGATTGGCTGGTGGGTGTGGCTGGCAGGTGTAACCAAGTGGCAGTTAATTTGCATATTACTCTTTTACTAGATAGGATGTTATCTGCCAGTGTGGCTGCTCAGCCCTTTATTCTGTTCATCCCTTACATCTTTTAAGACTCAGCTCACATATCCCTTCTGACATGTGTTTCCAAGGCTTCTCAAAAGAGAAGTTGTTGTACTCTTTGGTAGTTACCTCTTGACCACTCATATGCTTCCTTAAGCCATAAGCTCCTTGAGGGCAATGGCTCAGCTCTGTATTCGGCATAATGTTGGCATTGTTGACACTCTGTAAATGTTGAAAGAGTGAACACTTGAATAAATTACTAGTCTTGCTTTGTAAAGCAGTACAGGCAACCATCTGCTTTTCATAACTGAATTTTGATAATTGCTCATCTAGTACACAAGAGGACAAGCATCCCTTACTACATTTTATTGTTTCCCTTTTGAATGGCATGGAAGTTAGGCATTTCGCCTGATTCGTGGATGCCATCTGGTGGAGAAAAGGGTAACTATAGGTGCTTAAGGAAAACTACTTGGAAGTTAACATGATTACTGTCCATTTACATAGAAGTTCCTGCTGTTTCTTGGTGGTTTCCAGAAGCCTAGTCAGGAACCACTCCCTGGTAATTGTTCTTTCATTCTTGTATACTTGGTTCCTTAATATTTCAAGAAGTTGGTCAATCACGTATAAGGGTTGAAAACACTAATTTGGCTAATAAGATGTATGTAACTAAAATATTAGTGACCTGTGCAGTATGATGGAATAAAAGTCAACATTTTATAATACTTGTTTATGAAAACATTTGAACTGTAGGAACTTTGCAGACCTCAATTGCTTTTCTAACTGACTTAGCTTCTCTGGAGGATAGTGAAAACCAGTGGCAGAGATCCTAGGGCAAATGGTCCATCCAGTGGATACAGCTCTCGGTTTCTAGCTTGCATGTGGATTTTTTCTAGTAAAATGGAGAAAAATATAGTGCAAAGTGATTTAAGGTAAACTGGTTATCTGAAATTTGGATGTTTCTGTGACACTGATTCATTCATTCACCAAGCGTTTATTGAGCTAATGCCTCTTAGTGTACAAAGTGCTAAAGAACCAGAGATGAAAGCCATAGTTTCGATGTTGGCCCAAATAATGAGTATTTAAGTAAGGATACAAAGCTGTATAAATTTTCATAAGATGAGTCATACCAACTCCATTTAAATTTTCCATGAGTTCCTTATGTTCGTTGACCCATTCATGTACATTACCAATATCATATATGCAAAGTATTAACCAGTCTTATTCATGTAATTTTGATGGATTCTCTGAGTATGTGAACTATTTAAACTAGAAGCTTGGTGCACGAAATTTGTGCACAGGTAGAGTTCTTAGTATGTGAATCTAAAAAATATTTTTCTATGATTTCTAATAAAAGGTAGATATGCATTTACATTTTATATATTTACATTTTTGACTTGTACTTCACTTATCTAAAGAATAGACTTCTTTCTTTCCTTTTTTTTTTTTTTATTTATGTCTATTATCTGGAGCACTGTAATGGGCCAGGAAGTAAACAAACAAACAAAAAGACTAACATGAAAATAAGACTCACAAAGACCATATACCATTTTCTCCAGTTAAAAGGTTAAACGTTTTCCAAACCTCTAGACTAGATTATTATGCATAAAGTAAATGCTTTGAAGCAGTTCTCCCTGTCTCTAGAGGGAGAACCCAAAGCTCATCACAGCAATAAGACAGCAATTTGGTGCTGGAACCAACTTCACATACAGTGGACAGGCATGTATGTTCCCACCCTCCCTTCATATTGTAAAGATGGCCATAAATCATACCCCCCCCAAAATAAATAAATAAATAAATAAATAAATAAATAAATAAATAAAGCTTGCCCAGCCGGTGTTGTTCAGTGGTTGAGCGTTAACCTGTGAACCAGGAGATCACAGTTTGATTTCTGGTCAGGGCACTTGCCCAGTTGCAGGCTCAAGGGGGCATGCAGAAAGCAACCTATCAGTGATTCTCATGGTTGCTGTTTCTATCCCTCTCTCCCTCTCCTTTCCTTTCTGAAATCAATAAAAAAAATTTTTTTTAATTTCTGGATATTCTCCTGTACATTCTCTGAAAAACTGTGGAAGTATGTGTTTTACTCTAGAAACATTTCTATCAGAAGAGGTTAAAATAATTTTTCCATCATTTAGAGTAGTAAAGTTGGGTTAAATGGGACATTCACTTTATATAACACTCTTCATTCCTAGATGATACTTGTTCGATGATGTATTACAAAATTGAGCTATCATTTATAGAACTTTCATTTGAAAAATTACATAGGACACACACGTATATATCCAAATTTAATTTTCTCTGAAGAACCAGGAAGGACCCTGAGAATGTACCTATTTCTTGGAAAGGATACCATTAAAGTATTATATTTAAACTAGAAGCTTGGTGCACGAAATTTGTGCACAGGTAGAGTTCCTAGGCTGGCTGGCAATCAGGGTTGATCAGTTTCCCCCGTCCTCCTTCCCTTGTTCCATTAGAACCCTGCCACTGCCACTGATCACCCACCATGTTCTGTGCCACCCCCTGGTGGTGTGCGCATGTCATAGAGAGCAATCAAACTCCTGTTCTCTCAGTCGAACTCCCAAGGAGACACTTTGCATATTAGCCATAGTTAGATAGATAGATGATAGATGTTACATATAAAATTTTGTTTGGTACAGCTCTTGAAAGAAAGTTTTCAAACAGAGCTGGAAACTCATTTACTTTATAAATAGCTACTCAAAGCAAAAGTGGCCAGCCACCTTCTCTTAAAGTTCTATTAACCTTCACTATTTAATTTGCCTGAATGAATGTGGATGTATGATTTGTATTAGAAAAGAAATCTTGGTTTGTTGAGTGTGTCTCAGAAGTCATGTTGATTGTTTAATGACTTGTTTATCTTAGGGCCCTTAAGTCAACAGAGGATGTTTTGGAGAAGAATTATAGGTATTTGGGGGATTAAAAGGAAATGAACAATTGAGTACTGTAGATGGCAGAGTTTATACTTTTCCTAGTCTGACTATTTGCATGCTTATTTATGACATTTGGAAATTGCTTGTAGCAACAACCAGTTTTTCAGCGGATATAGACTGTCTGGGTATACTAGTATATAGGATGTAAAGAGAGGACACTGCTCCCTAGCAGATGGGCTTTGCTTGCCATTTCAGAGACACCAGCCCTTACTAAGCAATTCGTTATTTTCTAAGGCTGAAGCAGCTGTGGATTACTACAATTATGAATTTATTATGTGCCTACCAATCTACTATGAATCCTAATTCAAACTCTGCATGTCTTTTTGGAACCTTGTTAATTTTCTCATGATTATGTGGTTCCTGACAAATGGCAGTTTTGAGACTCGAGAGTTGTTTAAGTTCGTTTTTTATGGGCCATCACCAGTTGCCATGGGTTTTAGAATGCCTAATGAATGACCTTTTCATTTTTACTGCTACATCATGTCAAAGCAGCCATGCTTTACAATGTCCAGCTGTATTTTTATCCACCCATTTCCTCTAGAATTGCTGCAGTACTATACCCTCTAAAGCTCCCTCTGACTTTTTAGGTTGTATGGTCAAGGGGAAAGAAATAGAATATTTAAGAAATCCCTTTGGGGTATTAGAATTTTAAAATTACTTTATTGGATTCACACAATAAACTGTACAGGCTTACGTTTTAGAACTGATCAAATTGTTTTGTGGCTCAGGAGGTCATGGTTCGATTCCGGTCAGGGTATATGCCCAGGATGCAGGCTCGATCCCCAGTGTGGAGTGAGCAGGAGGCAACTGATCAATGGTTCTCTCTTATCATTGATATTCTATCTCTCTCTCCCTTTCAGTTGTCAATAAAAATATTTTTTTTTAAAATATTTGTTTTGTCATTAACTAGGTCATGAGTTATTTCAAGGTAACAACTCTATACAACTTATTTTTAAATACCTGGAACCTAACATAGTGCTCCATACATAAAGGCAAATGTGAACTAGACAATGTAACACACACACACACATACACACACACACACACACACTCACACACACACACTCACACACACACACACACACACACACACACATTTTGCTTTAGTTTAGCCATTTATGTAGACCAGGGCTGGCAAACATTTTTTATAGAGTCATGTAAGACATATTTTAGGCAAGATGATATGTAAACAATTGGGTGGGATTGTATTAACATAAAACTTTATTTATAAAAACAGGTATTTAGGCCATAATTTGCCACCGTAACTTAGATTGATTTGGATCCAGCCAGCAACGGGGGTATGGGCCCTGACTAGTGACCTCTTGGTTCATGGGTTGACACTCAACCACACCCAGCCAGGCTCATTTTAGTTTTATTCCTCTAACTTTTAGGGTGAGAATTTCACAAGTTGAGACAAATGATTCCCAGCTAGTTGATGCATATTAGTTGATGCTATTTTAGCTGCACGGGTACCTTCATAAACATCTTTTCTGACTTAAAAACAAAATGAATAGTGTAAGATACCCAGATGTGTTATGACTCTGCATGCTATTGCAAAAAAGGTCAAAACTTGATGTAAATGCAACATTTCAGAGTAATGTGGAAGGAGCACTAAGGCTCTACCACTTGCCTGTACTGAACAAATCTAGGCAGCCCTGTGGGCACTGGGCGAGAGAAAAAGCATGAAAAATACGTGAGGCATTGACTGGGCAGTCAAGGCTTCGGGACCGAACATTGCTCTTCACTCAGATTCTTTATAATAAACCCATTTTAATTAAAAAAAAAAAGAGTACAGAAACGAGCTCCCCAGCCCTGTGCCCCGCCACAACAGACAGTTATTATTGGTTTTAGTTGGGCAAATGTAGTGCACATTGCTTCCTTCCTTCTGTTCTCGTCAGACCAGAGGCTGGTCTCCAACACCTCAGAGTGTGAGTCCCTCTTGCAGCCTTCCCTCCTATAAATCGCAACTTTTATTCACCCATGGCTTTCATTTGTCCACATTCTTAAAAATTGGTATCAGTAAAAATGCTTTCTTTACTGCCTGCATTGACCTCCTCTTCCTCCTTTCTCCTTGCCCTTTACCTGCGGACCTCCTAAAATATTAGCTCTACGCTGAAGCATCGCTCTCGAACCTTTCCTTAGCTCTTCTGTTTATATACATAAGTGGTTATTTGATTAATTTTTGTCTCCCTTCGAGACCATAAGCACCAAAAGAACAGAGACATGCCTACTTTAGCCCACCTTTATTCTTAGCCCCATGGTGGAGACTCACATATTAATGGAAAGGCTGTAGCCCCTGATTGCATCCCTGCTCATCCAGCTGTTGCCTTTCAGTGTTGAAGCATGACTTGGGAAAAAGACATATTTTTCCCATTGAGATTTTAAAATGTGTCACTGTCTCTGTGCACACGCAGGTGCATTCACTGCTGAAATTATAGCTTTTTCATGCAATTAGGTATCCCATTTTCCTCCCGCTAAAATAAGATACCCTTTCAAATTCCATATGTAAAGTTACGCAGTGCTGCTGGCGATGCTGATTTGCTTCTTTTTCTGCTCCATTTTACTGCAACTTTCCACTGGTGGTCCCCGCAGAGGTCAGGCCAGTGCTCTGTCCATGCCTGGGCATGGTCGAAAGGAAGTCATTGTGTTTTTCAAGGTGCTTTGCCACAGGTCAAGTGGTGGCCTGTTTCACACAGCTTGCCGAGACTTGCTTGATTGCCCACAAGCTGTTGGAAAAGAGTTCCAAATGCTCACGGCATCAGAAGTACTCAGGTCAGTTCACTTGCTTTAGGGAGGGCTTCGCGTTTCAGAAACTGAGCAGGCTGGCCATTTTATACGGTGAAAGAGAGCCCATGGCATTGAGGGTCAGGCCATGTGGGAAAGTCACTGCGTACAGTCGAGGTTTCTACAAGAATTAAACATATTCACTTGCCAAACTGAGTCTTGGGGGGAGGCAGATGGGTATTATTGTGGAGGGTCTGATACAACTCTGGATGTATATCAAAATTCATTGTATAGCTTTGTAAGACTACACATGCCTACACCTTATAACATTAGAACTCTAAGGGTAGAAACTGGTCAGTTTTATTCTTTAGTGATCTTGTTAAAATGCAGCACAAGTGTAAAAAGCACATTCTAGAGTCACAACGGAAATAATCTTGATTTATTAAAAATGGAACAGGACCAATGTTCTGCATTTTTACGGAGACATTTCCTTTCCCATCCGAGGTGATTCAGGAACAGTTGGTTGAAGTATCACTCTTGATCAAGTTCAACTCCGAATTTTGCACCAGTAGGGCAGGAGTCAAGTGAGGCCTAGAGGGATTCTCTTGCCCAATCACCAGCCAAGGAACAGTTTGTCTGACTGTGTCTGGGCTGCCTTCCTAAGGGACTTCTCCATCATCATAGCTACAGAGTTCATTTTGCTTAATAACTCCTGAGTGTGTTATAATTCATTTATAACAGTTGATCCCATTGGCTTTCTGAGTCCCTAAGGGCATTTTCAGTTAGCATTCTGCAATGGAACTTCCTAGAACACACTTGGATAGCACTCACAGAAGTTAATTTTTCCTCAAGCTTTATAACCCAAAATTCAGAAATGGAAAGGAATTTATGCGTAACCATATTTTTTTTGAAATAGGAAATATTTTCCCCTCTGTAAACAAACATTGCCTTGCATTTTTCTTCTGTACATCTCACATGTATAGAATGTGAAACAATTTCCTATTTCTTTCTATAACTGCGGAAAAGATAGGAACTCACTTATCACAAAAATTTAACAAGACTGCATTGGCTGAAGGCTGCTAGTTTTCTCAGCAGATTTACAAAAAACTCTGCTTTTATATTGCCATGGCTCAAGAGATCTTAAATGTGTGTTTGCTTTAAAAAAAAATAAAAATTAAGCCTGACCGGCGTGACTCAGTGGTTGAGTGTTCACCTATGAACCAGGAGGTCACAGTTCATATTCCCAGTCAAGGCACATACCTGGGTAGCAGGCTGGATCCCCAGTGTGGAGCATGCAGGAGGTAGCTGATCAATGATTCTCTCTCATTATTGATATTTCTATCTCTCTCTCCCCCTCTCCCTTCCTCTCTGAAATCAGTAGAAATATATATATTTTTTTAAAAATTAAAAGATGCACCATGGACTAGCCTGTTCCCCTGCCTCTTTGTAATGTGCATGGTGACCGAGGGGCAAAGACTCGATGAGTCATCCCTTTGGTATTAGGGAAATGATCTTAACTTTTCTTTAGGCTGTATACAGACACATTTTTAATCCCTTCAGGTTTGAATGTAGACTTGACCAAAACAATAAGATTAGGAAAATAGATCATGAAGCTAAGCCGTATTTGATTACCTTACTGCCATTAGAGAGAAGGGATTTAGAAAAAGAAAGTCATTTAAGTTTATATATTTAAAAACCACAATCTGCAGTTAGGGAAGCCATCATTCAGGACATGGGTTTTGAATTATACTTCCACACTATGGCATGTGTGGTACTATCATGGGTTAATGGCCTCAGATTAAAAATGGATGAGATGACTGATACAGTTATTAAAGGTTTATCATTTGAGAAATTCCAGAGGAATTGTCCTGAGTAACCTATAACTCAGCAGTCATCACCTTCATGTTTAAGCTAAATGAAAACTTCAGTCTTCATACTCATTAGGAGTATGTATGACTCAGGCCCCTCCCACATTCAGTGCTGTGCCCTCTGTGGTGGTCATTTTGCCCCATAACTGGCAGCTGCATGTCCGCATCTTTGGTTCTCCAGAGAAATATTAAATCGCCATCATAAGCCTTGGGTTTCATTTACATACTTCTTAAGCCTGGGTCTTTTTCCTGATGCCATCTCTCTTTGAAAAAATCAAATCAGCCTTCTTGGTGCAGTTACGAATTGAGGGGTGCAAAATGACCTGTCTTCCCAAAGATGCTTTTCTTATTTAAATAACCCCTCCAGGTTAGAAGTGGCAAAGACCAAAAAGGGCAAGAAATGAGTTGGCAGATAGGAGAGGAACAATTCTCTTGCCTTATGTCCTCTTCCTGGTGGGCAAGGGTACTCACTCTGACTTTGTTTGAAAGTTGCCTGGAGCCGAAGAGCAGTTGTCAAACGTTAATAATAATGTTGCGGAAGAATGATGGATTCCAAGGTGAACCTAGGTAAATTAACGTGTGGTCTGAACACTGGCTGCTGCAAACTCAGCACGTTCACTTCCTTCAGGGGCAGGGAAACGTTGTCTGCAACAGAAGTAGCACTCCCTTCTCTCTTCTGTCCTCTTGCAGTGCGAGTTTGGGGGGATCTCCTTTACCATCTCTCCTTTATCATCGCTCATGAATTACCGTTTCTCCAGGTTCAGTTCTTTTCCGACTCACTGTTTGCAGAATGGATTTGCCACCTGACCTCTCTCGCATGTCTTCCTCAGCACCAAAGTCTGAGGGGCACTGGCCAGGTGCCCTTCGAGCCAGATTTAGCACCTGCTTGTGTGTGAGATCTCTGTTAACTTCATCCATAACGTGGGCCACGGGTCAGTTCCTTTGCTTTAGTCTCCTTTTTCCCCAGTTTTAGATGCCTGGGTCCATTCACAGTCAGCACTCCTGTAGGAAGCATAGCACTGAGTTCCAGGTCAGGCAGACGTGGTGGAAATGTAAACTGAAAGGCACTGCCATTAGTTGTTTGTCCCATTCAATCCGAAGGAGCCTGAGGCCTTCTATCTGCCAAATTAGAGGGGGGTGTGTGTGTGTGTGTGTGTGTGTGTGTGTGTGTACCTGTCAAATAAACTGAAGGGGAAAGGGCAATTTATAAAATCAGAGAATTTGAAAGGTATTAAAATTCTGAAACTTTTCTTTTATCTTGGCAAAACACACTTTGGCAGCCCATCCTACCACAAAAGGCAAGAAATGACTTGGCAGGTGTGAGAGGAACAATTCTCTTGCCTTATGTCCTCTTCCTGGTGGGCAAGAATACAAACCTTTAATAACTGTAGGCAAAAGTGGGTATTTCTTCTTCACATGCATTGCCCAGTTTTGCAATCTCAGAATCTCATCTGCTGGTTTTTTTAAGTTGCCTTGAAATTGGGTCTTTATAGCAGGACCAACATTTATTACACAGATCATTAGAAACTAAATGATAAACTCCATTCCTTGCTTTTAAAAATATAATCCAAGTAAGAATTTATTTGCTATAGAGGGAGCTTTCTTTCTTTGAATACCATATCTGAAATTCTAAAGGACAAAATTGCATACTATAAGTCTTAGAATTGGCAATAAAATAGAACATTTGATTAAAAAGGAGGGGACAACAAAATAAAAAGTTCCCACAACTATCAAATATACAGTATTAAATAAAAAAATTATAAGGTATAGTTTTATAGTTAAGGTATTCAGAACCTGTTTTTATTTAAAGTCTATTAAAGTTCAAAATGAATAGTAAGTTGACCTTTGCAAATTCCCAGAGACAAATACATACTAAAAATCATTTGAACATAGGTCTAATTTATTTATGATCTTTCTCTAATGAGGGCTCTGTTAGATTTGATTCAATGTCACTTAATGCTTTTCTTGAAAATAGCTTTTGCCTCTCTGGAACTCATAACCATTACTCTGCTGTTTTTCTTTGGAATTCTATTAAATATGTCTAATACCTTTTCCTTGGGGAGGTTTGTCTTTTTTGAGCAGAGGAGTAGATAGTAAGTACATAACACATGAAGAGGCGGGTAGTTTTCCAGCTTGCAGTAAAATGTTCAAAAGTAAATTTAATATATTATTTCACTTTACTCAGTTTTCCCACTGCAGCCATTTTACACGTTGCTCTTTCGCATCTGTCACAAATCTTTGCTCATGTGCTCTTTTGTCTCTTCTTAAGCTGTTCTGCTTTATAAGGCAAAGTCCACAGTAGGCATCTCTTCTTTAAAATTTTTTTTTTCCTTTTCTGGTTCAAAACCTATTGGTGTTTCCTGCTGCACCTCTCACTGTATGACCAGAGATAAGTTGTTTAACTCGGAGTCTGTTTCCCCATCTGTATAAACCTAAAGGGTTGCTTTGAGGATTGAATAAGCGAGTACATGTAAAACATTCAGCACAGTGCTCAACCACTCAGTAAGTGGTCAATCGTTGTTCTATTATACGTATTTTAGAAAACTTAAGATATGCTGAAAACATCATAGAGGAAAAATTAATATCACCCAAACTTTTACGATCATAGATAACTAATGATACATCCTTTATCCTGAAACCTGATATGCTAAGTGTCTGACCTTTCGGCCAGTTGCTTTGACGTGCACTGACCACCAGGGGGCATATGCTCCGACCGGTAGGTTAGCTTGCTGCTGGGTCTGGCTGATTGGTCCTAGGAGAGATGGGCCGGACATGCCCTGGAGCCCTCCCACAGTTCCTCCCCTGCCCTGATGGAACACTAGTGGGGTCCCTAGGCCTAGCCTGTGCCCTCTCACAATCCGAGACCCCTTGGGGGATGTCGGAGAGCTATTTCAGCCCGATCCCCACAGGCCAGGCCGAGGGACCCCATTGGTGCATGAATCCGTGCACCAGGCCTCTAGAATTAACATAATTCAGCCAATTTTTTTCTCATACATGTAGTATACAAACTGTTTTGTAACCTGTGTTTCATTATGAACATTTCCCCACATCATTGTTACTTTTCCAGAACGTGATCTTTTTTCCTGATGAATTTTTAAAATTATAGTTGACATGCCATGACATGATTTTCAATAGCTTTGTTGTTGTTTTTTTTCCAATGCATGGACATCCCATAATTTAATCACTGGTTTCCAGAAAGATTCATAAATAATATTTGATAAACATGTTTGCTCACTAGTCTTTAAAGCTTACCTTTAGCTTCTTAAAATAAATTCCTAGAAATACATGTTAGGTAAAAGGTGTAAACTCTTCAAGTTTTTGTCATATTTGTTCATTTTCTGTACCGGATTGTCTGCTTTATAGTCCAACCACAATGTAGAAGGCCAGCTTTCCTTTCCTTCAGATTTTTTTCCTTGTCTCCTTACTTTAATCTCCTTCTGTTTCAGTGCGTCTTAAACTCAGGGCCAAGCACATTCTTCTTCGAACAGTATTTGATTATTTATTTTACTCCTTAAGACGTTTCAGTTTCCTGTGACTGCCAGGAGTCAGAGCTCCCCTGGCTAACAGGGAGGTAAGCCTTCTCCACCTGCCCGCTTCCTCCTCCTCCCAGTCTTATCAACTTCAGTTCTTGTTATCTCTCCCGGTAAACTCATGTTTACTACTTTCTAGATTGCATTTCCTTTCTCCAGTAAGTGCTTCTAACTTCAAAACTGATCTTTAAACTCTACTGGAATGATTTCCTGATTCTTTTTCCTGTCTCGTCTCCTGGATTTCTCTCTTTAGGGGCTGGGCAGCACTTAACAGGGCTCCTATGTTAATTAAATATGCTAATTCATCTCAAGATTCATGCCTGTTTTTGTATTGCTTTGGAAAATGCTTTCCCCTCGTATTTCATGTGTGTGTTGTTTGAATATTAAAATTGCAGGTTCTTTAATGGCAAAAGGTTGTTCTCCAGATAGCGTCTAGTCTAATGTGCTGTACTCAGCAGACACTCAATAAATAGGAATTGGATGGCTGACAGTTTTTTTTTTTAAAGATGAATTGTGAAGCATTTAGTAGCTTTTAAATTACGCTTTGCATGCCAGCTGGCCAAATCTTTTCATATACATTAGTAATTAATTAAGGAATATATATCACTGTACAGTAAATAGTTTCTGTAGTATAATGACTAGTATCAGCATTCTATGTACTGGGTTCCCAGAATTTAGATCCTTAGTCATCCTGCTTTGTTATTGCCTTCCAGACTGCAGTTGGCCTGGGTAATATAAATGTATGCAAATTCTGTAAGAAGTTGCAACTGGTAGCTTATCTACTGCTACCCCCCCGGGGGTTGTTTGGGGAGGCGGTGGAGGAGAACCTACTCAGTAGTTCACAGACAAGCACAAACTCTGGCAGAATTCGCACCCTCAAGGCAACTCTGAACTCGGGCACACTTCTAAGGTATTCCACTCGTCATTGCGTCCCTAGCAGAATCAAGCCTATTGCCAACTGAAGAAAGGCAAGAATGGAGATCAGTTATACAGAGGAAATCATTAAAGCTCCATCTGTAGCATTGCATGTTAAGTACTCCACAATTTACCAGTTTAGCGTGTAAATGTTGATTTGGGTTTCAGCCTTTACTTTCCTAAAATAATGGCATCGATGGCAATTAAAGACCAAGTGTAGTTCCATTTGCCAGTAGGAAACCAGACTCTTGTGGTCTATCTGGAGTCATGAGAGGAGGTGCTGTTTCAGACAAATAGTTATGAACTGTAAATAGTTTTCTCCAGGGGCTACCTCTAAGTCCCTAAGTCTTGGATCTGGTCAAGATGGAAGCTTATAGGGTGCAAAGCACTGAACCTGATGCTGAGAGAACACAAGGATGTATAAAATACAGTCCTTATCTCAGCCAAGCTGGGGAGCTAAAATACCTAAACAGATAGCTTTTTAATAGTTGAAAATTCACTTGCTGCTTAGGTATTTTTACTAACAGAGTTTATAACATTTGAATCAAACTTTGAAGGAAGTGAAGGATTGGCCAAAACCAATAATTTGTCTACTTTGACTGAAAGTTATTCTGAAGATACAGAATGATAATGTACATTGCTCAGAAAAGTATAAAATACTGCACGCATGCAAAATACTGATAATGATTATAGTACACAGTGGGACAAAAGTAGGTTTAAAGTTGTTCATATGGAAAATAATCTAATAATAGGTAATAATACAAGAATAAATGTTTCATGGACTCATAACTGTAAACCTACTTCTGCCCCATCCTGTATTATTGTTTCTGGAAACAGATTATAAGAATATGCAATTTAGGATTTAAACTTCTAGAAGCTCTTATTGATTAAAGAATAGATGTCATTCTATATTTTAAATTTGTTTTTTGCTTTATTTTTAATTCCCATGAAATTTTAAATTTTAAATTATTCTTTGAATTATATATTACTTTTGCAGTAATCCCAATCTCAGTTAACTTGACAGCCTATATTTTTAATTGAGATATAATTAACATATTAGTTTGAGGTGTACAGCATAATGATTTGATATTTGTATATATAATGAAATGATCACCACAATAAGACTAGTTAACGTCTATCACCACACATAGTTACATTTTGTGTGTGTAACTTTTAATATCTGTTCTCTCAGCAACTATTAACTATATAATACGGTATTATAAACTACAGACAGCATGCTGTACATTGTATCTTCAGAACTTATTTTATAACTGGAAGTTTGTTCCTTTTGATCAGCTTCACCCATTTTGCAAACCCCACCCCCACCCCCACCTCCCAACTCTGGCAACTACCAATCTGTTCTCTGTAACCATGAGTTTGGTTTCTGGTTTGTTGGGGTTTGTTTGTTTTTTTTAGATTCCACACATAAGATCATATGATATTTATATGACAGCCTGGTTTTAAGCATAGGTATGTGCTTGAGAATAAGGATTTAACTGCTATTAGAGCTTCACTTCAGTATAAAGGTGATTTCTTGAAGTATCTTAACAGAATCTAGTACTTTGCTAGAATTATTTCTTTCTGTTCTTCCAAAGAATCTTTCCCAATGGAAAGAACTCTATATATGAAGTTATACTGTTTTAAGAATGAAATGCCAAACAATAACTTCAATATAGTAAAAAATATAAATCCTGTTTAAAGGCCAATATCATAGTTTTAGAAAAGTAGATCAGTGAACATAATTGGAAGGAAATGTGTGGTATGCTTTCCAAAAAAAACACAGAGCACACCAATATTTGTAAAAATATGCATTGTAGAATTATCCATTATAGAATTACTTCCTGTGTCTCATAGATATTTCCAAGGGAAAAAAAAAGACAGATGTTACACTGAATAGCAAGGTCATTTGAGTTTAAAAATAGTTATTCTGTAGTATGCCTCTTTCTTGTCCATTGCCAGAAGAAAATTGTCATTAAACTCTAGAATTAAATATATAGTGCTAACATTTTGTGGATTAACTTTATTTGTTCTGCACTAGGTAGCTACAGATAAATTGAGCAATGTTTCATCATATTTTAAAGTTGTAATTTCATCAACAACTTAATTGGGGGATGTAAATATAAATCTGCAAATAAGAAGTATTGTATGCTATATTTGGCTACTCTGAAGACTAAAAAATAACTTTCCAGTGGACTTTCCCTGGGAAGTCGGTTGTTTGTTCTGGCAAGTTTCTTTTCATCTTAAATTGTGCAACATTTAAAAGAAAATCTATGAAGGTTACAAAAATTATATTTTAAAGATACTTTTTTAAAATTACAGAAAAATTTTAAAATATTAAATTATATAGGTGTGCTGTTCCTTATTCTGGGCTCATACCCAGGGACAATTCTTTTTAACAGTTTCTTTTATTTCAGTTTCTAATGGTTATGAGTATAATTTTAAACAATATGTGTATGCCTTCATTTATTTTGTCAAATTCCCAGCAAGGAGATGTTAAACTCTTGGCATTCTTAAGAAATATGTTTTAAGAATTTAAGTTTCTGGTTCATACTTGCCATTCTATCACTTAATTTCTTTATTATAGTTCTGTTTAGTTGTGTTCTTGGCTGGAAGGGGGAAAGAGTGTGCTATCTCCTCAGCCCCCCAGACAAATGTATTAGAATTTTCAGGGAGGTCTTTGTCACCATGTTTTTCTTCCTACCTCCAAGGGAAGCATGCCTACCAGGTTGAAAATCACTGCATGTAATTTCAGATGTCCCTAGCTGGGAGTGCATTGTGAGATAGTATAGAAGCAGAACAAAGTCAAGTCAAGAATGATTCTATATAATAAAAGGCCAATATGCAAATCGACTGAACAGCAGAATGACCGGTAGGTATGTTGCGCACTGATGACCAGGGGGCAGATATTCAACGCAGGAGCTGCCCCCTGGTGGTCAGTGTGCTCCCACAGGGAGAGCGCTGCTCAGCCAGAAGCCCTGAGCCAGGCTCACTGCTGGCGAATGCAGCAACGGTGGCGGGAGCTTCTTCTGCCTCCGTGGCAGCGCTGAGGATGTCTGACTGCCAAGGGGAGCAGGCCTAAGCCATCAGTAGGACATCCCCTGACAACTTCCGGCCTGTGAGAGGGCACAGGCTGGGCTGAGGGGGACACCTCGAGTGCACGAATTTCATGCACCGGGCCTCTAGTATGTATATAAAGGCCAAGACATTTAAGTGGTGAACAGTTCTTTTTTCTGGCTAACAGATATCATCGTCTTAGATATTTTCTTTTTCTGTTTATCCCACTATTCCATCATCAGCTCCTTCAGAGGGCTCTCCATTCTCTTCCCTTCACAAGAACTCCTGCGTGAGCATTAATGAGTAGAGAACAACTAAACAAAGTAGAGATACGGCTGGCATAGCATAAACTGTCTTCTGCTGAGACGGGTGACTGGCTTCTGCATTTCTAGACAAGGGCAGTCATATTTATATCCAGTAAGATTACTATGATGGGGCCTTCAGAGTTCAGTGGGATAGTTGTTGAAACTTCAAGTACTAACTCCATGAATGACAAACTGCATCTGTCATCTTTTAGACCTTTCAGCCTGGTAGAAAAACTCTTAGAGGTCTGTGATTCTGCCTATTGAAGAGTCACCTTGTTGGGTACAGGGGAGACTAAAAATGACAAGGACATGGTTGTCTAAAGGGTTAGCACAACAGTGCTTTTGAGTTCTTGCTGCAGCCCCTAAGACGAAGTGAAAAGCCTATGACGAGAAATACTCATTTATTTTTACCTGTTTTATTTGCAGACTGCAGCTGAATATGTAAAATCTCGACTCCCAGAGGCCCTTAAACAGCATCTACAGGACTACGAGAAAGACAAAGAAAATAGTGTTTTGTCTTACCAGACCATCCTTGAACAGCAGATTCTGTCAATTGACCGAGAAATGCTAGAAAAATTGACTGTATCCTATGATGAAGCAGGTATGTTGTCTTTCATACACACACAGTCACATGATCTTTTTCTCCCTGCAGAAATTTCTTTGTAGATTGGTTAACTTTAGGCCCTTTGCTGAGGTACAAGATGAAGGGCAAACTGAACCCAAAGTTAGATAACATGGATTAACAGTGAGTTTCTTCTCTGCAGTTTTAGTATAAAAAATTTTATCAGGAGGTTTCTAAAAATGTCTCTTAAATATCAAATCTCTTTTACAGTTTTGCTGTTTCTTAAAAGGAAATTTCTGGTCTTTTATCAATCATGGACTCTTACTGATTTAATCTTTTTAAGTGTCACTTCAATTTCAGATACCAGCTGAAAACTTTTGCATCTGATAATCCAAGAGCTATTATTTGCTTCAAGTATTATTTTTTTAATTTCAGAGAATTCCTTTTCCAAAGAGGTGCCATTTTTCCTTAAAGTTTCAAGCTGAACTTGATTTTTCTTTTTCCTTAACTCCTTAGATGAATCCTAGTCCCTCTTATCATACCAGATACTTTGGTTCCTTGCCTCCCCTAAGTTCATCCTATCCAAGGGAGCTTATTATTGAAGGCATAGACAGACCTCCTTATAACACCATTTTTATTTATTATATGGTCTGTCAGCTAAAACCCAAATTTTAATGAACCAATGCAATATTACTTGGAATTATTAAAATATTTAATAAAATGAAACTTAAGAAAAATATCCTAATTAAAATGGTCATAGTACCCACCCCCCACCCCCAACCAAATGAAGAAGAAAGTATAGGAAAATAACATTTCTAATAGTCAACTGTTGGTAGTATCAATCCCCATTACTAGGACCTTCTGTTTTTATTTCCACAAGGAAGTTGTTAGCCTGCATCTCATTTTCTTTCTCCTGATCCTAAGCATTCTCAGTGCTGATGTTCTTAACATTTGATTTCAAGCTTGAATAGCAAACAGAAGAGTAAATTAAAAAACAAACATTATACCACACATGCCTAAACACTAATGCAAATGTTTTTAGTTATGAAGCTGTCCCCATTTATATTCTGCCTTATAACCCCTTTGCCTCCCCCTCAGACAGGCTTCACATTTCAAGCCTTGCCTAAGACATCTCTGCTCTCTCTCTGATTCTTCTTTACTTCATTCATTTTCCAGACACATTGGTTTCTTCTGCCTGCTGGGTAGTTGGATATTTGGTTTCTGTATTTTCCTTGTTTTTCACCTTCTTGTCTGTGGACTTCTCATTCCTCTCTTCTCTCACCCCTAATGGAGTAAAGGATATGGTTAGCCCAATCAAAATAATAATTTAAGTATTTATAGTACCCCAGAGATCATGGAACTCATATACTTCACCTTCTTCCTACCCCCATAATCACTTTATGATAAAAAACCTGAGACTCACAGACTTGCCTGCAGTAACACAGTTACTTGGTTATAGAGCTGGAACTCCAACCTCATAATACAAATCAGGCCAGGCTTCCACGGCCTGAATGCAGGTTCTCATTCATTCAGTCGGCATTTGTCCAATGCGTAGTTATACACTAGGCAATTGGAAGAAAGAGGGAAGAGCTTTGAAAAAGTAGAGAGGGCCGGAACCGGTTTGGTTCAGTGGATAGAGCGTCGGCCTGCGGACTGAAAGGTCCCAGGTTCAAATCCGGTCAGGGGCATGTACCTTGGTTGCAGGCACATCTCCAGTGTGGGGCGTGCAGGAGGCAGCTGATCGATGTCTCTTTCTCGTCGATGTTTCTGACTTTCTATCCCTCTCCCTTCCTCTCTGTAAAAAATCAATAAAATATATTTTTTTAAAAAAGTAGAGAGGAATTAGAGATGTTGAAAACACTTTTTTTTTTAAAGGTTAATCCTCACTAAGGATGTTTTTTTCATTGATTTTTAGAGAAAGTAAAGTGGAAGAAAAGGAGGCATGAGGAGAGGAGGGGAAAGAGAGAGAAACATTGATGTATGTGAGAGACACACATCAATTGGTTGCTTCCCATACACTACCTGACCTGGACTGGGAATCAAACCCACAACACCCTCCAGCAAGGCAGATCTTGTTTAAAGTCTAGCTGGAGAGCTAAAAAAAACAACAAAAAAAAAAAACACATATATGACCTGTGGGAAAAATTCCAGATTTGGGGAATGAGTACATTCTATAGTATTCACCAGCTATTGGAGTTAAGTTCTTTAGGGAGGACATTGGTTTAAACTCTGAAGGACAAATGATGAATATGGGTTTGTGCAGATAAGAGAGATGCTGTCTTTGTGAGGAAGGGGCCCATGTAGACACCAAGGTGAAAAAACTAAGACCCATAGACCTGCTTACAGTAACCTAGTTACTTAGCCATAGAGCTAGGACTCCAACCTCCTCTTATAAATTAATCTGGGCTCTCACTGCCCTCCTGCAACCAGCTACACCTTCCCACCACTGAGATTTTCTACTCACTTGCATGTTGTTGAGCAACTACTAGTCGTCAGAGGTGCTCTCATACATGGTCTTTGGGAGCAAACGCTTTGGCACAGAATTAATGTATCAATAAACTTGCAGCATGAAAACAGCGGAAATCACTAGAGGATTGAGAGTAGAAAATCTGAATTCCAGGCTTTTCCTCTAGCTGAATGGTGACCTTTAGCAAATTAATGTCTTAGAGCCTTGGTTTCTTCATCTATAAATTTGAGCCAATAATATCTTACAGGGTTATTATGATAAGAAAGTATGTCACATTTGAGGAAGTCCTTAGAAATTACATTAGAAATGCCACTCATGCCAGATGAGAACAGATTTATGATTTTCTATCCCACAGACCAGTTTAAAGTACCTAAGAGTTTTTTTCTTGGCATGTCATCTTCGGGGAAGCAAAGGCAAATTTTTTAAAAGGATCTTCAGAAGCTTTGAGAAGTCAAGCAACATCTATGTTCAGTCAGCCGCTCGGGGCTCAGTTTGCCCTTGGTCGTTTCTGCCTGAGGTGACGCTTTTGGTGGGGGCTGTGTATGTGTGAGTCAGTAAAGGTCACTGTGTGTTGTAAAATCTCAACTGCCTTCTGCTGCACTACCCGTATCTTAATGATTTCACTCAAAGAACGAGGAGAAGATATGAAAAGTCATTGCTATTAAAAAGAAAAATAAGTTATCATAATACAAAGAAATCAGAAAATAGGATGGAAGAGAAGGTATCTAATACCTTCAGATAAAAACATTTTCTACAAAGACATTTGTTTCAACTGCTTACCTCCTTTCCATGCTCTCCCAGTGTTTACTTGTTCACATTCTTAATTCAGCTCTCCCAGTTTTAGGAAGTGGTTAATTATTAATTAGAAAATGCCTTTCTTTGTCTGTGGAGAGGTTAATTTGCCTTTCATGCTCATCCACTGATAAATCAGCCTGTGTGACAGTTACCACATCTGTGGTTTCTAAATTCCTAAAAACCAGTTAATGAAAAATCCTTAGACACTTGTCTAAAAGCTTTGTCTCAGAACCTTTCCTCCCTCCTCTCTCTTCTGTCTTTCCCTCTCAGTTTCCTTTCTTCCCCATCTAATAAAAGGGTAATATGCTAATTAGACCTGACATCTTCCAGATGTCCTTCCAGACAAAGCCATGATGGCTGGGCTGAGGCAGAGGCAGTTAGGGAAGATCAGGCCGACAGGGGAGAACAATTAGGGGGATCAGGCTGGCAGACAGGTGAGCAGTTAGGAGCCAGTGGTTCCAGATTTCAAGAGGGATGTCCGACTGCCAGTTTATGGGATCAGGCCAAAATCGGCAGTCGGACATCTCCCAAGGAGTCCCAGATTGGAGAGGGTGCAGGCTAGGCTAAGGGGACCTCCGAACCCTGCATGAATTTTATGCATTGGACCTCTAGTTAAACATATAAGTCTCTGACACCTTTACTCTTCCACAATTCAACTATCCAGAAACCTGACTTTCAGCAAAGAAATGGGAAGGAAGCAAAAGCCACCCTCAGCCATACTAGGTCATAGAAGCTTTAGATTCTCACCTGGAATCTATATATTTTAATTCTAAATCATTCTTACCTGTTAGATTATATTTTCCAATGTGATATTTTTTAAAATTCTTGTTCTGAGAATTGTACTTTTATTACAGAAACAAATAGAAATAAGTAGAATGGTTTAATAGTAGAATAATAATTATCAGTAATTTTGTCATTGTAAACATTTGGTATGTTTCCCTCTAAGCATTTTTGAAATGTTATTGATATCTAACAGTTTTGTATCCTACATTTTTAATCTGACACTATGACATAAGCTCTTCTTTATTTTATTAAAACCTCTTCGTGTGACAGTCATTGTAATGGCTACATAATGCCCTGTTCTTTGAAAGTACTACTTACTAACCATTCTCCTATCTTGGACATTTGTGGTTTTGTTTTTGTGAGTAATTCTGCAACAAATATGATGTGCATTTGTCTGCATTTCATATTACTCTAAAAAGTGGATTTTAGAAAACCGCAGTTTAGACTTAGAATGAGAAGGTGAGGAAAAGAGATGATGCTGGGAGGAGAGACCTGAAAACAGCAAGGAATAAAAGCAAAGAGCAAATTCATAGAAATGTACAGAAAACAGTTATCATATTCCTAGCATTGTGCTGCACTCTGTGTTAAGTTGGCATTCACAGACACTGTAGTATATAGAGTTGACATCATTAATCTTCATAATGATGACCTTGAGTCCCAAAGAAAAGTTTAATTATACTCTATATATAAAAATAGTAATTGTGTAAACCATTTTAGAAGGATTTTTATCCAAATGGTGTTTTTTTTAAGTTTGGATTATTACAGTGATTATTAAGTTTTGTGGTATAATTGAAAGAGGTCTTAGAACCAAAAGACCCAGATTTTATTGCCAACTCTGCTGCCAACCAGATATATGCCTTGATTAAGTCACTAAATCTCCCTAAACCCTATTTTGCCATAAAACAAAGGAATGAACAGGATCTCATAGATGTCTTCCATTTCTAAAACTATGATTCTGGTCTTTTGGGAATAGAAAACTCACGTGGCCATAGCTTCTGCAAGGTAGCTTGTAGTTTCTTCTTGAACTTCCTTCTTGCTTCATCAACTTTCTCCTATCCACACAGCCATGTAATTTATATCAGGCTCAAAGACCACTATTCAGTCTTTCTAGAATCTTGACAAGAAGATGCCAAAGTATACTTTTGTTGGTGGGATGGGAGCCAGGCACAAAACTAGATTTTGAAAGGAGAGGCTCTGAGCTATTAAGATAGCTTAGATATTTTTACTAGCATTTATTAATGCTACAGAGTAAGAAAATATGGTTTGCATTTGACCTATTGATATTTTTATTTCAAATCCAAGTTTATACACATTTCTATAGATTCAGCTTAGGCACTAAGGGAAGGAGTGGCATAGTTTGAGAAGTGATCAAAATAGCATTTCACACCATCTCAGAGAACATCGTTAACCTACATATTCATTATTTGTTATAGGAAGCAAAAACTGAAGGGTTAAAATAGCAGGAGAGGGAATCTTTCCACTCATTGTTTATTTTTGTGCTGGTATATTATTATTTATGTTTCTTTGAGTAATGTTAAATTGGTTTTTTTAAAATATGTTTTTATTGATGTGTTATTGTTGTTTTAGAGAGAGAGAGGAAAGGAAAGGGAGAAAGAGAGAAACACTGATGTGAGAGAGAAATGGATTGGCTGCCTCCCATATGCATCCTGACCAGGGATCAAGCCTTCAACTTAGGCATGTGCCCTGACTGGGAATCCATCTGATAACTTTTCAGTGCATGGAACGATGCTTAACCCACTTAGCCACACTGGCTGGGGCAAATTGTTTTTCATTTATTTTTACGTTTGGGCATGAATAAATAACCTACATATGCCCTTGTTAAGGATAAAGTAACATGGTTTGTGATGCCTTGTATTTGAGGGAATTGTGTGGAGAGTAGGCCCCTTTATTTGAGAGTGATATTCTCTGTTGCACACTCAAGCTCCCTCCGGCCTAAGAAACGGCACTTTGGGAAAAGCTGAGTATACCTGTGGTGGGTAGACTGGCCAGTGGCGGTATCTTGCCTAAGTTTCAGCTTAGATCTTTTTCTCCAAGTTAAACCCAAGACCAGTGAGGATTTTAACTCTGCTCTTACTAGAAATCCGCATAGCTTCCCAGTGAGCACAAGTTCCTACCACCTGCAACGAGCGCTTACAAGTAGAAAGCGAACCAGGCATTGCAGGTGAGGGAAAGAGAGAACTCAGCTGGCTGTTTATTGTGTTCATTTGGGCATCAGTTAAAGCTGGGGACCTACAAATCCATTTCCCGGTGTCAGGCAATCACACAGCGTTCCCACAGGAGGTAAGAAAGCAGTGACAGCATTCATTTTTCAGCCTCTGCTCTGTGATCCCCTGATGCAGGTCTATATTGGACATTCCTGAGAGCTGAGCCCAAGGAAAACTCCCTGCCAGGGAAGACACACCACATACTGTGCTGCACTTTCTGGGAAAATAGCTTTTTTAGAGGGTGGGGGAATGTGCTCTAAGCAATTTAGAAAGTAGCTGGAGGGTTGCCTCCTACTGAGCTTATTTTATTCTTCTTAAAATAGGTGGTACCTAAAACTTCATCTACGATTTAATTGAGCCATTATTGTCAGAGTAATCAGTGATCTCCAAAGGAAAGCTATTTCCTGCCATAGGGGGTTGGGAGGGTGGGGGGAGGAATTTGAACACACATCGAAAAAACAAACTCAAGAAAAGAGACTGAATTATTTAGAGTCTTTTCAGGTTTGCCAAGAACATAAAAAAAAAAAAGTAGTAAAAAGGCATTTGCAGGAAGCTCTTCACTCTAACAAATAGAGTGAATTTCTCAGTAAGTTTCTCAAACAGGTCCTAAGGGAAGAGGTGGCACTAAGGTTTCTTTACTTTAAGCCTTCAATCAGGACCCACTTTCTGATCTCAAAAGATATTCTTGCCAGAGGCTGGCTGATAGGATTTGGAAGCAAGAAAAAAACAGGGACCCAAAAGAAATTTAAAAAGGGAAATTGAATACTGATCATGCAACCTCTGACTCCAACTTCTGAATTTCTGTTAAAAAAAAAAATTGCTCTTTTATTTTTCCACTATAAGAGAACTATAGTATGTTTAAAACATTTTTAAAATATGGAAAAATAATCTCTATATTGTTACCGATGAGTAGAGGTCTTTGTCTCCACTTGTTGCTCATGAAAATGGAATTCTTGGGATATCCCAAGAAAAATAATTTTCTGAGACTTGCATGAGAGACTGGATGATATTTATTCACATGAAATTAAATCCCCGAGTTTCCAACATCTCACTTCCCTTTATGCAAGGATGTAGTCCCATTCTGTCTTTAACAGGGCTAAGATCAGAGCCAGTGTCCAGAGTTTCCTTTCCTTGTTGGAGCACAGTCAAATCCAGCATCAAGCTAGCTTAGTTTGTGTTCCCAGTTGCAGTCCATCAGTCCATGGTATGTGGGGTCTGCAGGGCCCCTTGGCTATGGGAAACATGGGCAGGAACAAAGCCAAAGGTTATGTTGTTGCTAGGGCACTGTAGGACCCGAATTTGGTTTACTGCACACTTGCGTTTGCATTCTATACCCTGTACGACAGTAACTTCTCACTCTGGGACCCCTCAAGGGATGTCAGAGAGCCAGTTTTGGCCCAATCCTTGCAGGCCAGGCCAAGGGACTCCACCTGCCAAAGGGACCCCACTTACTCCACAGACACCTTTTGAGCCATGCCTCTGACAGCCAGGGAGAGACCGCAGGAGATTGGCTCTAAGGCATGTGTGGCATGTCATGCCGGCCACCTTCTAATTAATGTACACGAATCTGTGCACCAGATCACTAGTTATTAATAAGTAGTTAATACAACAATATCACTATTACTTAAATATAACCACCATTTTTAGTGTATTTACTGCTAGTCATTTTTCTCTGCTGGATTTTTAATTATTTCCAACCAAATTTTTATCTTTTTTTCATCAACACTGAAATATAATTATATTTCTCCATGCTCTTAGAAACTATTCATAATAGTAATTCATAATGGCTGCATAATATACCACCATTCTTATATTAATATTTTCAATACAATCCCTCTCTTTTATCCATGTTTATTTTCAACACAGTTCTGTTAATATTTTCTCTTTTTTTTAATTCAATAAATCTTTATTGTTCAGATTATTACAATTGTTCCTCTTCCCTCCTCTCCCCCATAACTTCCTTCCACCTGGCTCCCACCCCATGCTATGCCCTTACCTCAAGCCTCCCATTGTCCTCATCCATAGGCGTACGATTTTTGTCCAATCTCTCCTCGCACCCTCCTCACCCCTGTCCCCCTGAGAATTGACAGTCCACTTCATTTCTATGCCCCTGATTCCATTATATTGACCAGTTTATTTTGTTCATCAGATTTTTTATTCACTTGATTTTCAGATTCACTTGTTGATAGATACGTATTTGTTGTTCGGGATTTTTACCTTCACCTTTTCCTTCTTCCTCCTCTTCTTAAAGAGTACCTTTCAGCATTTTATATAATACTGGTTTGTGCGCACTTGCGCTCACATGCCTCCAGACCTCTACCTTTCGAGTCTCCCCTGAGTTTCCATGCACTCCGGGGACCTGTACGAGTCTGGGTCCCCAGGGTCTCTCCTGAAACGGGTTCAGTCTAGTCGGAAGTGGAGTTCAGCGCAGTTGGGAAGTTCAGTTATCCTCCCGCTAGAGAAAGCCAGTGGCACAATCAGCAGTCAGTCCTCTCTGCACACACTGGCGTGCATGCCTCCAGACCTCTGCCTTTTGCAGCTCCCCTGAGTTTCCCTGCCTTTCCCTGAGTTTCCTTTCACTCCTCCCTTTTTGTGACAGCCCAGACTTCCCCTTATGAGTCTCGCCCAGAACTGGGGTTCAATGAAGTTGTAACTGGGGTTCAGGAGTTTCTGTCTTCCTCTCGCTAGAGAAAGCCAGCCAGGCCCTTTGCCACCCATCCTCTCCACGTGCATGTCTCTGTACCTCAGCTTTTTGTAGCTCCTCTGGGTCTCTGTGAGCCTCTCTCTTTCCTTCTAGTTGTAGAATTTCCATTCAGCCAGCTTTCCTGTGGTTCTGGATGATGATCATTTTGTCTTTTAGCTGTGGTTTTGAAATTGTTGTGTGAGGCAGCAGTTTAGGTGTTCCCTATGCCGCCATCTTGGTTTTCCTCCTCCTTTCGTATTCTAAGTGTTACTCTCCAAATAATATTAGTTAGTTTACATTAGCTTATCTCAATGTTATCAGCATTGCCTATTTCCTTATGAGATCTCCAAAATTTTTTTTAAAAGATAATTAGCGTTGAAGATTGTAAAAGTATTATGATGGGGAAAACACACTGATCCAAGTTTTGCAGTGGACAAAATAAAATTTAAAAATTGTTAAATATGGGAAAATGCTGGAAACCACAGGCTAACACTGAGATTTTGAACCAGGAAGTGCCACCGCTGGTGATTAGAACATTTGACTGGGGCTGTTTATCTTTCGAATCAAGTTGTCATTGTTAGCCACAAGGGAAATAATGTTACTACCTGCTCTAAAGTAGTGTTTGATTGCGATAGGCTGGAGAAAATGTGTGCACTTCAAAGAAAATAACTGTGCCAGGTGGTCACAATTTAGAAGGCATTGACCAGCCAAAGACAGGATGTCGATGCTATCTGTATTTCTTTCTTTCTTTCTTTCTTTCTTTCTTTCTTTCTTTCTTTCTTTCTTTCTTTTTTCTTTTTTTTTTTCTTCCTATTAGAATTTTGTAGCCAGGATTCTATAGACCTTGTTGGAATGCTCATAATAAATTGTAATGAGATCCAAGTTAGTGGTAAGACCATCAATCTGTTGGGGAAAATAGGACAGTTTTAAAGTAACCAAATTCCTAATGTACTTTACTGTCCATTTGTATTAGTGAGAGGTAAGCAAAATGCATCCTCTGGCTGGCTTCCAGACGGGGAAGATCTGTGATCAGAGGCAGCTGGACAGCTGTTTAATGTCATACCGTAAGAATGTTGAGCTTAGTTGTTGGGAGCTAGGAGACACTGAAGTTTTGTCTGATAAATTGCCTCCCGAAAGGCACTGTTTTCAAGTCACCTTCCAGTGCCCAGAGGTGTTCTCTTTGTGTTTATTTCTGTAGTCAATGTCCTTGTCTCAAGGCTGTGTGGCTTAAGCCATGCTGATGAATCTGGTTGGATGAAGAGTTTCTATAGTATGTGCCCTCTGGAGGTACCTGAATGTGCGAAGTTCTGCAGTCAATCCAAGGGAACTGTAAGCCGACTACACAGAAATCACTAGGACAAACACTGTTCATTCACACAAACATTTACTGTACCGGGTTCTGGCTGGGTGCTGAGAGTCTAAGAAATGAAAAAGGACGGCCGAGTTAGAAGCCTTCTCCTTTTGAATTCATTGCTAATCTTTTCTATAGTGTCTATAAATTTGTCTTCTAAGGCCTGCTTCAAAATCACACTCCTAACTGGCTTCTTTTTCACCTGAGCCTGGCTTTCCATTCCTCTGATCTCAGTCTTTCTCATTGAAGGAGATAACAAAATCACATTTTTTGTTATTTACATTCTACTTGCTTCCAGAAAGTTTGATTTAACACACATCCAATAATAATGTCACAATAAAAATAGAGAATCAGAGCCACAGAAAGAGAAGGAAGCAAATATGCTAACCTTGAAGGATAGACAAAATAAAACAAATTTTCACTAGAGACGACTTCTCTTCTAGTGCTAAAGTTTATGGGGACTTTTTCACAAGGTACCTTGTATATGGGGCATTAAACATGATCTCCACCTGAGTTCCCTGAAAGCAGAGCCTGAAATAAAAAGCTGAGTGCAGCTAGTTAATTCTGGAATACAAGCCCTAGGAGCTGACGTGAGGGGTCTTGGGAGTGAACCAGGAAAGAAGAGAAAAGAGAAACAAGGGAAAACTACTAGGAGGATACACAGTGGAGTTATTCTCCCCTGAGGGCACCTGCTAAGGAGCCTTCTAAGGAAGCCTATGAATGGGCCTCAGACCCATCCACTAGCAGGTGAAGAGGGAAGCATTTAGCTACTAGTGTCCTCCCCTCATTTGTGGAGGGTAGCTCCATTTACATTAGCTTCCCTGCACTTTGGTTAACATATGCCCGAATGCTAAGGGGGCTCTTCAGCACACACACCCCCACCCCACACATTGGCATCAGGGAAGCTCCATGGAAGGAGTCAACCCTGCATCTGGGCGGAATTGGTCCCTGTACCAGTAGCAAGAGAGTGTGAAATGGCGCATAGGAGACGTCCCATATAAAAATGCAGCCAGTGAAAGCTTAAAACTACCTTACAGGAAATACATGTGAGTTCATCGCATGGCCATTTCTTGTGTAATAATCTCCTATAATGCTGAGGATCCTTAGTTCATGTTTTTTAAAGCTCCTGTGTAAGCATATGGCTATGTCCAATGTAGAAAGTACTCAACTGCATTTACAGAAAATCTTACACATAGCAGAAGACAGAAGGCCATGGTACTTTGTTTGATGTAACCGTTCTCAGCTTCCCAGCTCAAACCAAAATAAATGGACTAATCCTCATTTTTGTGATGGATGAATTGAAGTGCCCCTGCCCTTCAACCTGAGTGGCACAGGGAGATCCAGTTTTCAAACTGGGTTGTACATTCATATAAGTAAAAAATAATTGCCTTCCATAGATAACTCACAATAGTGGTTATTCTGGAGAGGAGGAGCTGGGGAAGGAGACTTAATTTTTTTAACTTTATTTTTTTTACTGAATCCTCTTATTGCACTGTTTGAATTTTTAACTTTGCCCATGGACCTTCTGTTTTTAAAAAGTTACAAAAAATAAATAAAACTAAACAAAATCCTCCTAGTACATTAGCCCTTATCTTCTGTGCTGGAAATAGACTATAATAAGGCAGAAAGCCATTCTCCTTGTTTTCCATAAAGCTTTTCACTAAATCATGTATATCCCTGGAATAAGTCAAGGAAAAAACCAAGAGATAAGGCCAGCCGTCATGGAACTGCAGTGTCAGGGTGAGAGAAAGTGGGTGGCGAGACAAACTCAGCACTGTGCCAAAGAACACCTGGGTGCCAGGGCCCCTGCCATCGGGTTCTTAGTCCTCTTCATACCTTGAGCCAGAGCTGATCCCACAGTCCAGAGAGGGCTGGTTTTATTGGAAAAAGAAGAAAGAAGAAGAAGAAAAGTATTCATGGGCAGTGAGCTGTTAGGGATTCTGCAGTTCCTAATCTCACTTCCTGTTTGTTGCCTCTGCTTCACCTCGAGCTTGATATTCCATTGTCTGACAAGTTACTTGACTTGCTGTGTCACTTGGCCTTTTGGTCGCATTCTTTCTTTCCTGAATGACAGCAAACCTCTACTGATTTTCTTATAAGGAAGTATAGTATAATGGAAGGAGCCTGGGCTTTGAAGACAAGTTTTGTGATAATTCCTTATAATAACATACCTTATGGGGCTTCTTCTGAGAATTAAAGATAATGTATGGAAAATGATGGACATATGGTAGACCCCCTACATGATGGCTTCTTTGTTATTATCTTTGCTGATACTTACTTTGGAACGTATTTAGTTTGGTATATCAGGGTAATTTGTCAATCCTCTTCCCGGTGGAGAGGATTAACTGTTTTGTGCTTTGCATAAATTAACTTCCTAACCAGGACAAAACAAAAACCAGCAAAAGACTAAACCTGTCCTTGTCCTTCCTTGCCCTATCCTGGGTGGAAAAGCAATTCCTCAAGTTAAGTGTTGCACTATATTTTTAGAGTCTGTTTATTTGTTTTTTGCTTTTTTCATTGCTATATATTAGCTATCTCCTGCTGCATAAGTTAGTAGCTTAATTTTCAAAATTTAGTAGCTTAAAACAATAAATGTTTATTATCTCACACATCCTCTCAGTGTCCAGAATACTAGTTGGTTCTCCCGTGAGGTTGTGGTCAAGTCATCAGCCAGGGTAGCAGTCTCTGAAGACTTGGGAGTGCTGCTTCCAACCTCACCCCTGTGGCTTTTGGTCGGAGGCTTCCTTCCCCCATGGGCCTGTCCATAGGCTGTGTGTGCATGCCTTACCTCAGTGTAAGTGATCTAAGAGAAAGAGCAAGGGAGGACCTGAGCCAGAAGCTGTGGTCTTTTAAGACCTAGTATTGAAAGTGACATGCCATAATTTCTGCTATATACCCTTGGTCACACAGACTAACCCTAATTCAGAGTGGGAGGGCACTCCACGAGGGTGGGAATACCAGGAGATGCAGTCACTGTGGGCATCCTGGAGATAGGCCACCATAGTCTGTGTTGTAAAAAGATCTATTCCGACTCTGCCCACTCCTTCATCTTCCCTCTATTATCATCACCTTTTCCTCTCATTTTCTTTTCTTTCTTTTTTTAAAATATATTTTATTGATTTTTTTACAGAGAGGAAGGGAAAGGGATAGAGAGTTAGAAACATCGATGAGAGAGAGAGACATCTATCAGCTGCCTCTTGCACACCTCCCTTTGGGGATGTGCCCGGAACCAGAGTACATGCCCTTGACCGGAATCGAGCCTGGGACCCTTCAGTCCGCAGGCCGTCGCTCTATCCACTGAGCCAAACCGGTTTTGGCTCCTCTCATTTTCTAATCACTACCTACATCTGCTTCCCGTAAGTCCAAAACTGGAGTGTTCAACCCTGGAACCAGCACCAGATGACCTTCGATTGTTTAGACCCAGCATCCTTTCCCATATTTGTAACTTATGTTTCATTTGATCAGTGACAGTGCCTTCAATGTATCAGTTATCAAATATTTTGATGATCACTTCTGACTCCTCAACCCACTAGGATATTTCTTCCTAGAGTTCCTTAAAATGCACAGTATCTTGTCTGTTCCAGGTGCTATAACAAAACACCACAAACTTATACCACCCAGCTGAAAAACAACAGAAATTGATTTCTCTTCGTACTAAAGACTGAAAGTCCAAGATTAGGGTATTCTCATGATCAGGTGAAGGCTGTTTCCTGGGTCAAATACTTCATTCTTCTTGTGTCTTCACATGGTGGATAGGGCTATAGGACTCTCTCAGGCCTCTTCTGTAAGGGCACTAATCCCCTTGATGAGGATGCCATCCTCATGACCTATTCAAGTCCCAAAGGCCCTGCCTCCTACTACCATCATATTGGGCATTAGGATTTCAACATTAGAATTTGAGGAGGACACACATATTTAGACCATAGCATCCACATACCTCTACAGATGTGAAATTGAAGCTTAGTTTTTCACAGCAGTATTCTCAATGCTTCAAGTTTAAGGTATTATTCTCTAGATTGTAATAGCCTTTCTCTCTCTCTCTCTCTCTCTCTCTCTCTCTCTCTCTCTCTTCCCCCCCTCACTACCCATCCCTCATTTTTTCTCTTTATTCCTTTAACTAGCTATGTCCTAAAATTAACACATTTTAAATTTTTATTAAGTAATTTGATGACCTGTTTGTTTTTAATTTTTAAAATAGAAGAGTAATCCTAGCAGTTTGGCTCAGTGGATAGAGCATTGGCCCATGGACTGGAGGGCCCCAGGTTCAGTTCCAGTCAAGGGCATGTACCTTGGTTGCAGGCATGTGTAGAGGCAACCAGTCAGTGTGTTTCTCTTACATCAATGTTTCTCTCTGTGTCTCTCCAATTCCCTTCACTCTCTCTAAAAAAAAATCAATGGAAAAGTATCCTTCTCATCCAAAGATTGACAAAAAAATAAATAAAAAGATAAAGTAAAATAAAAAAAACAACAAATAAAATAAAATGGATGAGTAGAATAACTGGATAAATTGTTTTGACCCAGCAATTGTCTTGAGGAAAAAAATAGTTTTCTCACCTTTCTTTATTGCTTCTTAGGTCCCTTTTCTATAGTGTAGAGAAAAAGTGAAGAAGCAAAAAACAAGAAATTCACCGATTATCTTGTCTGTCTCTTCCACTTCTCACTATGCCATAATTGCCTTTACTGATGGTCCTCTACTTTCCTACCAAAGCCTTATCTCAGATTCATTGTTCCTAAAGCAAACAGCTGTAAGTCTCTCATTGTGTCAGCTTTAGTGGGAGAAGAATGTGGAAGACATAACAAGTAACTTTTCCCCCCATTTCCTAGCTGTTTCTCTGCACCTAGATTTTTTTTAAATGTTTTGAGAAAAACATTATTTTTGAGAAAACTCATATATTTTTAACCTACCACTCTTTTCAAATTGCTTTCCAAGCCACAGGAAATTCAGTCTGAGATTACCCATTAAAGAGCTAGGGAAAGTGAAGATGCCCTCACGGAATTAGAGGTGCATTTGATGTTTGCACTCACAATTCAGCTTGTGAAAAGTCTTGGCCCCCATAAATAGAAAAATTCAGCCAAATTTGCCTACTTATTTGCAGGCCCACATGTATTTTAAAAATCAGACCTGAAAGTGTTATGGGCCTGGAAGGTCTAAGGGTTCAGAGTACAATTAGGTGTGTTATTTTTCCCTTTTTGCTGTAATGTCAGTAATGCCAAGCCTCTTCCATTGACTGTGCTTCCCTGTAAACCTTTCACTGTAGGGGAAATTAGTATTCCAGAGCTACCAAAGAAAATGAACTTGTCTAAAAACAGTTGCCTGTTGACAAGATTTTAGCAGATATTTATTTATGTATTTATTTATTTATTTATTTATTTTGTAGCATGAAAGCTTTACAAAGTACAATGAGGTCAGATATGACATCTGTGGTCAAATCTACTTCTAATCTGCAAATCCCTGGCTAGCTGCAGTTGTGCTACTTTTTAAATGGATATTTTAAATTTATGACATTCTCAGCATTTTTATATCTCTGAGCATCTGAGGGTCTACAGTTGCATTCTGTGCTCTAGCATCAGCATACTGTCCCTGGTGCCTGCTGGGTCTTTCTTGCTAGAGTCTCAAATGAGTCTCTGTTTTGCCCTACTTTCATTTATCAGGAATTGTTTTCTAACAGCCCAAAATAATAAAATTGGTTTACTCTAATACTCTTTACAGGAGTGCTTCTCAACCAGGGGCAATTTCCCATCTACCTCCCTCCCCTCGACATTTGATAATGTCTGGAGGCATTTTGATAATCACAGCTGAGAAAGGGCAGGTGGTATCTAGCCAAAGATGCTGCTAAACATGCTGTAATACACAGGACAGCCCCTCACAACAAAGTATTATCTGGCCCCAAATGTTGATAGTGCCAAGGTTGAGAAACTGCTTTAGAGCAAAAGTTACCAGCCTTTGTAGCATATTAGAATCACCTTGGGGGCCTTATGTTTCTATTGCACCCAAGTAAATTAGAATCTCTGAGCAGTGGGGCTCAGGCCTCAGTATTTTGTGAGATTCCGTGCCCAGCCACGGTTGAGAACTGCTACTTTGGAGCAAACATTTTTAGAGGACATGACTAGTTTAGGCATAAACCCAGACAGTTTACTTACGGAAGTACGTGCAAAGACTAAAATGTGGGTTGATGTATTGGACAATATCCACATTAGAGTACTGTAATGAGTTTCCCATGAATTTTCAATAACTTTTTATATTCTCTAAAACCAGCACTTGAAACTTGAGAAAGTGCTATTCTCGTGGCCATATTGGAAATTTGTTTACCCTTGGTCCTTTTTGGTTAATAAAATATGTTCTTTCTCCTTCTACGTAGAGATAACAAGTATTTACGGGTAGCTCTGGTCATAAAGTTCTCTCAGATAACGTTCGGAATGTTTGGAACAGTGATGATTTGTTTTCCTCAAAGGTTTCTCATGCGTCTTTATTACTTGAGAAACAAGTCTCATCACTATGCAAAAAGAGCTAAAATGCTCTCTCACTAAGAATATTTTATTCAAATTTGCCCTTTCATCCCTTTCTTAACCATTGTATCTCACCCCAAATTAAATCTTAAATGCATTGATAGTCACCCTGGACTCTAAACAGATAAATATTCTCCAAGTATTATTAGTGTATAACTTTTTATTTTAGATGCCTTTATTGATGGCATAGGTTCTCAGGACTCCTCTCCTCTTGCTCCCCCTACCCCCCTCAAGAGAAAAAAAGAAAAGAAAACACAAACCAACCATAAATGCATCTCAAAGCTTTTGACAATCAGGGTAGACTGAACAATTCTTAGTGATGTATTGTATCGTAAAAACCATTCCATTTATGAAAACCAACACACACCTGCCTAGTAAACAAAACAGTAAAACTGTCCTCTTCACATTTGTCTCAAACCCTTAGTGGAGATCAGGTTGTTGCTCTCTGGAAAATGTCCAGCTTCTTTGAAGAAACAAGAGTGTGGTGTAACTCATGAAGAGCCATGTGATGGTTGTTGGGTCATTAACCTGCAAAGCTACCTGTTCTCCTTTAGCTGGATCCCAACCTGAGGCCAATATACAAGGGAAAATATGACCAGTGGTCTTACTTGATTATTTCTTACCTCTCTAAATTTTTCAAAAACATATGACCCAGGCCTTGGAAAGGGCTTATGCAAGGGAGGGACCTTCATGTTTCAACTTCATTAGCTTCAAGTTTTTCTGCCTCTGGCTAAGGGCTTATTCTTCCTCTTGACTTAGGAATTAGATGATTTTTATCCTAGTTATTTGGCAGTTACGATCATTTCTGACAGTAATGTAGAAATGAGGTACTCTGATTACATTTTAGACTAAGCCATAAAGCCCAAGAAAGGAATGTAAATGTCTGACTTCAAGACTCGGACAGAGGCGGGATATTTAGGGCAGTCCAGCACCTAACACCAATCACTCCAATCCAAAGTGAGGGGTGAGACAGGCAAGAGTCTAAAGGACGAACAAGGCCATCATAATTTAGGCAGTCGTCTATCTTAAGATTTTTTAGAAGAAAGCAGAGTTGTAGACATAGGTGGCCCATAGCAACCAGGAATCTGGGCAACAATATTTACCACTGAATCACTCAGGTATGAGCCCTTCCCAGAGGCCTGGTCAGCTGTGGGAAACAGAAGCTAGGAAAGGGAACTGATTAGTGGCCTTAAAAAGAAAAGTTTGCAAATCTTTTCAAATAATATTTAGAACTACAGACTTTGCTTGTACATTTATAAATTTACATATAAAACCTTTTATCATAAGTTTAAATAGTTATAAAGGATATAATTTCTGTCATATTATATGAGTTTTAAATATTCTAATCAAAATCTTAAACAACAAATTTAGATCATTAAATTTGGGGAAAATTGCTACCATTTAGCCTAGTTGTCAAAGTCATTCCTTACTATCAAACAAAAGGACCAAATTATATTTACTGTCTATCAGAAAATGCCTGAGTTGTTTTTTAATTCAAAGTAAAGATATTAGAACAATTCCCTATAAAAGTCATTTTATGTCTGATATACAATTCTAAGCTAGCTAGATGAAGAATGAATGGGTGGAAGGATAGAAGAAAAGAGGGAGGGGAAGAGATGAAGATGGAGGGATAATAGGGCAACCTCTAAGTGATACCTTACCCTAAGTATATCAGCTAGGTAAAAGAATGCATATTCCAGTCACCTTTGTTTGACCTTCAGTAAGTTTTTTTTTAATATATTTTATTGATTTTAGAGAGGGAGAGAGAGATAGAAAAACGATGAGAGAGAATCATTGATTGGCTGCCCCCTGCACGCCCCCTACTGGAGATCGAGCCTGTAACCCAGGCATGTGCCCTTGGCCGGAATCGAACCTGGGACACTTCAGTCCCCAGGCCAGTGCTCTATCCATTTAGCCAAACCAGCTAGGGCCAGTAAGTTTTTACACCATGGGCAATGTTCATAGTCAGATTCTTGATAAATGTGAGAGATTCTGTCCTTTTGTGAAATGGGAGGATGGCAATTATGAAGAAAAGGTGGGAAAAGAGAATCAGCAAAGGTTTTAGCCCTCACTAGCCTAAGTTACCAGAAAGGTCTGGGGAAGGGGATCTGAAAATGGATTTCATTAAAACTCTGTCCACATGGCTTCTGACAAGATTTTGATCCATAAGGGTCAAGTTAGAGAAGGCTACTCTAAAACAATAGACATTTACCTGGCTGAACATAAGAGTCAGAGACATCTACAGGAAGGCTATCTAGACAAATTCCTCAATATGGGGAGAGATTTATGCAAATCTGATAGTGATAACTAAGCTCTCATATCATAATCTATTGGATGCTATTTCAAAGTCTAGTTAGACTTGGAATAAGTGTTTCTAGTTTAACCCAAACTAGCTTTAAATCCTGGCCAACCAGTTACCAGCAATGTAATTTTGAGATAATTCTCCAGTTAACAGTTTCTTCATCTGCAAAATGGTGCTAATAAAGAATGGTACCTACAATATAGGATTACTGTTAAGATTAAATGACATAATACATGTAAAGCAGTGTGCAAGGATAACATGCATGGTATTGTTTACTTCATTATTGTTGTTATTTTTGGCTAAGGGAAGGAGTAGATTTTTTTTTTTAATGGGTTCCTAATATATGGGATGGACATGTATCTGAGGACAATGGAGAGGATGTGATGATGTCATGCCATGAATGCCTTCTGAGTTTCCATGTGGAACATCCCAGAATTCAAGACAAGTTTCTCAATATCACAAAGCATGGAGTAATAGTCAGGCTTTATATGGGAAAGAGGAACCTTATAAAGCCAAGATTGGCAAGAGAAGGTCCAGGTTTCACATACTCCTGCACTCCAAAGAGGTGTGTCCATGGACAGTGCCCTCTACCAGGCGCATCATGGTGCCAAGATTATGCGGAGAAACCACATCTTCACACCCCATGTTACCTTCCTTTTTCTATTACCACGTATGAAAGCATTCTTCTCACTGGTGGATACCTAAACTTCTCAAGCAATGTAGATTTAGGTGCCAGCTTTACAGGTATTAGTTCCCAGCCTCTAGACACCTTGGACCATGAAGTTGTAGCCCCTCTGGCTGGAGGAAGAAACACCAGATACTATGCGAAGCTTTCAAGATTATTTTTTCATGCATACGTCTAGCACATGGGAGGAATGGCTAAAAGGTAGGGCTTCACTGGGAGTATTGGCCAACTCATGGGCTCATTAACATGGGAGCCAAAAGATAGTCAGACTGTTTATTTGGTAATGCAGTGTTTTGAGAGATGGGGGTGGGGAGGGTTCCTCAGAGGGAATATCCAGAAAATGATCATTCCAAAGATCCAGGTAGAAGTTGCATGTCTATTTTACCTAGGAGTGTCTGGGGGAGTGGCGGGGGAGGCCTTCTGCTAAATGCTATTGGTCAAAGTAGTCAAAGACCTGCCCAGATTCAAGGGGAGGGAACAGAGACTCTGCCTCTTCATGGGAGGAGTGCCAAAACATTTGTGGCCCATTAAAAAAGATGGTTACATTGGGCTTCCAGCTTCACTTGTTTTTTTATTTGAATTCTTTTTTTTTTAATTTTTATTGACAGTATTAAAGATGCCCCCAACTTATTGACAGTATTATAGATGCCCCCCTCCTTTATCCCCTTCCTCTTAGCCCCCACCCCACCCCAGGCTTTCTCCACACCATTGTGTGTCCTTTGGTTATGCATATATACATATAAATTCTTTGGCTAATCTCTTCCTGTCCCTTCCTCCCACTAGATATGTCAGTCTGTTGCCTGCCTCCATGCTTCTGGACCTATTTTGTATTTTTTTTTAAAATGTATTTTATTGGTTTTTCACAGAGAAGAAGGGAGAGGGACAGAAAGTTAGAAACATTAATGAGAGAGAGACATCCATCAGCCACCTCCTGCACGCCCTCCACTGGGTGTGTGCCCGCAACCAGGATACATGTCCCCGACCGGAATGGAACCTGGGACCCCTCAGTCTGCAGGCCAACGCTCTATCCACTAAGCCAAACCGGTTTCGGCTGGACCTATTTTGGTCTGAATTCTTGAACCAGGGGATCTAATTGGCTCAGCTCATTGTTTGGATGGGTTCCTTTGTTCCGATCAGCTGTGGTGAAGGAGACAAGCTTGCATATTTAGTAGAACGTCCCTTTCCTGGCTCTGGAAGAGGTAGGTTCTCTAAGAAGACTTCATGATAGAGGAGGAAATAATGGGATCTCTAATGTAGACACTGCCAAGTGCAGCAACCATATTCCTGCCTTCCATAAGCAGTCTGATAAATAGAGGGGACCTGGAAAGGGGAGAAGAAATAGGGCAAATGCCATGAGCTGACTGAAGGTCATCGGAGGCACAGGCTCTGTGAAGAGCATGGCATTTGAGTTGTTTACATTTATAGGACATCCACAAGAAAGTAAGTTCTAGAAGCATTCAGGTTAAGCAGTTAGTGAATGATATGAGAAAATCAATCTTGTTCTTGAAATGAGAACAGATTTGACCTTGAGCAAAATCAAAGAATGATAGACTATTTCACAGCTGCTATAGGTTTCTAGCTTTTAGAAGCAGATGTTAAATATCAGATTTTCTTAGCTTTTAGTCTGTCAGTACCAGTCAATAATTAACAACACTGAATGAAACATCTTTCCTCTGAGATTCTCAAGCTGCTTAGCTGATCAGCTTGTGAACATCCTGGGGTAGTAAGCAAAGGAAAAATATGGTTTCAATTTTGGTATGTGTGCTACTAAAGCAGGCACTAAAAAGAAATAGAACGTTTTCTAATCTTCCTTTCTGCTTAGGAGAACGGATTCATGGGAAGGTTAGTAACTTTCTTGGGGTCTCAGAACAACTTAGCAGCACAGAATAGCCAGTCTTTACCTACCAAAGCTTTCCTGGGAGCCACCAGTTATGCTCTATTTACCTGCTGCGTCTGTTCAGATAGAATTTGTAGTGGTAGTGCAGTTAGTTGAACACATCTGTCTGTGCAGTTCTTTGTGCTTGAGAAGAGGGCAGGGGATGTCTGTGATTTTATAAACCAGTTCTGTGGATCTCTTGAGCAGCATATTTTAAGGAGAATCAAAATCTCCACTAGAAAAAAAAAATGTTTGCTATGGAAAGGAGAACTCATGATTCTTTTGTAGAAGAGATCTAACCAGAGCAGCTAAGAGAAAACCTAGGTATTGATTAGAGTGAGTGTTGATACTCATTTCTTATGTCAAGGAAAAGAAAGGAAAAAATACATTGAGACAAATGGGACAATTCCTTAAGAAAATCAGACATCTGTAGTAATAGGTAAGGAGTAAGTAAACAGATTAAGAAATATTGATAGGAAATGCAGGCCTTCAACACAAGGCACTAAAGTCCTTGTGTTGAAGGCCTGCATTTCCTATCAATATTTCTTAATCTGTTTACTTACTCCTTACTCATTACTACTTTTTTTCCCTTTAATTTTTATACCACCAGGTCCTATAAAGCCAATATGATGATTGCCCTGTAATAAGTTCTTCTGGAATAGGAAGTCAGAGAAAAACAATTTGAGTATTTCTTTCCTCTCTATTAATACTCGAAAACAGACATTCTCACCTTTACAGAACCAACACTTTTTAACACTCTAGTTATTATCCTAAAGTGAAATTTATAGGTAATAGACTATATCTATATGCATAATGTTTTAAAAATTCAGTGAAATGCCCCAATAATACAAAGGGAAAAATGATATATAATAAAATTATATGTATTTCAATATGTAAATATTCAGGCATGACTGTGTTAGAAGGCATAATGGCATTGTTAGATGCCTGCACTTTGATGCTTGTGGTACCTCCCTAAGTACATTAGCTACAGATGCAGACTGAAGGTTGGATTATTTTGACAATTGAAATACAATTGAGTGGTGCTGTTGTTGGTGAAGTAATTTTTCCAACATGGGACAATTCTTTGTAAAGTTCTAAATAAAACAGTGTAAGCTCCTCTTAATTTTCACAGTGATGACATTCCTGGAAAATTCAGGGTATAAATAGAGCCATGCCAAAAATATTTTTTGTCTACATGTGTAACAGAAGATCCTGGTCATGTGATTGTAAACAATATTTTCACCTCTATTATTTGAAATTTGCATGGGATGTGGGAAAGTCTTTGAGTCCATTTTGAATGTTATCTGGCAATATTATTCTGTGTTAATAAGTAAAAATGATATTCATTTAGATAATGAGCATCTAAAAACAACTTATTACGTTGTGTCCTGTAGTATATAGGTAATGCCTAGCAACAATATCCCAAGGCTTGTTAGCAACTATATAAATTATGGAGCAGAATTTCCTAATCTAGATTACTCTTGAGTTTGATAAATTTTCTGATTTTTTTATAGCAGGGTTGGGGAGGGAAAAAGGAAGTCACTTAAGAAAATATAGGAACTGAACTTCAACCTTTCATACGAAAGAGGCTCAGAGTAGAAATGGTCACATGGTTGTAAAACGTTGTCGCTCCCCTGCTGTGGGACTGCCAGTTGAAAAGCATTCTGGTAATGATTCTGAATCAGCAGCAGCAGTCTGCCTGGGTAATGTAGGAGCTTAGTCATATTATAGCACACAGGCCTCAGCCCTGGAGATTGATTTGGTAAATGGGGAGGGTCCCATATTCCCAGGGTATGTTTGTTGTGCAATTAAACATTAGAACTGCAATAGTCAGCCTCTAATTTTTAGAGGAGCAGGTGTCACAGTAAGAACATGAAATGGACATCTGAGATCACTGGTTCTCAAACGTTAGCAGCATCAGAATCACCTGGAGGGCAGGTCCCTGCTTGGGGTTTCTAATTCAGTAAGTCTGATGTGGGTCCTGAAAATCTGTATTTCTGTCAAGTTTCCAGGTGATATTGATGGTAGTCCCTGGTCCACCTTTGGGAAATAACTGTCCAGGATAATACCTGGTGGATGTGGGTTATGTAAAAAGACAATGTTGAATTTGGGGATCGCACAAACTGCCAGTCTCAAATGTACTGGCTAAGGGAGTTTCTGTTGTACTTATAATTTGATCATGTATGAGACACAATTCAGTTGGCCCATTCAAATTCAATTCATCAATTGAGAGAAAGCTGAGACTTAGAAGGATAGCAATGGAGAAATAGGAAAGATCACCAAGAGCATTGATGTGACATTAGAGACCAAGGCTAAGATCATTCACTGCCTCATATTTGCAATTACTGTGTATGGATGCAAAAAAGTTGGGCAGTGAAGAAGGCTGACAGGAAAAACATCAAGTCACTTGAAATATGGTGTTGGAGGAGAGTTTTACAGATACCCTGGACTGCTAGAGCAAATGAAGTCTGAAACATCATTGGGGGCAAAAATGTAAAACCGAAGAAGCTGGCCTATTCCAGGCAATCATGAGAAGACAGGGTTCTTGGACAAGTCAGTGACACCAGGAAAAATAGAAGGCAGCAAGCAGGATAAGAGGAAGACCAACAATGAGATGGGTTGACTCCATAAAAAAGCCATCTGCACGAGTAGGGCTGTTGAGGATAGGACCCTCTGGATGCCAATCATTCATAGAGTTTTCAGGAGTCCAAGACAACTCAGCAGAATGTAACACACAGAAGACCGTGTCAAGGAAGAGTCACAGATGATACCTGGGACTGGGTTTTGGTTTTTGTTGTGCTAGGTAAAAGTCTCTAGCTAATTTAAACAAAGAAGAGTTTATTGGAAGGCTATTGGGTAGATTTCAAATTTACTAGGGAAGCTGGGGAACCAGGCTTGAAAAATATGCAGAAATAGAGGCGGGCCCATATCCGAACAACAGCTAAAATGTCGCCAAAAATTAATCTGAACGCTGCTTCCCCAACTTATCTCACAAACACTGGGTGCTGGACACTGTTGCTGCCATTGTTTCTCCTGGAAACTGGCTGAGACTACTACTGCCGGAAAGAATTCTGCCCCACCCCTGCTGTTTTTCATGTTTTGCTCTGCATCAGTCTCAGGCCAGGTGACCTGATCGCCCAGGCCTTGCTCAGGTGCAGCATCCTGGCTGGCAAGGGAGGTTGTGAAAGTATGAGAGCTTTTCAGTTTCTCTGGCAGGAGATGGACTCTCCCTCCCACCAGTTATTAAAGTGATGAGGATATCCCCAAATAGGTTAAGTAGCCACGGGAGAGGACTTTAACTATTTGACCTTGCCTGTAAGGGAGACTAGAATACTGTTGGCAGAAATTTGGATCTTAACAATGGAAACCAGATTGAGAAATTAGTTGTTGTATTCTTTTCCACAAGGCTATTTAAGTATGTCCTAGGAAATCTGGGCTGTTCCAAGCAGTCATTCTGTCAGATGCCACAGGGGCCAGTTTAATGACTCACTTTGTTGTCATCCTAAGAACAACCTGGGTCAGGCTTGAACAAGACTGAATAACTCCAGGTTTTGGTAGCTGGTCTTGTTCTGGCTCTAAAATTCTCGTGATGGGATTTTAAAAGTCAGTTGGACAAGCAGGAAGCAAAGAAGCAAATATGTTTTGCAGTTTTGTTTTTCTAGTATTCAAAATTGCTTCTTCTATATTAAATAAGGACAGCCCGTTGCTAACAATCTAAAAATAAAATAAAATTGTGCCTGTCCGAAAGAACCAACCAGGACTGAGAACAGCTGAGAACCATGGGATCCTAGTCTCATACACAAGGGAACAGGTTTGGTGAAAAATTTCAGAAAAGTATATAGCAGAGCCTTTCTGAAAAATATAATAGAAGAAAAGTGATATATAAGTAAAAGGTCTGATTGTAAAATTACTTTGAATGTATAAATAGCTTTTGCATTCAAGACAAATAACATTACTGGAAAACTTTCTCTGTTGGAAGATGTTTATGGATTGCAGTTTTCACATTAAACAACAACGTGGTGAAAGTGCCCCAAATTATATTGAAATGACCAAAGACTTTATACTTCGGCACAATAAAATGGATTTCCTGTTAACAGGAAAAAACACATAAAATATTATTTAATCTGATGTGATTCTTATTGTTGTTCTGTGCCTCTCCCTTCCTTTCCTTTTTCTTTACAGAAAATCATAAAGTGACTTTGTCGTCACCTTCATTATAGTCACAAAATTTTCAAAAGGGACTTTTTTGAGGGAGATTTTTGACAGGTGTCTTTTAAGAGATGTCTGGGGAGACTTGGAGCTCTTCGATGAGACTTTAGGAAATTGAGCAAGACTGAATCTATTTATTGGCAGTACTAGCAAGACTGTTAAAAGTCTTTTCTTCGGTGTAAATTTTTGTGAAACAAGAATAAATATTAACCATTAAGTTTGCCACTATAACACAGGGATTCCCTGACAAGCCTAGTGGGTGGAGATTAATATGATCCTAATAAGCCCAGACCTGACAGAGTTGACTTGAAAGTTATTTTATAACTAGAGGCCTGGTGCACGAAATTCGTGCATGGGGTGGGGGGTGTCCTTCAGCCCAGCCTGCTCCCTCTCCAATCTGGAACCCCTTGAGGGATGTCCGATTGCCCGTTTAGGATCAGGCCTAAATGGGCAATTGGACATCCCTCTCACAATCCAGAACTGCTGGCTCCCAACTGCTCGCCTGCCTGCCTTCCTGATTGCCCCTAACCACTTCTGCCTGCCAGCCTGATCACCCCCTAACCACTCCCCTGCCAGCCTGATTGATACCTAACTGCTCCCCTGCCAGCCTGTTTGCCCCTAACTGCCCTCACCTGTGGCCCTGGTCACCCCTAACTGCCCTCCCCTGCAGGCCTGGTCCTTCCCAACTGCCCTCCCCTGCTGGCCATCTTGTGGTGGCTATCTTGTGTTCACATAGGGGCGGGATCTTTTCACCACATGGAGGCAGTCATCTTGTGTGTTGGAGTGATGGTCAATCTGCATATTACTCTTTTATTAGATAGGACAGAGGCCTGGTGCATGGTGAGGGCCAGCTGATTTGCCCTGAAGGGTGTCCTGGATCAGGGTGGGGGTTCCCTTGGGGCATGGAGCAGCCTGGGCGAAGGGCCTGTGGTGGTTTGCAGTCAGCCACGCCCACCGATGACCCAAGCGGAGGCCCTGGTATCTGGGATTTATTTATCTTTTATAATTGAAACTTTGTAGCCTGGAGTGAAGCCAAGTCTTCTGGTTGTACAGCCATTGAAACTTTGTTGCCTTAAGCAGAGGCCTGGGCCAGCCAGGGTATGCAGAAAGCTTAGCTTCCTCCATTGCCGGGGGGGGGGGGGGGCCACCCCACCCCCCCCCCCAAGCCTCTCTCCTGCTCTCTATCTGACCATAGCCATCTTGGTTGGGTTAATTTGCATACTCACTCCTGATTGGCTGGTAGGCGTGGCTTGTGTGTGGTGTAGGTGCAGTCAATTTGCATATTGCTCTTTTGTTTGAGACTATTGCATTTATTCATAGTGAGTTACAAGGTACTAGTACATGGCTTTTTACCAAAGACCTTATGCTGGTGAGAGAATGAGTTTCAGTTTTTCTGACTCGATTAAAATTAACATCTGCTTCTGAAAGCCCGGTTTTCTCAGTAAAGGTTATTCAGAGTATGATCCGATGGCTACCTCTTGGCAGTAGACCCAATATTGGTGCAAAATGAATAAAATGTAAAAATGCTAATTATAGATTAGTGGTTTTTTAGCACTGTCTATGTGCCTATATTTTATGCATTCTAGATACAGTAATTCATTTAATCCTCACAATCACCATATGAAGAAGGAATAACTAAGTCCATGTTTATAGATGAAGAGACTGTGGCATGGAAAGGTAGAGTGATTTGCATAAGACCATCTTATATAATAAAAATCTAATATGGTAAGTGTCTGGTCATCCAGTTGGCTGTTCAACCAATCAAAGTGTAATGTGCTAATGATATGCTAAGGCCACTCAATCACTTGCTATGATGTGCATTAACCACCAATGGGCAGACGCTCTGACTAGTAGGTTAGCTTGCTGCTAGGGTCTGGCTAATAGGGACTGAGCAAGACAGGCCAGACACACCCTGGAGCCCTCCTGTGGTCCCTCCCTGGCTGGCCAACCTCCCATGTCCTTCCCCATCCCTGATCAGACACCAGTGGGGTCCCTTGCCTGGCCTGTGCCCTCTCAAAATCTGGGATCTCTCGGGGGATGTCTGAAAGCCAATTTTGGCCCCATCCCGCGGGCCAGGCCAAGGGATCCCGTGGGTGCACAAATTCATGCACCAGGCCTCTAGTGTTATTTGTAAATGACCTTGCTGGGTTCCTACTGCAGACAGTCTGATTCCAGAGTTTATAGTCTAAGAAAGCTTTATGTCACATTGTGCCACACTTAGTAGCCATATATCACTGCCTTAATCTCGCTATGACTTTTCATATACACTTTGAATCCAGATTATTGTATCATAGCCCTGACTGGCCTGAGGGAGATAAAAACCTCTCAAACCTTAGCTATTGATCCCATGACACTGCTTCCCGGGGGACCACTTCACATGTGCTTAGAGTTTTTTTTCCATCCATCTCAACTTGCTACTGCAATTTCAGCTATAATACTCTTAGAATATTGCTGTTGTGCCAGGCATAATCTTCTTTTTTGGATGCAACCTCCTTATTTCCCCAATTCTGACTTCAGGAATGACACAGCTTCCTGTAATTCCTCAGAGTGCAATAAAGATCCCTTAGTGACTTTCAAAGTCCTGCTCACACGCCCAGTTTTCAGTGCTCATATCTCAGTCTGAAGCTTCTATAATTTGGGCCATTTTGCTTTATGCAGGACTTTGCCAAGAACAAAACTAAAATTCTTACCTTTTTGGCTCACTGAAAGTGTTTTTCCCAGAATCAAGAGAGTCTGGGCAGCCCAATTGTAATTGCAACCCATAAAATGGCAATTTTATATAATGCTTCAATTTCTTTTGTGTATTTATTTTCTAACTACTGATTTACAGATATTTTTCCTTTCTCAGACTCTCAGGTACTCCAGAGCAGGACCCGTTGTGTTTGCCTTATATCCACAGAATCCAGCATATGATAGATAGATAGATAGATAGATAGATAGATAGATAGATAGATAGATAGAAAATGCATGCTCTGTGAAGAGGTGATAGAATAAACAGGCCATGGAAAGGAACAGCTCTTTGGTTACAGCAGCAAGCCAATAGCGAAACATTCAATACACTTGTGCTTTAAGTAATTAGAGATTAGCAGCCAGAAATTGAATATGAGGTCAGAACTACACATACAGACACAAAGATTTCCGATAAAGAATTAGAAGTTAAAGCTATAATCCAAAAATAGGTCTTGAAGAGGAAAGCTGTGAAGCATCAAGAAGTTAAACAGTGAACCTTGAGAAAACACACAGCGTGTGGGAGAATGCAAGCTAGCAAGAGAGCTGGAGAGGTGGCATCCAGGAAGGTCAGAGCAGCTCAAAATCATGCCTATATCCGAAGCTGAGAAGGATGTGAACTGGCCGAAACCGGTTTGGATCAGTGGATAGACCATCAGCCCGTGGACTGAAAGGTCCCAGGTTCGATTCCGTTCAAGGGCATGTACCTTGGTTGCGGGCACATCCCCAGTAGGAGGCAGCTGATTGATGTCTATCTTTCTCTCATCTATGTTTCTGACTCTCTATCCCTCTCCCTTCCTCTGTAAAAAAATCAATAAAATATATTTTAAAAATAAATAAATAAATAAAATTTATAAAAAAGAAAGAAAGAAAGATGTGAACTCCAAGAAGTGACCAGTAGAAGCAACCACACGAAACACATGACCAGGAAGAGCATCAGGTAAATAAGGCCAGTTTAAAAAATGAGGAAGAGAAAGACAGTGAATTTGCCAACAACAAAAAAAGTTATCAGTGGCCTTTAAAAATACATTCGCAGTGCAGAAGATTTTTTTTCCACAGTTTTGTCTTGTTTATATTATATATTTTTTTAAGAAACTATTGTTTTGTTAGAAATATGTAGACTTTTGTCATTTTGGTAGGATATGCTGGAGAAATTTACCAATTAGAAATAATCACTTTAGGAATTTCTCCCCAGTTGCACTGTTTATATAGAGTACATTCTTTAATAGGTCATTGGATTCTTTTTTCTTCTGTCAACACTTTGCACAGCTCAAAAATATATCTGACTAAAACCTCTTTAATTCATCAATGACCAGCCTAAAGGCTTTGCTGGGTACTTTCAGGTAATGATAAGAACACCATGTCATTGAAGAATTAATTTTATTTCCTAAGTTTCAGGTGTATTTTAAACTCTTCTTGGGAATTTAATTTCAGGAACATGGCTTGAATCTACTCAAACTATTAAGATTTAAGACCTTCTATAAATAATTATAATTTCTGATTAAGTCTAATAACAGTAATTGCTTTTTCCTCTCAAGTGTTATTCTTCTAAGAATCACAGACCAAATTACTTGGCCACTTCTCACAAGCATTCTTCTAGGCTAGATTTTTAAGAAAACATCCCTGGAACTAAAAGCCTGTAGTTTTAAAGCAAACAAATTCAGCTTTTCTCAATGACAGGAAAATATATGAAAATCAGGCCCAGTCATAAAAAAATTATATCTTAAATATCTGCCCTCGAGCCTTCTTTTTTATTCCTTTCAAAACATCACCATCCATGCCCTCAAGCTACTTTTTTTTTTCCTTTCTCCCTCCTATTAGAATTTAGGATTGGAAAAGGATCTTTTTATAACTTAATGTGAATTTAATATGAACCCTCCCAAGGCATCTACATTTCAAGCTTTTTTCTAATTTATGTATTTATTCACCCAATAAATATTTATTGAGCTTTCTGTGTGACACTAGTTTCTGTGAGAACTATAAAGTGAATTAGATATAAAGCTACTTTTAAAGTAGCATGAAATGTATGTAGTCAACTATGATCTAAGGTTTTTTTCTTTGTTTTTTAAATGAAGAGTACAGATTTTCCAGAGTTTCTGGAAAAGAGAGGGCCTCTCAAGCCCAGAGTGGGAAACTGTTATGGGAAGCAGTGGTAGTTGGCAGGACAGTTTTCATGATTTAAAACAGGGTATTTAAAACCAGCCTTATCTGGGTTTACATTGTGGCTGTGATTTACTGAATAACCTTGAGCAAGTTACTTAGTAAGCTGTCTATGACTCTCATTTATGAAGTGAAAATAGTAGTATTTACCTTACGGATCTCTTCTGATTGTTAAGTGAGTTATGACATGTAAAGCACTTAAAACACAATGTTAAGTCCTCCATAAAGATTAGCTATTGTTCTTTAGACTGAGCCTAGAAAGGTAGGATAAATAAAATTTAGATATGTAAAAATGAGTCAGCATGAAATAAACTTTAGAAGGAACAAAGGTTAAAATGTAAAAAATTAAACCATAGCTCTTTAGAAGAAATCTCAGTATTTTTTTACATAAATTCTCAGGGTAAGAAAGCCTTCCTAGGTATGACCCCAGGTCCAGAAGCTATAAATTTATAATTAAAATAAAAATAGTATAAAAATACCATGAATAACACTAAAATTTTGCAGAATGAAATAATGATCAACAAAGATAAACTTAAGTATTAATTAGTTGCTTATATGATTATTAAAAAGTAAAATTTGAGTATAAAACTACTATAAGAAAGCATAAAAGGGGAAAGCTTTATGACATTCGATTTGGTAATAATTTTCTGAATATGAAACCCAAAGCACAGGCAGTAAAAGCAAAAATAGACAAATTGAACTATATCACACTTAAAAGTTTCTGCATATCAAAGAAAATCAATAGAATAAGAAGGCACCTACAAGATAGGAGAAAACAATTGTAAAACGTAGTTATAATGGCTGCCTCCATGTGGACACAAGATGGCCACCACAAGATGGCCACCAGGGATGGGTAGTTGATAGGGACCAGGCCTGCAAGGGAGGGGCAGTTGGGGGCAATCAAACCTGCAGGGGAGGGCAGTTAGGGATGACCAGATTGGCAGAGGAGAGAAGTTGGAGGTGACCAGGCCTGCAGAGAAGGGAATTGGGAATTGGCCGGCGGGGGAGGGGGGGGACACATGTGCAGGCCTGCAGGGGAGAGAAGTTGGGGGAACCAGTCCTTCAGGGGAGGGCAGTTAGGGAGGGAAGTTAGAGGCAAACAGGCTGGCAGGGGAGCAGTTAGATATCAATCAGGCTAGCAGTGGAGTGGTTAGGGGTAGTAAGGCTGGCAGGCAGAAGTGGTTAGGGGTAATCAGGAAGGCAGGCAGGCAAGCAGTTGGGAGCCAGAAGTCCTGGATTGTGAGAGAGATGTAGGCTGGGCTGAGGGACACACACCCTCCCCATGCATGAATTTCATGCACTGGGCCTCTAGTTGAATACATGAATTTGAGGCTCAGTGAAAAGATCCGGGCTGGAAATAAAAATTAACAGGTAATATTTAAAGCCATGGCCGGGATGAGACCAGGTAGAGAGTAAGCGTAATTGAGGGAGAGCTCTGTAGGGGTACCCCACTTCAAGGTGGGGAAATGAGGAAGAAGCTGCAGAGGCTTAGAAGAGCAGCCAGCGAGTGAGGTGGGAGACTGCATCTCAGAAAACAGCCCTTTGCAATTGGCTCTTTCATTAGTCAGTGCTAGTATATCATATGTCTATAGGCTTTTATCAGTTGCCAGTGTGATCCTGACTCCCGGTTATATGGTGGTGTTGCTCTTGGGTTATTCTTGACTAGTGAGACCAGTGTACTGGATAGCTCGCCACAGTGTTTTCCACATATGTGGTTTCTTTTCTTTTCTTCCTTTTTCATGATGAAACCCTTACCATTTTGTGATCTTACACATGGAAAGTTAAGTAAATATATTCAGAAGTTTAAAAAAAAAAAAACATGACCACCTATTACCTATACCATTTAGAGATGCAGTATTTGTTTTTCCACATAGGATGCAATTCCACTTTCTACATCCACTCAATGAAAATGTTTTGAAGTCCCAGTATGACTAGATTTGTGACCCAACCTCTCTTCTCATTCATCTTTACGCTCTGCAGTCAAGGCAGCCTTTCTGCAGCCTCTTAAAATGCATTGTAGGAACCTATTGATTGCACTGTTCTTCCACCTCCCTCCCTGCCTCTGGCCACAAATTAGTCTGAGTCAGAAAAGGTGGTGAGATAAAAAGGCTATATATAGACTGTCCTTTTCTATTCTTTCAATAAGCTTTTAAGAAAAAAAGAAAAACAACCCTAGGTGACAAAAGACAAGCTCAAAACCAGCTGTAAACTATTTGTCCTCCAGTTGAAGTCCTTTGTACTTTCAAAGCAAATATTTGGCTCGCTACACCCTATCCATTAAGCACAGGAAGCAATGCTGGTCAGAATGTATCTTTTCCTAAAAGTATATTGCAGGAGATATTCAAAATCACCCTGCTGCCCTAGCTGGTTTGGTTCAGTGAATAGAGCAAGCGATGGCCTGTGGACTGAAGGGTCCTGGGTTTGATTCTGGTCAGGGGCACATGCCCAGGTTGCGGGCTTGATCTCCAATGGGGGTTGTGCAGGAGGTAGCCAATCAATGGTTCTCTCTCATCATTGATGTTTCTATCTCTCTTTCTCTCTCCCTTTCTCTCTGAAAAAGAAATCACTCTGTTACTTAACTGTTTTTAAAAACAGTAATTTTTTTTATCATCAACCCTGAAATGTAAAATATCCATGTTGTTTTTACGTTTCTATTCTCTAATTTAGGGAAGAAGAAATTGAGTTATTGGCTCCTAAGGCCAATATTACTTTCTTTTTTCAAGTCAGGTTTTAGTAGTAAAAGGAAGTATTGTCAGCATTAATTCTTTAAATGTCTCTGACCTTGGCTTCATCTTTTGGTGTGGGACGTTTTGGGGATTATATTGTATTACTTCTAAGCAATGGACTCCACCATTCATGGAGCAAGATGAGTATGCCTGAGTTTCCCCGGTGCTGTGTGCCAGCAGCCCCACTTCCATATAAGAGGAGAAGGCAAAGAAGAGAGCTGCCACCTGAGGAAAGCTCACAGTTGTAAATTGTGGAGCAGTGGGTCTAGATGTGTGTGGAGAGCAGTTGGTAGGGAGAGAAGCAAAGGGAGGGAGCATAGGAGAGAAGATTGCTAATGAATTATCTAACTACATCCTTGCACACACAAACACACACACACACACTACATACCAAAAGCATCACAATATGTTTTTATTTGGACCTATTTTATTTTTAATTAATAATCATGCACTATATTGAGTTTTACTTCCCAGGTTTTGACAGCTTGACCCTAGAATCCCATTGCAGACCCTGTCTTATTTTTTAAAATAATGCTGATGATCCTTCCTTCACTTCAGTGCTTCCAGACTGGCTGGAAAGCTAAATGATTATTTACAGGGTACTCAGTGAAATTAGCAGTAGCCTGAAATACGGTGGTGCCGCTGATATGTGTAAGTTCTTCATAAAACCTCGCTGCCCAGAATGGAGATAATACAGTTGTAGTAAAAACTATTTGTCAAATGTGATCTGGAAACATAAGGGGACTTCCAGCAGATGTGTTCTCCTAATGCTGGTGCTGAGTCGATCAGAAGATGCAAACACCATCTCTAAAATGGTCATTATTTATATCCTTTGGCTGCATTCACTAATTAAGTCCTCCTAGCACCTGGGGCCCATTTCCAGGCAAAGGCTCTCTTGTAGCATGTCACCGAGCCAGGTCTGGGCCCTTTTGTTTTATGTCAGAGGAAATATTTTAGCTGAGTCTGTCCAACTGGATTCGGCAGTTCTCTTATAGGTTTGCTTTAGTTCTTCAGCAGGAATCAGTTTACTAAGCTAGCTGCTGTTTGGACTGGCTAATTAAAACCTGCTTCGTATATGTGCAGGCCACCTCCAAGCTAAAGACAGCCCTGCATAGAACTCGAGTTCCATGTGTATTCATCAGGACAGATGGGTATTGTGTTACGTACAGCCGGTCTGACTCCAGTGTTTGCTGTCTAATTGCATGTCATTGTGGAAATATATCCCCACTGGAGAAGTGCCCAGAATTCCCAGTATTTGGAGAATCCTGTGAAAAGGAGAGAAGTGAGTTGAGTATTCCTTCGTGGTTAGCCAGGCCACCAAGAGATGTAGCTATATGACATGGGACACGTGGCCTACAAAGAAACTTTGGAATTAGCTATTTAGACTCACTTATCAAGGTTTCTTGCAAAGTGGATAACCAGTGATGCAAGTTTTCTCAACAGTGCAGTTCCTTTAGCTGTGGGTATTCTCAGCTGCTAATAAAAGACAAACAAACAAAAAACACACACATAAATATTGTCTCAGATAGTTAACTGCATTTCACTATGGTTTCCATCCACTTCGGGGAGAGACCTGTCATATTCCCCTAAGGAGTGATCAGCTTTATGGATTAAACAGCTGTGCAAACAATTCTACTACAGTGTGATAGATGGTCTCTCAGATTTCTAAATGAGGTAAATGGCTGAATAGTGATGCCCTAACCAAGTTATAGAACCCTGAAGAAGAAGGGAAAAGGATGGGGAGAGATGTTAATTTGGGTTTCAAGTGCTTACAGATGCGGTTCTCAATTGGGCTTAGGAGACAGATGAACTGATTTTTACAGGAAACTATTATTTTGTCAGGACCCTGTCAGAGGAGTAAGGCATAGTACAAATCAGTTTTGATTGGAGGGAGAGATAAATAAAAGGTTAAGGGTGGAGGTCACAGTGATAGGACACCAGGTTAGGGGGCTAGCAAACTTGTCAAGAGCAGTTTTACTAATTCACTAATTCTCTGTTTTATTAAGAGTGGGCCCTCATTACAGTATGTTCAAGAGTTGGAAACTTTCAGAGAGGTTAACCAGTGAATGGGCTTTTAAGAGAATAGCACGTGCTCAGGGATGGGGCATGAGAGAAGATGCTATTTTCATCTCTTAGAACACGAAATTTGGAATGTTGTCTGAACCAAACACAAGTCACTTTTTCTTTCTTTTTGTTTGCCAGATCTGCTTGTCTTGCCAGATGTTGAAATAGCCAGTTTGAATCATTCCTATTGTTTTTTCTAGCTAGAAAAAAAAATAGATGTCTGGAATCGGTCATTATTTTTAAAGAACTGTGAGTAGAAGTGATGCATAGCTTCCATTTTTGGTATGTGACTCCTTAAAAAGAGGAAGTTGAGGGTATCTCTTCTGTTACCGTGAGGAACATGGTAAAATTCTCTCCCAAATGACGCTTATTTAAAGAACATTCTTGAATCAATGCCATAGTGAACATTACAGAGGAGAGGTAATATCACAGAACACAATACACAGCAGATTGTCAGAACTTTAAGGAGTCTGAGGGAGATTAGATACAGAGCAATGTTACTTTTCTTTTTAGCTCAATTATGGAATCTGAGCATCTTGACTCAGCTGATTATGCAGATTGGCTCTTCAGCAGCATTTTCCTTTCTTCACCAATTTCCCTGTTCTCCAAAGACCTTCAAGTTTCTGTCACATCGCTTAAGGAACTGCCTCCATTTAGGTGTTTTATTGAAGGTCCACTGGTTTCCATCTTCTTAAGTAAATGTCCACCTCAGAAGTAAGTACCCATTATGCCTGCTGGGTTACAATTTTACTAAACTCAGAATTGTTGTGGGTGGTTGAAAACATTGCAGTGCTCAAAGAGAGGGTCATTAGCTCATTTACATCCTCTTTTCTGTCCTGGGTACAAAAGATGCCAGCCTGTCTGTGTAAGAATTAGTGGGGCATATAGCCTGGCATTATTGAAGTCAGTTATCAGTCCCAAAAGAAACTGAGCAGATTATGAACCGAATTACATTTGCATGCAGACTGTGTGCACATGTGTTCTCTTCCTCGTAGATTACGGGCTGGCAGCCCCCTTCTCAGCAGCAGCTCGCCAGGGAAAGCTAGCTCTTTAGAGAAGAGTGTTCCACGGCAGATCACAAATTCGGGATTTGCATTTACATATAAAAGATCATGGCGAGACAATTTTTAAAAGTGCACTTTTCATTTTACACACCAATTGGCTCTAAACAAGAATTTCTCAAGTAGAAATCTTCAAATGTATTTTGTTTATTCAATAGTAATAACATCAACTGGTTTTTATATCTTCTCTGTTCTTTTAACATGAAAGGTAACATAGATATTTTTGTTAATGAAATTCCAACAGTATTGCTTTAAGGCTTTTCAAAAACTTTGATTTAAGATACCATATTAAGTAAAATGTCAAACTATAATTGATGGCAAAAAGCATTAATTAGTTTAGGATTAGATTTCATTAGCATTTTAATGAACTTGAATCATATCTCTTTGAAAAGGAATTTTGTAGAGATTTAGAATTGTGAATTTTTTTTCTGGTTAAATATTTACTGCACAATAATTACTATAAAACTGGTATAAAATTTAAATCTAAGAATGATTATTTCTTAAACTACAACTTAATAGAACAAAATGTTAAGAAAACAAAGGGTCTAATTATTATAAGAAGCTGATGACAAGATAATCAACGCAGAGCTGCATATTTTCCAATGTTTGTTCCCTGGGACCCAGGTATTCCAGGGAAAAAAATGTTTGGGATACGTTGCATAGATAGCCCCTGTTAGGATCTACCATTGAGCAGTATCTTAAAAGCTCTACATAGACTAGTAGTTTAACTTTGATAACTTAGTATTTCCCAAACTTACTAAAGCCTGAACCCTTTTACTGAATAACCCCTATTTACCTCCAGTTGAATTGGCACTCCATGGAACCACTAAAGTGGATGATAAGATTATTTGATGAATTTAGTCAATTGATTTTAATAACACCATATATGATGCCCAATTTTAGGTAACACTATATGTGATGCTCAAAACCTCATTCCAAATTTAGATCTTCTTGGTAATTATGGTTCTTGTTTTAACTACTGAGATACATTCTAGATACTTTTCAGTGAGTTCAATATCTGTTTTTCTTTGTTTAGTTTTGTTTTTAAAGGAATATTTTTTTTTAATGTTTTCATTGATTTCTAGAAAGAGAGGAGGGAGAGGGAGAAGAGGAGAGAGAGAGAGAGAGATCCTGCACATCCCCCTACTGGGCATGGAGCCCAAAACCTGGGCATGTGTCCTGACTAGGAATTGGACTGGGTGATTTCTAGGTGCATGGGACAATGCTCAACCAACTGAGCCACACCAGCCAGGGCCAGAAGCTAGTTTTTAAATAGTGCAATATAACAGAAGTTCATTCAGAAGTGAAATAGAATCAAACCAGCATTTAGCGGCAAAACTTTTATATATAGAATAAATTCACAAATAAATTTGAGTAGGTTTGTTTGTCTGCCACTGTAATATCATTGGTCATTCTGCTCATATTTGCTAAGTACATCTATTGTGTGATATATGTCCACAAGATGATAGATCATATAGCAAGTTGGCCTTAACCTCTAAAGTCTTAAGCCAAGCAAACTGTAAAATGTTGTGGTAAGCCTAAAAAAATAAGTCTTCTCATAACTCAGTTTTATATTCTAATATATTCTGGTACTTCAAAATATTTGAGCATGTACTTAAATCCTGAACTTTTAGGTAGTCAAATTTGTTCATTATTCATTTCTTAGTGGAACATTGGAAATACCTTTTTTCCCTTTAAAGTTTATAAGCAATTGAGAAATAAAACATAGAAGACACTTAAGTAGCAATTAAAATAACAGGTCTATTTTGATAATGTGGATTGAGGAACCTGATTTTAATATGAGCAGGCATTTCAGAGAAGAGGGAATAGAAATAAGACTTAAAAAGATGTTCAACCTCATTAGTAATCAAGTAAATGCAAATTAAAATCACCAGGAGACACCATTTTATCTACATCAGATTAGCAGAAATTAGAAAGCCAGCAATATGAAGTGTTGCTGAAGATGTGGAGCAACAGAGTTCTGCAGATGAGCATATGATATGGTAGAATCACTTTGGAAAACAATTTGGCATTATCTAGTAAAGTTGAAACTGCATGTATGCGTGACCCAGCAGCCCATCCCTAGGTATATATTGTAAAGAAATGTGTAGCTCAGCCGGTGTGGCTCAGTGGTTGAGCATTGACCTATGAACCAGGAGGTCATGGTTCGATTTCCAATCAGGACATGCCTGAGTTGTGGGCTCGATCCCCAGTAGGGAATGTGCAGGAGGCAGCCAATCAATGATTCTCTCTCATCCCGCTCCCTTCCTCTCTGAATTAAAAAATAAAAATACATTTTTTAAAAAAGAAAAAGTAAGGAATGTGAAACCTTGTACAAAACCATGTACAAAAATACTTGTAGGCATTTGCTTATAATTAGAAAAAAATAGAAAACAAAAATATTTATCACCAGGAAAATAGAATAACAAAGAGTAGAGTACTACTTGTTAGAGAAAATGAATGAATTACAGCTACATATGTCAACATGAATAAATCTCAAGAATATTGGATAAAAACAAATTGAAAAAAATACACAGAGAATGATTCTGTTTTTGTAAAGTTAAAACTTGACAAAACTAAATAATATATTGCTTAGCGAGCCATCCATTCATAATTAAACTTTAAAGAAAAGTAAGGGAACGATAACCACACACTTCAGGGTGGACGGGAGCAGGATGAGGTCAGAGAAGGGCATACTGAAGACTTCCCAGTCATCCTAGCCTTAGTTGTAACCCTCATGCTGCACTGGTTTCCATGACATTTAGATTTTCTCTATTATTGTGATGCTTAATGGATGTTTTTGTTAGAGCTGAGTATATATATTTTTTTCTTTTATTGGTATGGAGAGAAGAATTTTAGGCCCCACCACCTGTAGGTAACTGCCTGGAATCCCATCATTCTAATTTCTTATTTACCTGGAGTTCTTTTATAAATAAGTTTGTGGATTCCTGACCCCCAATCAGAGAAACCCTCTTTTAATGATTAATACTAAAAATCTGGAAGAAACACAAGGGAAAAATGTATGCCTTTCCTATTAAAGTGATGACTGAGTCAGCCCTCTTTTGGCACTCACCAAAACCTCCTGTGGTAGTCAGAACTCTAAGATGACTCCCAAGTTCCCAGCCCCCCAGTACACACATCCTGTGTAAATCCCTCCCCCTGGTATTCAGAGCCTGTGTAAATCCCTCTCCCTGAGTGCTTGGGACAGGGGGGATGGGGGGGGGAGCACGGAACTGAGAATGTGCTAGGCTAGTGGTTCCCGTGATTGGATTGTTATAGAAACAAGGTGATGGCCAGTCATCCATGGTGACATTACAGTATATAAGCTCCTACTCCTGCTGGCTTTGAAGCTGCCATGTGGCTAGAACTGAGGGCCACCTTCAGGAGCCGAGAGGGACTTCCCCGCCAACAGCCAGCAAGAAAGGAAGTCTGTCCTGCATCTTCAAGGAACTGGATTCTGCCAGCGACCTGGATGAGCTTGGAAGCAGATACCGGGTTCCATCTAAGAACCATAGCTCTGCTGACACCTTGATTACATCCTTGGGAGACTTGGAGTAAAGACCCAGTAAAGCTGAATCCAGACTCCTGGGACCCAAAGAAACTGTGCGATATAAAAGTGTGTTGTTTTAAGCTGCTGAATTAGCAGTAAGTTGTTACAGGGCAATAGGACATGAATACACACCTATTACTATGCCGAACCGATGAACAGCCGGGGTGGCCAACCCATGTTGGCCTCTTCTTTCTTTCCTTACTCCACATTTTCGTAGAATTGTCAGTTTCTAGGAACAAGCCAGAATTGATATCCTCTTTCATCATGAAAAGGAAAGAAGATTGCCACAGTTTAAAGCCTGTACTCCAGCCAGTCCTCTCTCCCCTTTTATCCAAGAAATGCCCTTCTCATGTGCCCTAGAAAGGCTGCCAAAACTATAATACAGGTTACTTGGTAAGAAAATCAAGCTAGCTTCCTTCCTTTTTTCCTTCCCTCCCTCCCTCTTCTTCCTTCCTTCCTCCTTCCTTCCCTCTCTTCTGTCTTATTCTTCCCCTTCTTTCTTTCTTTCTTTCCCTTTCTTCCTTTCACAAGCATTTCTTAAGCGGGAGCTGTGCTATGCCTCATGCTTCCAGAAATAAAGAAAATAACCTTTCCCTGTAAGGAGCTCACTATTTAATAGTGGAGACAAATTACCACATGGTAATTATTCTGCTCTTGAGCAAGCAGCTAAAAAGTGGGGAGAGAAGGTAGGAATTATTCTGGCATCTCTTCCTTTCACTGTACATACCCACTCTCTCCATTCTCTCACACACTCATTAGGACCCTATATAAATAACATTTTTGGTTTTAGTCGAGGTTGATTTCTGTTTAAGGCACTAAATTGCAGTTCAAAATGATGAGGTTCTTTTAAACTGACTTGTGCTAGTGGGGGAAGCTGATTTGGTTTTTAGGCCTGCATTTCCCTATAAGTTTCCAGCCAGGACATTGATGATGTCTTTCGGGTTTTATTTTTCTAAGTGTGGAATTTGTTTACCCTAATAGTCAATGGAATATGATTTCAGAAACATAGAAAGTGGGAGGAGTACCAAACAACTATTTGTTACTAAAGCCTGATGCTGTTTCCGTGGCTGATGTTTACGGGGTTTTATAATTAGAGCAGTTTATGCTGGCATCACATCTTGTATCTAAAAATGACCAAATTAAACAGGATGTTGATAATCTGCTCTTAGAACAGTTAGGTTATCTAGATAGCTGCAGCATACCTGGACAATTTGAACCGGAGGCAAATTAGATGAATATGACGAAAATAAGTTGTTGCCATCAGAAGGAATTTGTTTACAGTATTTATATTTTCAAATAAAAATAGGGTCCTATCATAATCTCTGGGTCACAGGTTGAGGAAAAGCAAGTACAAAATTATGCAAACTCAAACAGGTCTTCTTCTAAATCCAAAACCTATGTCCAATTGCTTATAGGTGACATTTCTTACAAAAACAAAAAACATAAACTATAAATCTAAACTAATAAAAGAGAAAGTTGAAAATTGACCATACCTTAGTGATGCCCACCAGCCAATCAGGAGTGAGTATGCAAATTAACCCAACAAAGATGGCAGGTTAATTTGCATACACAGGCGCCAGGCGGCTGGAGACGGGATGAGAAGGTGTTCCGCACTGCCCCAGCCACTCCGGGCCTCTGGGCAGCGTGGGAAGTCGGAAAAGACAACTCTGGGCTGGAGCAAAAATGACAGCTCGGGTGGGAAGGAGGTGCCAGAAGCCAGGGGGAGGAAGACCCATTATTGCACGAATCTTCGTGCATTAGGCCTCTGGTACATATATGACAACTATAGAAGAGATCTTAATCTCGGCCATTGGCTAAGGACTAGTTTTCATTGCTGTCCTATTATCAATGTTCTGAAACAAATTGCTTGATGCCTCTGCGGGGTGAACATTCAGAAGATGAAGAGGCACCCAAAGACATTCTGCTATTGCACAACTGGCCTTCCTGACTGTGCTCTATAAGATTTCACATGAAAGTGCACTATGGCAAGCCTTTCATTTCATTTCACCATGATCATTTTACTATCCAAGTTTTAATTATAGACACTGTTTCTGAGGTAGCAATTCTCTGCATTCTCTTCCATTTGACTTAAATTGAATAAGTGTGGCCATGCTCTACTATACACTTAGAGGCTAGAATAGAGAGAGGGAAAGGGGCAGTATCTATACAAGAGGTACATCCAGGTTAAGAGGGACCATCCAATCAGTGTAAGCAGCCACAGGAAGGATGAAGTAATGGGAGGAAATTCACCACAGACTCCCAGCTGGTGTGCTTAGCTTCTAGTTTATAATTATGACTTCTAGATTTATTTTTCTAAAGGAACAAGTGTGGATGTCTGACTTAAGTTTCTAAGCAAGAATTATTCAGAATATCAGGGGGTGCCAGAGTAATTTGAGGTATCCGTACTCATTTTTTTTAAATATAATTTATTGACAGAGAGGAAGGGAGAGTGATAGAAAGTCAGATAAAGGACCAAATAGAAATTAAACATACACTGTCTGAAATAAAAAATATTACACAGAGACCTAACACCAGACTAGCAGAAGGCAAGAATCAAGTCAAAAATGTGAAATATAAAGAATCAGAAAACACTCAACTGGAAAAGCAAGAAGAGAAAAGAATCTAAAAATGTGAAGATAATGTAAGGAGCCTCTGGGACAGCTTCAAGCATACCAACATCAGAATTGTGGGGGTGCCAGAAGAGAGAGAGCAAGATACTGAAAACCTATTTCAAGAAATAATGACTGAAAACTTCCCACATCTGGTAAAAGAAATAGACTTACAAGTCCAGGAAGCACACAGAACCCCATATAAAAGGAATCCAAAGAGGACTATACCAAGACACATCATAATTAAAATACCAAGAGCAAAAGACAAAGAGAGAATATTAAAAGCAGCAAGAGAAAAACAGTTAATTACCTACAAGGGAGCACCCATACGACTGTCAGCTGATTTCTCAACAGAAACGATGCAGGCCAGATGGGAGTGGAAAAAAATATTCAATGTGATGAATAGCAAGAACCTACAACCAGGAATACTCTATCCAGCAAAGCTATCATTCAGAATTGAAGGGCAGATAAAGAGCTTCACAGATAAGAAAATGCTAAAGGAGTTCATCAACTCCAAACCAGTATTATATGAAATGCTGAAAGGTACTCTTTTAGAAGAGGAAGAAGAAAAAGGTAAAAGCCAAAAAATTATGAACAACAAATACATATCTATCAACAAGTGAATCTAAAAATTAAGTGAATTAAAAATTTGATCAACAGAATAAACTGGTGAATATAATAGAATCAGGAGCACAGAAAGGGAGTGGACTGATAATTCTCAGGGGGAAAGGGGGGAGGTGGGTACAGGGAGAGACTGGACAAAAATCATACACCTATGGACTCATCAATTGGGGGGAAAGGTAAGGGTAGAGGGAGGGGTGGGAGCGGGGTGGAAGGGAAAAAAGAGACAAATGTAATAATCTGAATAATAAAGATTTAATTTAAAAAAAACACACAGAAACATCGATGAGAGAGGGACATCGATCAGCCGCCTCCTGCACGCCCCACACTGGAGATGTGCCCACAAGCAAGGTACATGCCCCCGACCGGAATCGAACCTGGGACCTTTCAGTCCGCAGGCCGACGCTCTATCCACTGAACCAAACTGGTCTCGGCCATACTCATTTTTATATACAGTTGACCTTTCAACAACATGGGGTTAGAGGGCACCAACTCCTTGTGCCATCAAAAATTCACATATAACTTGGCTGGTGTTGCTTAGTGAGCATCAACCTATGAACCGGGAAGTCACGGTTCAAATCTCTGTCAGGGCACATACCCGGGTGTGGGCTCAATCCCCAGCTGGCATACAGGAGGCAGCCAGTCAGTGATTCATCATTGGCATTTCTTTCATTCTCTCCCTCTCCCTTCCTCTCTGAAATCAATTTTAAAAAAATTTTTTTTTAAAGAAAGGGAATGGGATCTTAGATAAGACTTCTAAGTAAGAGAACAAAAGGAGAAAGAAACCTTAGGCAAGTATGCTTGAACCTGAAGATTGTTTCCCACCCTCTCTCCTGAAATGGGGACCCAAAATTATTTCTTCATTTCATTATCTTTATAAGCTTCCACCATAGACTAGCAACCACTATGGTCCCTTCCCCCCGGAAATTCAGGAAGGTTAGAAGATTGTATTTCTGAGAAGTATCAAGGGATGCTCAGATGTCTTTTATCTGAAGAGCGGACAAGAGAGGTCAGGTGCAGTTAAGGCAGAAAGCACAGGAAGATATATCACAGGTGAAAGCTAATGGTAGAGGTTACGGAGTTCTTGTAATGACCTGGAAAGAAAACCACAAGGAGCAAGCAACCATTGAGCAATGAGTGTGTGCCAGATAATTTCTTAGGCCTTGCTAGAGATTGCTGAAACCACTAACGCTTAAGTCATTCACCTGAGGGCATTTAGCTACACTGTGAGGCTCGGTTGTCTAATCTAAAGTTCGTGTTCTTTCCCTCACCCTCTCTGGCAGAACACCTCTCCCTTGCCTTGGATGGCAGCCATGTGTTCCGCATCCTGAAGCAGCAACAGCAGCAATCTGTGCTGAGGGTTCAGCTGGGTTAGCTCACCTGCTGATGGTGCTGTTGAATCCCAAACAGCTTTTCGGTAGGAGCCATGGAGTGTGAAATAGGGCCACAGGAGTCCATCAGTAGTATCTTCCTCTGCCTGGGGAAAAAGTAGGAAAAGAGAAAGTCTAACAGAGCTGACTTTTTTGTGTTTTTGTTTTTGTTTTTCTCCCTCTCACTTGCCATTTCCTCCAGCCCACTTTACTCTAGGGCTTGAACCCAAAAGGCCAAACTTTAAAGTACGTCCTTGTAATCGTATCAGTAGATTTAACCCAATGGTTAAAGTGGAGCCAGTTGCTTTCCCTATAAGTGGCGGCCGTGAAATTGTCTTCATTTTATCCTGTTAGGGTTGAGTATTCCAGTATTTGAAAGAGAGATGCCGCCCTCACCGGCATTCATTGCAGAACCCTGACCTTGTGTAGTTGACCTGGTTGCTATCATTCAGTGTTCACCTAACACCTAGGATCCTCAAACCTAGGTCATAGAAACCCTAATGAAGGGTAGAGGAGGACTCCCTGAAACTTACCACACTTACCCCAAACTCTTTGTAGTTATTTCTAGTGTTGGCTCTCTTCCTGGATTAGGGGCTTGTATCTAAATTATCTTGATTTAAAGGGAAAGTAAAAAAAAAAAAAAAAAAAAGGAAAAGAAAAGAGTTCTTTCTGAGTCTTTTGGGATTTGTCTTCAGCTCAAAATAATCCACATGTCAAAGTGGCAAGCCTTTGGATCTTTAAAAGTTAACTTCCAGAAAGGTGGTCCTGGTTCTTAGGCAATGTATACTCCATTTGGAAACTGGGTATAAATTTACCAGATTTGAGTCTAAAAAGGGTTATTCCATTTGTGTTCCCTCTTTAAGGCCACAGAAATTTTCTGAAGTTGATGAGCATACTCTAAAAATTATTAGCTGGCCAGTTGCTTGGTGCTTAGTGAAATATATTCTTTTATCTCTGGATAACTGTTTACATTCATATTTTTATTAAGATATTTCTTTCAAAGAGTGCCAAGTCAGTATTTGTAAATCAAAAAATTTAAAGTACAATACATCTACACTAATAAAAGAGAAAAGGGCAAATTGACCATCACTTCACAACGTCCACCAGCCAATCAGGAGTATGCAAATTAACCCGACAAAGATGGTGGCGGCCCTACCTCCCAGCCGCTCAGGCCTCTGGATGGCGAGGGCAAGGGGCAGAGGAAGCTACAGGAGCGGTGCTGTGGCCCGAGCGAAGACTGAAGGTTTCGGCCAGAGCAAAGATGAAGGTGGCAGCCAGAGCGAAGGCCTGGGTCCTGGGTGCCGGAGGAAAACCGGTGCTGGCAGCCAGGGGAAGGAAGGCCTATTGTACGAATCTTTGTGCAATGGTCCTCTAGTAGCTTTATAAAGTATGTCCTTAAGGATTTAATTCTTAAGTACTGCTAAGACATATCTCCTTTCCTTTTTTGAAACTCCTCAGCTGGTTGTCATTCAGCCATCCAATAGGATGCTGCTATAATGTGTGTTCTTCATTTAAGATCCTTGAGGCTGGGAATTTCCCATTGCACATTAGTTTCAATTTCAATTTGCAAGCTAGCAAGAGCAACATGTTCCCTCTCTATAAGGTTAAGCATGTGCACTGAAATAGAAGAGAAAAATCAAGTACCATAATTTACTATCGACAGCGCTGAAATTGGACACTAGAGTGTGGTCAAAGCCTTTTATTAATTAAGTAACCACAGAAAATTCTATATGGATGATTGGTGGACATTTTAAAGTCAGAATGGGAATTTGCTTCTTTTTCATGTTTTCTTAATAAACTCAATTTTCTTAAATAGCCTGTGGGTTTATATTCATATTTGCAACTCAGGAATGTTTTTAAGAGCTTTTGATGTCAGTAATTTCCATATCGAGATTTGACATACACTTTGCATTCATGTTAAATCAGGTGTCCTAGTTATCATCATTTTAAATGAATCTTTGTACATATACATACACACCACTCAAATACAAGCCAGAAATTCCTCCCTACCAGCTTTGTTGGGCTAACTCCTATTCATGTTGAATAGAATCTCCTCCGTCTCATACCACTGTCAGGCTCCTCTCTCACCCAGATTCTCTCAGAATGCCTGGCATAGCAGAAAGTGCTTGTTAAAATTGTGCTAAATGGGAATCCAAGATGGCGGCATAGGTAAACACCTATACTGCTGCCTCGCACAACAATTTCAAAACTACAACTAAAAGACAGAACGGACATCATCCAGAACCACAGGAAAGCTGGCTGAGTGGAAGTTCTACAACTAGAGGGAAAGAGAGGGGCTCACGGAGACCCAGAGGAGCTGCAAAAAGCTGAGGTACGGAGACGAGCGCGCTGAGAGAGCGGTGCCGGAGTACCTGGCTGGCTTTCTCTGGCGGGAGGGAAACGGAGACTCCCAACGGCATTGAACCCCTTCTCTTACGACACTAAACCCCAGATCCAGCCGAAACTCATACGGGGGGAGTTTGGACTGTGAAAAGGGAGAAGTGCACGGAAATTTAGGGGAGTTGCAAAGGATCAGAGGTCTGGTCGCGCACGGCACCACGCGGAGGACAGATTGCTGATTGTGCCGCTGGCTTTCGCGAGTGGGCGGGAGACAGACCCTTCGATCTGTGCCACTTCTGAGTCCACTGGGCCCCTGTTTTGGGCGAAACCCTGGGGACCTAGACTCGTGTGGTCCTGGTTCGCAGGGGAGCCGGAAAGGCAGCGGTTGGAGGCGCTGCGGGTGCGCGCACACAAGGACCGCTCCAGCCATTACCCAGTCACGTGAGACTCAGGGGCCGTGGAGGGCGGGGCCGACTGGAAGGCAAGGCGGTCCCTTAAGCCCTGAGACTCCACCCCTCCCAAGCTCAGCAGAGGCTTCTTTGGCTGAATCCAGCACAGAATTTTCCCCAGCATAGTGAAAATGCCGAGACAAGGGAAGGGATTACAAGCAAAAGAAATGAAGGAAAAAAAAACGACTGGATATAGAGTTCAAAACCACGCTTATAAGGTTTTGCAAGAATATGCTAGAAAAGATGGATAAATTTAGTGAGACCCAAGAGAAGATAATAAATACACTGACTGAAATGAATACTATTACGCAGAGTACTAACAGCAGACTAGAGAAAGGCAAGGATGAAGTCAAAAATTTGAAATATAAAGAAGCAGAAAACATTCAACTGGAAAAGCAAGAAGAGAAAAGAATCCAAAAATGTGAACATAATGTAAGGAGCCTCTGGGACAGCTTCAAGCGTACCAACATCAGAATTTTGGGGGTGCCAGAAGAAGAGAGAGAGCAAGATATTGAAAACCTGTTTATAGAAATAATGACTGAAAACTTCCCACATCTGGTAAAAGAAATAGACTTACAAGTCGAGGAAGCACACAGAACCCCAAAGAAAAGGAACCCAAAGAGGACTACACCAAGACACATCATAATTAAAATGCCAAGAGCAAAAGACAAAGAGAGAATATTAAAAGCAGCAAGAGAAAAACAGTTTATTACCTACAAGGGAGCACCCATACGACTGTCAGCTGATTTCTCAACAGAAACGATGCAGGCCAGACGGGAGTGGCAAGAAATATTCAACGTGATGAACAACAAGAACCTACAACCAAGAATAATCTATCCAGCAAAGCTATCATTCAGAATTGAAGGGCAGATAAAGACCTTCACAGAGAAGAAAAAGCTAAAGGAGTTCATCAACTCCAAACCAGTATTATATGAAATGCTGAAAGGTACCCTTTTAGAAGAGGAAGAAGAAAAAGGTAAAAGACAAAAAATTATGAACAACAAATACACATCTGTCAACAAGTGAATCTAAAAATTAAGTGAATTAAAAATCTGATCAACAGAATAAACTGGTGAATATAATAGAATCAGGAGCACAGAAAGGGAGTAGACTGATAATTCTCAGGAGGACAAAAATCATAAAGCATCAAACAGACTGTGAAATTATAGCAGAAAGATTAAAGTTAGGTGAGGTAAATAAGTGATCAATCAAAGGACTTGTATGCATGCTTATAAACATAACCAATGATCACAGACACTGGGGGGTCGGGGTACGCCTGGGAGGGAGGGGGGGCAATGGGGAGATATGTATAAAAAATTAATAAAAATTAATTAAAAAAAAAAAACAAAAAAAAAATTGTGCTAAATGAATGAATAACTTGAGCCTCCAGGCTAGCTAGCAAATGAGTTCAGAGGCTATGTAAGCATCATTTATAGATTCAGACAGAATCTTGTTGCAGCCAGAATGGCAGACGCCCAGCAAGCCAGGGAAGATGCCACCCAGGGGCTGATAGCTCCTTTAAGGCTGGGATGAGGCCAGACCCACAGGGGATGCCAGGTGGTGAGGTGTGCTGTCATCTGCACCCAGCAGTTCTGCCTGGCCTGTGGGCCAGGACCAGCCCTGTGTGCAAAGGTCCCCCAAACTTCTTGCTTTTGTAGCAACTCCAAGTAGAATAGGTAGAAAGAAACATGCCCCTGGTGCTGCCCTAAACAAAATTTAATCACATGCATCATGCTTAATGTTTAAAAACCTCATTTTCTAGTCAAGTCAGAGGTGGATTTTACTAGCAAATAGCCTAGCAAATAGCCTGGTGATAAAGAGGCTACCTTCAGAAGCCTGTTAGACAGTGGGTGAGTCTACAGGGAGGGGCTGTTAGAAGCTTTACTTCTTAGCTCTTAACCAGAAGGACAGCTTTTCCAGGGATCCAGATAAATGAAGGTTGTGCCCCTTGCAGTGTCATTTTTTCAGTTCAAAAGGTGTCTCCAGCAGTTCACATGTTAAACAGCCGGGGTCAAGAGGAGATTTAGACCTACTTAAAACACAGTGTCCCCTGTTTACTTATAGAATCTCCTCATTTTTAATTGGCCTGGCCAGCTCCTTTACCAGTTGTGTTCATGCAGTTTATGCCTTAAGTGCCAATTAAACTCTTGGACCTATTACTGCTCTCCTTTCACACTTGGAAAATATGAAGCTTTAAGTTTTAGTCAACGGAAGCTCAAGCTAGCAGCCTGGAATATGCCCAGTCCTGGAGAGGTAACCAGAGGACTAGACTGAGCAGCTGACAACTATCCTGAATTTTGGTTCTGTTGCAAACCAGCAACTTTAATAACCAATATTCTTTTTGTTTTCAATATTTTATGTGTGTGTGTGTGTGTGTGTGTGTGTGTTTATTAAAGTAAATGAAATTGCAGTAATATTTTATAGACAGTTTTCCCCAAGTAAAAATATTAATGTAATATACTTGTGAAGAAATTTTATGTATAGTTTTATTTAATTTCTCACTTACCAGCACTTTCCTATGACAATATGTATTCTTCAGAAGCACAATATTTGATGCTCATAAAATGCTTTATTATCTGGATATTTTATTTTATATATATACACACTCATCACACTCATTTTCATTATTTCTATTGTCTTACTGTTTTAAATAATTCTGTGAGGTCAGTCCTTGTACATGAACTTCTGTTGTCATCTCAGAATTTCCTTAGGATAAAATTTAAGAATTGGCATTATTGAGTCAAAGACTACAGGCAAGTGTTTGGGCTTTCTTTGTTTCAAAAGTAAAATATATATTTTAAATCCCTTTTAAGAAGCTGCTTTTGCACTCATTTTTACTCTACAGAATCTTTTTTTACCTCTTCCTTTGTGCCAGGAACCAGAGTAGGCTATGTGAATTTCTTAATATATTGTGTCTTCAAGGGGAAGTTAAGGTCTCATTGCCTCCCAGCCATCCTCCCTTCAGTTCTCTACACCTCCTGTCATCTCCCCAGACTAAAGCCCTCTGCGTATCATCCCCATCCACACAGCCAGGCTCTCAACGCACTGTCATAGCATTTACCACGCTGGATTCTAAGTGCCTGGTTTCATGTTGCCAGTAGGCAGTAAATGCTTTGGAGTTAAGGACTATATTTTGCTCATCTGGATTGTTTCAGTACCCAGCCTAGTAATTTGCATGCAGTAGGCATTGAGTGAGGGAACAAAGAACATAAAATGATTTTGTCCACACAGATGCACATGCACGTATGCACACACACAATCTTATAATTAGAGGTTTGAGAGAATAACATGGTTGTATTTTCTCCATTGTTGAGGTGCTAACGGGAATCTCACTTTTTCTGTGTGCAGATGGGCCAGATGGAAGTACAGTCAGGATTTAATCAGATCTTTGGGGTAAGCAGCCTTGTAGGAGGGGGTAGATTTCAAGTTAGTTTATAGTCCCACTGATTTCAAAGTAAGCTAGAGAGCTAAAAATAATTGGATCAAGTTGGCCCAAATCTGATTTGACTTTATTTATTTACCCTAAATACACATCATTGTATGACCTTTATTTTCGTCCTTTAAATGCGGCCTAGAAAGGATTGTGTTGTTTGTATGGAAAATATTCTCTGGAAATAATTTATATAATTACAGAACCTGCCAATGGCCTGATTCACAGGCAGCTCAGCCTTGGTTAGCAAACATTGTTGGTACCTGCTATAACATTTCTTTTTTAATCAAGTTTCATAATTGCTAGGTCAGGGTAAAATTTAAGATATGTATATGCAATAGACACGTGATATCTATCCATCTACACACATTATACAGCTACAAAATAAACATGTGTAAAACTAACAATTTAGAACTGTAGAACTGAATATAACTTAGCTTTGAGTTTGTTTTAACTGATACTAAAATCTTACTCTATTCACTTCCAGGTATATTCCATAATTTCCTGATTTTTCTCAGGTTTTTATGTCTAAATACAAAGTGAGTTCATGTTTCCATCCCCCTACCTCCAGGGGCGATCTAAGTATTGGGATTTGTTACTGTTCTGGCATCTGCTGGGATGACCCAGGGTCTTCAGGACATGTGTTTGGATGGCCCACATCCCAGCTCTGAAGCTCCTGAGTGTTGCCATTCCTCCCTCAGGGACAGCCCAGCCAGCTTCTGACTCACACTAGACTAAGTGAGCTTCTCATTCAACCATTGCCTCTCCATACTGGGACAAAAGTTGATTTCTTGGGTTATGCCCTAGAAAGCAAGGTTTAGGTCTTCTGGGCTTTAAACTCCACGTAATTGTTGGAGATCCACACATCAATGCATCCTCTTGTTTCCCTTTTCCTCTCCCATCTTCCCCTCCCTGCCAACCACCACGATCGCTCACCACCCTCCTGCCTGGCCAGTCTTAGTGGTCAGGGGAACCAGAAGACAGGACACTGCTCCATCTTCATATGCCTATGGTGTAGACCAGAACCTGGACTAAAAAAGGTTTTTATCTTAAGAATACTGTATCTTTGTGAATTTCCAGTCACCTTGACATTCAAAAGCTAAACATGGCTCTTTCTGTTTGCACTTCAGCCAGAGCAATCCTAATGTTCCCTGGGACGATTGGTGCCTCAGACTGAATAAAGGAGGACTGTGCACATACAGAGGGGCACTAACTTCATTAATATCTCCAACTATCACCCTCCAACACATGTGTATATACAATAGGTTTATTTAAATAAATAAAAAAGGGCCAGTTTGTTTGTAATTGAAACCATAGGGACAAGGGTTGATTCTATGCCCAGAGAAAGAAAGTGTAATTCTCTGTTAAGTACCAGATGAATCAGGCAGTGCCTTTCATTTGCAGCCTTCTCCTCTTTTCTCTCTTGGCCTTTCTTCTCTTGGCCTTTAATGAAAAAGCAAACAACTCTTCTAAGAAAATTCAATTTCCAAAGTTTTTATTAGACCCCACTCCCATAGATTTACGTATAAAGAGACAGGAAAAACCAAGATGGCAGCATAAGGTATACACCTGTACATGCTGCCTCTCACAATCACACCAAAACTACAGCTAAAAAGACAAAACGTTTGTCATCCAGAACCACGGGAAAGCTGGTTGAGTAGAAGTTCAACTAGAAGGGAAGAGAAAAGAGCATTGAGACATACACAAGCATGGAAAAGCTGAGGTACAGGAGGCGGGTGAATCATGCAAATTGGGCTGGCGACTGGTGGCTGGGCGCATTGTTTTTTTCAACCAGAAGGAAGACACAAGCTCCCGATTACTCTGAACTCCAGTTTCTGGCGAGACTCTAGGGACCCAAACTCCTACAGGCTGGGACTATCTGCCATCAGGTTGGAAAGTGAGGGTGGCTTTCTTGCAGAGGTGCACACAGGAATCATTGTTTACTGCACTGGGGTGCAGGAGGCGGGTACACGGAAATGCAGAGACAGCTGACTGGCAGTCATCACTGTTTGCCACCCCCTAGCCTAGTGACTCCCTGAGACCCCGCCCTGCACAATTTACAAATTCTCCCAAGCCCTGCACAGCAGCTTTTGTATATAAATGGCCTGCCCCATAACAGCTTAACCTAACAAACTGCAGCTTTGGTCAGACATCTCCAAAATCTCCAAGCAAAGAGGAGAAATCTGCAAATCATGCTGTAGCTCCTGCTGGGTGGCCTCAGACACTAGTTGACCTTTACCCCATTGGAGACCTAGAAGCCAGTGTACCTAGTGGTATGAGACAACACCACATTTCAACTCCTCACATCCATAAGTGACACATTCAAGAAGCAGACTCAGTGAGCACCAAAGCCCCACTGAAACAAGTCCTGACCCATAAGGATGTCTCCAGCACAGCAGTTCTTCCATTATAGTCACAGCTAATCCTCACAGTCAATTGGCCTGGAGGTCATTCCTCTCTGTGTACCAACAGCAATCAAGGCTCAACTACAACAAGGCTTTGCACCACAAAGGGGTGCACCAAAAGTGTCCACCTGAAGTGATAGGGGAGGCTGAACCACTGGGCCCTATAGGTCACCTACCACAGAAAACCACTCCATCAATACAGGGAAGCAGCAAAATGCGGAGACAAAGAAGCATGTCACAAATGAAAGAAATGGAGGAAAGCAAACTACTGGACATAGAGTTCAAAACCACATTTATAAGGTTACTCAAGAATCTTCTACAAACCTCTGAGGAACTTAGTAAGACCTTTAAGGATCTTAATGAGAATGCCAAAAAAATGGAAAAGGACTAGTCAGAAATTAAGCATACACTGTCTGAAATAAAGAATATACAGAAATTCAACAATAGATCAAAGGAACCCAAGAATCAAACCAAAGATCTGAAATGTGAGGAAACAAAAAATACCCAAACAGAAAAACAAAAAGAATAAAGAATCCAGAAAAAAAGGAGGTAGTGTAAGGAACCTCTGGGACAACTTTAAGCATGCCAACATCCGAATTATTGGGGTGCCAGAAGAAGAGAGAGTGCAAAATATTGAAAGCCTATTAAAAGAAATAATGCAGAAAACTATCCCTACCTGGTGAAAGAAATAGATTTACAAGTCCAAGAAGCACAGAGAACCCCAAACAAAAGGAATCCAAAGAGGACCACATCAAGACACATCATAATTAAAATGCCAAGGGCAAAAGACAGCAAGAGAAAAACAGTTAGTTACCTACAAGGGAATAACCATATGACTGTCAGCTGAATTCTCAACAGAAACTATGCAAGCCAGAAGGGAATGGCAAGAAATATTCAAACTAATGAACAGCAAGAACATACAACCAAGATTACTCTACCCAGCAAAGCTATCATTTAGAATTGAAGGTCAGATAAAGAGCTTCACAGACAAGAAAAAGTTAAAGGAGTTCATCCCCACCAAACCAGGATTACATGAAATGCTGAAAGGTATTCTTTAAGAAGAGGAAGAAGAAAAAGATAAAAATTATGAACAACAAAATGACAACAAATACATATCTATCAATAAGTGAATCTAAAAATCAAGTGAATAAAAAAAAATCTGATGAACAGAATAAACTGATGAATATAATAATCAGGGACATAGAAAGGGAGTGGACTGACAATTCTTGGGGGAAAGGGTGATAGAGGTGTGGGAAGAGATTGGACAAAAATCTTACACCTGTGGATGAAGACAGTGGCAGGGGTTAAGGGCATGGGGTGGGGGTGGGGCAATCAGGTGAAGGGGAGCTATCGGGGGAGGGGGAAGAGGAACATTTGTAATAATCTGAACAATAAAGATTTATTTAAAAATGTATAAAAAAAACAGAGACAGAGACACTACCTGAAATTTGCTGGAAACCTGAAGAAATATGAGTTATCTCACTGAAGAATCAGCCAATAATACAAAGACATGAAAAAAAATATAGTCTGTGCTTCTTTGGCTTGTATAGGAAGAATCAAAGAACCATGAAATTAATTTTATTTGCCATTAAAAAATACTAGACATAGAATCCAGGATGTGATTATGTAATTAAAAATTAATTTCAGTTAGCATGCTCTCATCTGAACTAAATGTCAGCAATAGTTATGAGAAGTATGTTAATGAGCATCATAGAAGCTTGTCTGATTGCTTGTTCTCAGGATGCCCAGGGAGTAGAGATAAAGGCTCCTGCACCAAGAGGATCTACTGTGGTTTTCAAGACACCCCAGTGCATGTGATCCATTTAATAGGGAGCAGCTCTCTCTCATGTTCCTCCTTAACTGAAAAGGAAGGGTTAGAAGGATGTTCCCAGGCCACACTCAAGTGTGAAGTAAACATGATGATTATAGCAGCTGAAATGTGAAGTTGAAGAACATTTCAATTTCAAAATGGTGTTCAAGAGCATCCGATGACACATCTATATTTTAACTCTGGTGAAGTGTGAACATTAAATGAGTACTCCATCAGATTGTACGGATGAATTATGACCTCCCCCTTAAACAAATTGTGTGTTTTTTATAGTTACGGTAGCATACCTCATTTGTGAAAAGACCTTTCTGGCATTCACACACTGTTTCTTATTTCTTCGAGTCATTTTGTTAATTATATGTTTGCCGAAAAAGAGACCAAGCGTAGCTAAGTCTAGAATTAAACTACATGGCATTGGAGTTTAAAATAATAATATTTGTCATCAAGTTGACTGCCTCATATTCAGCCAGTGTCAATGGTTGATATTTGTGCTTATGCAGAAATCTCATGGAAGAAATGACAATTCTAATTTATAATCGATCTTTTTCTCACAAATTGTTGTTCCTGCCACTCTGCCCTCCAGAAGGTGATGAGGGGAAGTTGAGGCAGCTCAAGTTATAGAGGAAAGTCCCCAAAAAGAGCCATTGGGCAGGGGGAGGAAAGGTGGCTTCTGTCCAGGCCCAGTCTGGAGACTCACCTAAGCCTCTCTGCATGTAAATACGTGCCCCATCGCTGCTTTCTCTTGTGCGGAAGCCCACGAAGAAAGTTTGCCCTTCAGTATTTCAGGTCTTGATGACCCAAGGTCTTAATGTGTTCTCAGTAACAAGGTAGTTTGTTCTGTGAAGTAAGAATACCGGTTTGGCTCCGGTCAAGGGCATGTACATTGGTTGCGGGCACATCCCCAGTAGAGGTTGTGCAGGAGGCAGCTGATTGATGTCTCTTTCTCATTGATGTTTCTGGCTTTCTATCCCTTTCCCTTCCTTTTAGTGAAAAATCAATAAAATATATTTAAAAAGAATAGATTGTAAACTGTCTCTTATAATCCTGCTAAGTTTACAAAGCCCAAACAAAAAATTGCTTACAATAAGGTGACCTGGTTTGCTTTAGAACATTCTGGGGCCTGCAGCCAGGATTCAGGCAGATTTCCCCAGAAGGAAATGGTGACATTTCAGTGACCCTGAACCCTGCCTGCAACTCTGATTGCTTATCAAGGCCGCAGCCATTTTGGCCATGGCTCAGATTCCATTGTGAGCATAGGCAGTCCCCACTTTCTCAAAGCAGCACCTTCCGGAAATCTGCGTCATGAGGTTGCTCTCATTTGCCCATAGAAACAATGGGATTGTGTTCTTGACAAAGGAATGGGCAGGCCGTGAATCTTAAGTATATCCAACGCATGAGTAAATCTGAGCAGCCACACTAAATCCCTCATTGATAAGCCCGGCTTGGGCAATAAGCCCCTGAATCAGGATACTACAAGGAACAGAAACACCCGACTTAAAAGCCTTAAGCGGTAAAGACATTTCATGTCTCACAGAGCAAGAATAGGCGAGTCCACGCCGGCTCAACAGTTTCATTTTGTCTCGGGGACTAGGGCGCTTTACTTCTGCTCTTAGCACAGTGCCTTGAACTGAGCCATGTCCCCTCAAAGTTGCAAGATGGTGGAGAAACACATGAGCCAACAGTAAGCCAAAGAAGTGAATCGTTTTCAGCATTGAGTCCCTTCCAGTGAGAGAGAAAGCCTGTCCAGAAGCCCCAACCAGACACCCCCTTAAGTCCTTGTCCATGGAGCCCCCAGGACATTATCCTAGACTTTCCTCCTCTCCTTTGTTTCCTTCATTCTCCATGACTTACCCTTTCTGGTTTTAAATAGCCTGTCCCTTACCCTCTATTTCTGTGTGGACTATGTGAGTTCAAATCCTCATTAACTTGACCTGTTCTCCCTGCTGCCAGTTTACCTTTTACAGTGCCATTGAACTGATCTTTAAAACACAAATCTCACTATATCACTGTCCTGCTTAACACCCTTCAGTGGTTCCTAATCACATATGCAATTAAATTTCCATGCACACCCCCTGACCCCCAGGTATAAGAATGACCTCTCCCCTCTTTAATAAAACAGCAAAAAAAAAAAATCCTACATGGCAGCTCAGTACAGCAGATGATGGCTGGAGAGCTGCTGTGGCTGGAATGGGGATGAGAGAGGGCTCAGAGCTCAGCTAGGCGGATGCCTCTGCTTCCTCTCATGGAGACCCCAGAGCCTTTCCTTGGATCCTCTGTGTCAAGGCGAGTGGACACACCTAGTAGGCAGTTAACTTGGACCTCAGGCAGCAGCATAGACTTCAATGGCAACGGAAGAGAAGGTCAGGAACGTACTCTCGCACAGAATGTGGAGTGAGAAGGGAAGAGGGTTTCTATAAAGACAAGAGTTATGGTGATAGGATGCCCTCAAATCATGTAATATTCAGTAACACAATGTTTCTATTTCATCTTTCATACTCTGGCAAGGTGCCTTATAGGGGAATTTACGCTTTGATTGTGTTAGACAGGTCAACCGAATCAGATGCTTGCAGACAAGGTGAGAATGATTTTGAAGACCAAACTGCAACTAATATAAAAAACTGAGAATAACAAATTGTATCTGTATGAATAGTTCCTGTGTTTACATTTTCATCCTCACAGAGTGTGTGGTTTTTGTTTTTTTGTTTTTTAAGGTAAAATATTTGCAATTGGCTTTGATAATCCCTAAGACTAGTCTTTTTTCTTTTCACAAGGATTTCCATATAAGAAATCCTGAATTGACCAACATTTCATGTGTTTCCATGTCTGATCAGGGTGGTTTGGAGTTAAATGGGCTTAAGAATGGAATTTCAAATAGAGCTGTAAGAACTGAATATGCTAATTATTCTCCCAGCTCTTGATAGTCACCTGTATTTATCCTATTTAAGAATTCAGTCTTTTGTGTTGTTCTATGAAGACTAAAGAGCTGTTTACATGCAGTTTACCTTCTGTTATGGAATATGACTTTGAGGAGTTTAAATATTAATGAAGACTAATTGATGAATAATTTTAACAAACAGGCATTATCAGTTTGAAGCAAGCACTTAAAGGGTTGTGCATTCCTGCAGGTACTTGCATACTTGGTGACATGGTCAAAAGGGAAGGAAGAGGAAGGAGAGGAGTTGGCAGGTAATGAGGGCCGCTCCAATTAGACCAGACTGTCCAACTCTATTTGCTTTCATCCATTCTCATTCCAAGAAGGGTTTGAAGAGAAAGTGTCTTTGTGTCTAATGTGGGCTCCAGGCAAGCAGGTCTTCAATCTTGTCACCTACCTCCCCTCCGCCACCCCTGCCAAACCCTCCCTCCTGTCTACCGAGGCCTCATTTCTGCCATCACGGAAGGTTTTTCTGCTTCTGCCTTTATGGTCTGCCCCCATCACACCCTGTTTCTAACCACTGATCTTTGCTGTCAGGCTGTGCAGGCAAATTTGTATAGGCAGCTCCCTCACGACTCCCGATGGCTTCATAGGATCTGGCTGCCGGCATCTATTAATTACTGGCTCTTCCAGGCCGTCCCGCTGAGGAGCGCCCCCTCCCCCCTCAACTCTCCCCACTTTCAAATGGATCTTCACAGAAACTGGGCACCGGCAAGAAGCAGAAAATAGGTATCAATTGTCTGAAGCTTCAAACTGATTTTTATTCTCTCCTAATCCTTTTAAATGCCTCATGTGTTTAAGTTAAGGGTAGCGGAGGCAAAATGACTTGGGAAAAATGATAATGTTATGCTAGCCTGTTTCAGTGACACGGTAACTTGGTTAAGAAAATTGACTGTCAGATTTGATCAGTGTGGTTGATGTGAATAACCGTCATTCCCGGGCTGGCGTAGAATTCTCCCCCCGCCCCCCCTCTCCCCCGCCTCCCACTGCAGGAGCGGTTTAATGACTGAAGGATCCCTGTGAAGCAGCCGCACCTCCCTGCATTGCTGACCTCCTACATTGCCTCTCTCTTCTGCCTTTCAGGTACCACGTGCTTGATTGCTCTCCTCTCCGATAAAGACCTCACCGTGGCCAATGTGGGGGACTCCCGAGGGGTCCTATGTGACAAGGACGGGAACGCCATTCCCTTGTCTCACGATCACAAGCCTTACCAACTGAAGGAGAGAAAGAGGATCAAGAGAGCTGGTGAGCTTGGGAACGCCTCCACGCCTGTCTGCTGTCTGGCTGGGTGGATGGGGGCCTTACTGGATAGCCCCTGGGGCAGAAGAGGCTTCCTTACTAGTGATTAGTAGGTCCCCACAGAGGCTGCTGCTGAAGTAGTCGAGGCTGGATTTTGTAATATTGCCCACCAAAAAAAAACAACAACAAAAAAACAAAGCAGCCACTGAATTCGCCCTTCTTTCATGGTCAAGGATTCCAAAAAGGCCAGAAGAGCCCTTTTCTCCTTTAAAGCTAACGAGATCTTTGGGCCCCTGCTTGCCGTATCCCGCTTCCCTCCAGCCAGGCCGGACTACTAGCCTTTCCTCAAATGAACTGTGTCTCTGATACCTCATGCTTTTTTTTCTTTCTTTTAAATATGTTTTTATTGATTCTAGAGAGAAGAAGGAATAGGGAGAGAGAAACATCCATGAGAGAGAAACATTGATCAGCTGCCTTCCACTGGCCTTTTACTGGGAATCAAATTCTCAACCCGGAATTGAACCGGTGACAGCTTGGTGCATGGGACGATGCTCAACCAACTGAGCCACACCGGCCATGGCTGGTAGCTCATGCCTTTGCAAATGCCATTCTCACATATACTACCCTTTACCTCTTGCACACAATATGCCACAATGGCCTAATCCTCACAGCTTTCAACTACACGGTAACATTTAGTCTAGTCCAGTGGTCAGCAAACTCATTAGTCAACAGTGGCAAACTGCAGCTCGTGAGCTGCATGTGGCTCTCGAGCCACGGTTTGCCAACCACTGGTCTAGTGGATAGCAATTACTTGTCCTATAAGATCCAGTTTAAGGGTGTCCTTTCAGAAGCCTTCCCTGTCACACAGTACCACAGGCTCCCCAGAGCTGGGGATATAAACTTACATCTTCGTTCCTTCCCCAGCATCCTCTGTGGACCTCGTGGGTCCCCTTTTACAAAGTATGGCTCTCTCATCTGTCTTGCCTTCACAACTGGGAGCTCTTTGAGGCAAGAACATGGTCTGTTCATTTCTCCAAGCACCTTGCTCAGTACCTGGTATAAGTAAATACTTTAGGGAGTGGGAAGCCCCTTTTTATTATTTTTTTTTTCACAACTAATGGCTGGGGATATAAATTACATTCTGGAATTGGGATGGAGCTGGGAAATATAGTAGACAGCCTTCCTTTTTGGGACATCCATGTCCCCTCCTGCTTTTGTGTGACAGTTTGCTGTCCCCAGTTGGGCCAGACCATGTTAGTCTTTCCATCTCCATTCCTGATGGTGTCTCCAACAACAGTGACACCAACAGCTATCGCGGGATCACTGTGTTGGAGTCCAAACCTAGCAATTTACATGCGCTTTCTCATTCCCTACCATGTGAGAGCGATACTGTCATCCTCACTTTACCACCCATAAAACGGAGCCTCCAAGAGGCTTGTGTACACAGGACCCGTGGCTAGTGAAGGGTGAAACCGGAGTGGAGACCAGGACTGTCTGACTCCAGAGCCCGTGCTCTTGCCCATTAGACCACACTTCCTGAAATGTTCTCACACATCCCCAGCCCGGCTTCATGCTCACTCACAACTGGAAATCATTCCTTCCTCCTCTTCTGGGGATGCTTGTCTCTCCTGCGAGAATACTCCTTTGTGCTTGGAGCTGTTAATAAACGCAGGTTTTCTTTCCTGCCAGACTGTCTAGTTCTTTAGAGGAAGGTCTGGATCTTGCACAACTTTATATGCAAATCATAATATGTGAATAGACAAAGTTCTAATTATTTTAAAGGAAAATAGTAATATATACTATTGAGTGCATGGTACATTCAGGCACTGTGGTAAGTGATATACATGTGCTCCTTTCTTTCTCACAGCTCAATGGAATGGATACTATTATTATCCCCATTTTGCAGCCAAGGAAACTGAGGGTCAGAGAGAGAGTTTCTCATCCAAAGTCACATATAGCTGAAATTAATAGGCTGGGAATTAAATCCAAGCAGCCTGACATAAAAGCTGAGCCTTGAAACACTGTGCTAAAATATACAGGGTTTGGTTTTTTAAAAAATCCTGATCCTATTTTGGGGTACTGTTTTGAGAACCATAGAGGCACAACCAAGGGCAGTCTCGAGCTAAATGATGGATTCCAGCATTGTCTCTGTTCCCCAACCACTTGCCCATTGCCACTCTCCTCAAATCCCCACCCCAGTGCTCTCTACTGTCAATCACTCAGCTGTCAAGGTATTAAAACTGATGTCCTCATCCATACACATCTCCTGCCCTCATTATTCTTATTGATATTTTCTTGAAGTCGTTTAAGATACAAGGATGAGGGCAGGAGGATCTACTGGTAGTGTCAAATCTCAAGCCATGCAGCAGGGGTGATGTTCCTTCCTGGCAGAGCCAGGGTTGGGTGTGGGGAGCAGATGTGATATGTCACCTGCAGCAGGTCGGCCTCTGTACATGTGCCCAGACTGTACCAGGTGTGTGCGCTTTCTGCTGGTCAGGCTAATGAGCTCACTCTCTCCCCAGGTGGTTTCATCAGTTTCAATGGCTCCTGGAGGGTCCAGGGCATCCTGGCCATGTCTCGATCCCTGGGGGATTATCCGCTGAAAAATCTCAACGTGGTCATCCCAGACCCAGACATCCTGACCTTCGACCTCGACAAGCTCCAGCCCGAGTTCATGATCTTGGCATCGGATGGCCTCTGGGATGCTTTCAGCAATGAAGAAGCTGTTCGGTTCATCAAGGAGCGCTTGGATGAACCTCACTTTGGGGCCAAGAGCATAGTCTTACAGTCATTTTACAGAGGCTGCCCTGACAATATAACAGTCATGGTGGTGAAGTTCAGGAATAGCAGCAAAACAGAAGAGCAGTGAACCCTTCGGGGCTCAGCTGCCGTAGACTAACGGACTTTCAACACACTGGTCTCTTTTAATGTCGTGAAGCTGTGGAAGTTACAGTTAGGATCCCCCATCCCAGACGTGGGATGCCCCCTCCCTGGCGGTCTTAGGTCTGTATCCAGTGACGATGAAAAGAGGGCCGATGTTGAGAGGCTGCAGGATTGCTTTTTCATGTATCCCAATTCTGTCATCCAACATCAAAATGTACAAACATCTAGTCGTAGAGTCACGCGTTTGAAGTGAATGGCGTATGTGCCACGTGTTTTCCCTTTTAAGGTTCTTTTCAAGATTTCGAGATCCCTTACAGGGCCCTCCAGGCATCAGACTTTGGAGCAGTGAGCAGGGCAGGCTGCCCAGAGCCGCAGGAGAGAGGTCCCAGCATGCCCTGCGCGCCAGGGTGGCAGTTCTCTTCCTGAGGCCAGAGCTGCCCTGAGAAGGCTTTACCTCCTGAGCCCAGGTTTCCCACTCCACGGAAACCGAGTTGGGGTGGTTTGCTGTTCTGTGGCTGCTCTTGGAAACGGAGAGAAGAAGGGCGGCTGCAGCAGCTACACAGCAGAAGTAACCTTTTCCCTCCTCCCTTTATTCCTTAAATAGACTTGTACACCATCTAGCCGGTCTTTGTGCCAGTGTGTTTGTGCGCTTATCCTAATCCTGCATGACCTTAACCTTTTGCTTACACCTCACTGTATGTAATAGGCAGCTGTTAAACTTCACAACTGGAAGCCACTTTTTTTTTGTCTTTTGTCACCAAGAAACCTATTAGGGGAAGTCAGAAAAGCAAATCACCGTATCATAATTCCTTCCATCTTTAGGGGTAGGTAGGGGGGGAAATAGTGGTTGCATAAGTCACAGAGCCCCCTTGGGAAATTGCTTGTTTGTATTGGGAGAGAAAGCTGGGGAGGTTACCACCCTGAATTGAGCTCCAGCTGCCAGTTTTATGCCCTCCCCCTCTTCTCCTATTCTAGTAGCTTTCAAGTATCTTTCAAGGAGTGTCTGAGAAGCAGCAGAACAGTATTTCTCAAAAGCCAGGCCAGATTTCCCACCCACATTTTGGAGTTTGGTGGTAAACTGTGGGATGCGCTTCTCCATGACCATGGAGAAGCAGGTAGCTTCCCCAGGCCAACCATTCAGTGACCAAAAAGCGGGTTGGGAATTCAAGCTCAAACTGGTATAGTAAGCCGGCCCAGAGTTATTCTGGAGCCAGGCTTGCTGCTCTTTGTTTCCTACTACCAAAGTCACATTTCCATTCTCAGTATTTTATAAGTTAATTGACAAAAAATGCTCAGGCATCTGTTGTCCTGACCGTAGTGGCTCAAGTAGCCAAACAGGATTTTCCTTGGATTCCCAGCCCTGTGTCTGAAATGCCAGGGTATCCACCCGGCTCTGTTCTTTCTGAGTCAGCATTTGTCATTATAGCTTGTCAAAGGCCCCATTCGCTTTCCTCAGCTGTGGAGATTTTCTGCAGCAGGTTCCAGAAAAAACCTGGAAGGATGAAAAGACTCCCTCACAGTCACCAAGCACTGCAGTCTATCGATTCTTCTCAGTACTTAACCTTCCTTTATCTCCAATGAGAATAAGTAAAAGTTCCCCAAGAGCTTTTTGATTACTTTCATAAACTGTGACTTTAGAAATCCAACATTAGGATTAGAACCTTAATAATTTTTTTTAGCCATAGCATGTTCTAGTACAAAATACTACCACCATGTAGACTGAGATCTTTGCCTAATTAAGAGGCACTAAACAGTTGGATGTGTGTATTTGGGGTGGGGGTGAGGAGGAGAATGTGGGGAACACACTGACTGTGCTCAGTGTGGGACGATTAGGCCAGGTGGCCCCAGTTTGCCTGGAGGTTTAGGATGTTCTATCTCCAGAGAGTTACCAAAGCCCTTCATCCAACTCAAGTTCAAGAATAAGCTCTTTCATTTTATGGTACAGAGTCAATTTTCCTTTTGTATTTTTAACTCCAAAATTCATAATCACAAAGATGTTTTTAAATGCCATGATTGTTGTTGTTGTCCAAAATGAAAATAGTATGGTTTTGGTGAAGATGAAAAAGAAAAGCTACTAAGTTAAATTAGTAAGTTAGCATTGTTTGCTGCAGAACATCTCAGTAGGTGGTACTGAGGACAGGAGTGCCTGACTACCTACCCCCCAGCTGAGGTTTACACGGCATTTACGTTTTGCTTTGTAGATTTAATTCATTTCTGACTTTAACCGTGTAGTATGTGTATTTCCTATTCCCTTTCTCCCCTTTTCCCTCTCATTTTGGCTTGTAGATTTTTAAAAGATAGAAGTTCTAGGAAAAATAGTAGCAGTTTGGTTAATACCTATGTCTATAAAATACTACAGAGTATTTTGCTCCCTTCCCCTGTCCTGAAGCATTTTCTCTCTCTCTCTCTCTCTCTCTCTCTCTCTCTCTCTCTCTCTCTCTCTC